>LPNX010336663.1:25440-84634 GCA_001517045.1 Pseudotsuga menziesii | reverse complement strand
TTCTCTTTCTCGGATTCTGGAGGTCCTGGGTCTCTGGTTATGGGCCCTCCAGCTTCTGTCTCTATTGTGGTGCCTTCGCAAATATCGTCCCAAAGGTCATTGCAGATGAAGGCAGATTTGATCTTCCTCCACCATTCTGGATAAGTGTCTTTGCCAGTGAGAGTGGCACCAACTACAGATGCTATAGATTGCATCTTCTGTGATTGAATCTTGCAACTAAAACAATAGGAGAAAAAGAAGAAAGAGTAAAGGTGCAGGTCTAAGTCTCTGCCACCTTCCTCAAGCTTTACAACAATGTCAATGTCTTTGCTATTGTAATGCAAACTTTGAAATACAAACTTAATCCTCTCAAGCCTACAATACCAACTTTAAATATGCTTTCAATGGCTTTCAAACTAGTAGAAAACAATCTCTCACCAACGCAAAGGAGCAGGTCGCTTCAGCAGCACGCTTCACAACCTAGTTGAACTGGTAAGAAGTCTTGTGGTCACGACAATGAGACTCCAACACTGACAAAACAAGATAGCTTGCAACAGTAAGCGAATGAGGATGTCAATCCTCAACTCTAAGCTTCAACACTTCAGTCCTCAACGCAGACAATGTCAACGTTGCAACACTCTTCAAAATACAGACGTACACCAACAATCTTCTCTGGCAATGTAGTCACAGTTTCACTTTGCAGCAGTTCACAAGGAAGAGAATCTCTTTAGAAAAGAGAAGCACAACATGCACTTCTTCTCCAACGTATCAACTATCAGTCACAAGCTCATCAAATACACAGCAAAGAAATCGCAGCACTCTTTTTATACGACAAGTATGGTCACAACTTCATATTCAAAATGCAACTTCAATTTGAAGAAAAGAAAATTCTTCACAAAGACTTATATTCTTCAATATCACTACTTCAATACTTCAGTCTCGCAGCATACATTATTTCTCCATATGCATAACTCATACAACATGTCGTATCATACACTCTTCAAATACATAAAAATATTTGTCGAATTCCCACTTAATCTCTAATGCACAGACTTAGGTCAAAAAAAATAGGTTTTGTGTAGCCCAACGGTCACAAACAATTAGAGTAGCAATATTGTTACCTCCACGCACTGAATTTTCACAACTTCTTCAAGCTTCATGTAGCTTGAGAAAAGGCATGACTCTTCCAAGTTCCAACTATACAATCTCTCTTTCCACCAACTCATAGCAGCCACATGTAGGCATCAGCAACCAACGCAGTAGTAGTCGCCAAGCAGAGAAACACCGTAGGAGAACGCGCAGGCAAAACGGGACCAAACCAAAGTCACCAACGCAGGAAAAGAATGGAAGCTTCTTCAATGCAGCATCAAAAGAGTGCCTTCACGCAGATATAGTAGCTCCAGTCAACTTTACTACTCAACACAGCAACCGCTCCTTCAAGCACACTAGGTCACGATAGTCTCCACAATGGGAGTCTCACACTTCACACTGGTGGAAAGAAGATTAAGGTGCAGAATGCATATAGATAATAGGCAGACTCCAACACATAAAATAGCAGGTACAACACGCAGAGGAAATGCATCGACAAAAATTAGGGTTTAGTCGATGAAATGAGCTATTTGAATGGCATGCAAGTAATAATATGCACTCAGAGAATATGCCAAACTGGGAAATTCTAGACTGCGGGCATAAATTCTTGAAACGTCTACTAGCAAGAGGACGCAGAGGGCATATGCCAGAGCTGAGCCGACAAGCCTCTTCAATGGAAGTGAGTCTGGCAGATTGAAAGCAGGAGAATGGCAGGCAGATTGGCAGGAGTTATGGAGCTCTGATACCACTGTCAGGTGGAATAACTCCCGAATTCTTATTATTTCTCCATAGAATGCCTTTATTTATACATCTACGATGACTCTTGGGATCACACATCCGAGAGTCTCTTCATATTCCTAATATTTACAATAACGTATAATCCCGACGGATTATATTCCAACATGAATAAATTGAGAATACTTGCACTACTTGGAAAACAAATCAATAGGATAAAACCTGTGAAAATGTAAATCCGCTTTGTAGTAACCAAGGTAACCAATAAAATTTTTGAAGTTTGTAGTTTGATGGATGAGGCAAGCAAGCCCTTCGTTTCTCGATTTCTTAAAGTAGAAGCCTCCTTTAGGAACCTGTAGAATGAATGCATAAACCAAACAAAAGCTATTGTATTTGGGATAATAATTAAAAGCCACAAAACTTAAGAGAAAAGCATAGATCAAAGAATATTGTGCTAGATTGTTAGTCTTCTAATCACAAGATCATATACTTAAGAATCAAAAGAAATGAGCTAAGAATGGTATCACCTTGAACAAGATGAAGCATGGCACACAAATAACTCCCACATGGACCTCCAAAGTCTTCTGCTTTATTCAAATTCAAACAATATTACAAATTTCTCCAGAGTGTACTTGCACAAATTCTCCATGGTATAGAGCTCAAAAGAGCCTCTACTTATACAAAAAGGAAAGAAAATAGGGCTCAAATCCCTAAATCCGGACTAAGAGTAACACCGAAGTAATTGAATGAGCTCAGCATGATGATTTGGAGTTGAACTGAGGTGCAACTGAGTTGTAACTGAGTGCTGGAGTAATGAGGGGGGGTGAGGTGGCTCATCCTCCCTCGTAATGATCACCCAACCAATAGATAACTCACACTTCAACCAAAAACGAATTTGACCAAAGAGGGCAAATTTATGGCTGATAGTTCAACTGCTACACTCCGATACTTGATCTGAAACTAACCGATATTGATTGGAATCATAATAAATGCTCCATGCCATGTCATTTAGCCTTTTATTTTATTCAATTTGGTTTATTTTGGAGAGTTTTTTATTTTCTCCAAAATATTCATTTTTAATATTTTAATTAATAATTTCTCCGTAAATGACTTTTTTGAGAAATTATTAATTATGAGGCTGAATGAACATCTGAAACTTGGGGATAGTTGGCCAACTGATCATGAATGATTTTTGGCTTAAGGTTAGAGCCTTGAATCACTAAATTCGGGTCCCGGATGACTGACATATTACAAATTGAAATTTTTCCATTTAAAATATGGAAAAATTTAATTAAAAACTTAGGAAAAATTAAAAAGTTAAAAAATTAAAAACCCAAAATCCAACGCGTCTGGTAAAAAAATTTCGGAATTTTTTCTGAGGGTCCTAGTGACTTATGACATGACCATAGTCTATTCTAATAATGTCTAGTAGGTTTATACATACTCAGTTGGGCTCTAATAATCGCCCAAGGCCCAGAATTCAAAATCGGGCATTCCAGCTTTGGAGGAAGCGGGTAAAAACCTCGTCGATTATACTCGGCTATAGGCAAAGCATAATTAACAAGGGAAAAAAACTCCCTGGAATACCTTAGTTGAAATTCTACCTCTTAGGAGACCGAACCACTCAAAACACCCTACTAGCACATTTTATTACAAACCCCACAGGGCCATGGTCATAATTACTTAAAACAAAATTTGACTAACCAAAACTGGCTAGGCACAAAGGCGGATCATCTGATACATTGGAACGCAAACATTTATCATGTTTGTCAAATGACCGCTCCTCAGCTAATCCAACTATGGCACAAATAAGTTGGTAACATAACCTACGCGCATCCTCAACAATAAGATAACGTTACTCCCAAAACAAACTATCGGACAGGTAAAGGTTTAATGGAAGCACCTTGGTCCCGATGAGGTTACATAGGAGTTGGAGGATACCATGAGAGAGGCATACCCATTTTTTTAATTTTTGAGAACATCGAGGACGATGTTGTTTTAAGGGGGAGGGGAATGTAATACCCCCATTTCGACCCCTGGAATGTATTGGCTTGATATGTAAATATTGTAAATATGCTATGTATGATTCCTAGCATGGGCTTCAAGGCCAAGGTCTGGCTAGTAAATGCTTGTCTTATAAAGGAAAGTATTTTATATTTTGTTGACATGTGCTAGTCAAACATGGAAATTTTGTACAAACAATGTAAACATTTATAATGCAAATAGAAGTCTAAGAGTTGTCTATTGAGGCAAATAAAATGATGGGATGTGTTTATCCACTAGGGATAGGAGAGGGGTGTGTGGGACTAAATCCTTTGTTTCAAAGTGTCATCTTGAGAACCTATGTGCCATAAATGGTAAGAAACTACTGAAGTGGACGTCCCTGTTGATATTTAATTATGTTAAAAGAATACTGCCGAGAAATCAACTCATGAGTTTAGTGGAGCATGGGTTCATCTAAGAAATTTATATGGTTGAGTACGAGCTTAGTTTTTGGTACCCGGAAGTCCATTTATGTCTTGGGGATTCATTTCCCTTCATTGCCATTCCATTGTTGGCAATGGAACTCCAAATTTTCAGCAAGCCATGCATTCCTGACAGTACAAGAAAAATAAATCGTAACCAGAGGAAAAACATGTTTTAGAGTGTAGCAAATGCTAGGAAATTCAGGCGGGTTGTGAAATACCATGGGGTATCAATATATACCAATCATGGGGAAAATTTGAGAGTGTCAAAAGCCCAAAAATCCATTGGAAGACCCAGATTTGGAAGCCTGGAAATTGAATTCGTGGTTGAAAATTAGTATGGCCAAGAATTAGAAAATTGAAGTTAGAGAAAGACCAGAGGTTCAAATGACTTGATAAACCTAGTGAAAGCAAGAAATATCTGATGGTTTTGCATCTTGGACCTTTCTATACCCATACTGGATAACACTAGAGGGAGGGGTGCTTGAGGGATTGTGTAACAAAGAAGGGGACCTTCCTTGTATTGGGTGTGGTAGGTAATGTGGGTGCCAGGGCTGGTTGGAGTCAATTGAGATGCATGTAGCTATGTGGTTGAGCACATTATCCTAGCATTCTCCTTACTTGTCTCTTTGTGTGCTTAACAAACCCAAATGTGTGTTGGATAAGTATGAGCATGTGTGTTTATTGCTATGAGTGAGTATGTGAAGTTCCTCCTTAGTGGATACATAACCCAGGTCGGGGTTGGTATCTTAGTAGAGAGATAAAGTGTTGGACAGAGTGCCTATAGTTGGGTGGAACGTTGCTCTTCCATAGCCAGTTGTTTTAACACCTTAATTTAAAAGATAAGTGTTTACTTGTTAATTTACTGTTATTTCTGAATTAGCCAAATTTGTGTGTTATGAATGTTAAAATTTATATAGCAAGGAGCAGAAAGGCCTAGCTCAAATTACTAGATTGGATGTCTATGAATAGCATGAAAATGAGTTTATCTTTGTGCATGATTTTTATTATTATGTCTGCGATGAATATGCTGGTATATGCATGTTGTGTGTGTGAATATAATTTATTTATCTAGTGTGTTTTTAATTATGTATATGCCATGCAATTTTATGGTTCATGAATTTCACATTATGGCCATGGGGGGGAAAGTTAGAACCCCATAAATCATTCATGTCCCCTCCCTTAGTCGGATATATGATTCATGTCCCCTCCCTTAGTCGGATATATGGGTGGGGACGTGACAATTGTTTTAGACGCAAGAGAGACTTCTTGAGCTTGCAGACCGACTCATTTTCTCCTTCCACAGTAAAACCTCCAGGATGCTTCATATAGATTTATTCTTCAAGATCACCATGAAGATATGTTGTCTTTACATCCATCTGTTCTATATCATGATCAAATTTTGTAGCTAAAGACATATGTACCCTCATGGAAGTTAGCTTAGTAATAGGAGAGAAAATCTCACCAAAGTCAAATCTCTCAACTTGGGAATAACCTTTTGCTACCAGTTGAGCCTTGTATTTCTCGACTCGTCATGATACATTCAACTTTTTCTTCATGAACACCCACTTACTGCCAACGGGTTTCCTTCCATTTGGTAACATGACTAGAGCACATGCTTCATTCCCCTTAAAGGACTCCATTTATTCTCCCATGGCCTTTTTATAGTGTTTACTCTTTATCGAGATGATCACTTCCTTTACCGATATGGGATAATATTATATTGTAGATAACACAAAGGTAGCGCAAAAGTCGGGTGGACTATACCTTTCAAGTTGTTGTTTTGCTTGACTAGACCTCCTAACATTTGGAGTCCGTTCCACCTCTTCGTCAGATTTAGTCAACTCACCTAAATCCATACTTCCATCATTAATTTCAAACTCTTGTTTTTCTAATTCATTTTCTCTTTTAACCTCTTTATCTATGGAAGTGCCTCTGAATTATCTAAAGATCACATCTCTTCTATAAATTTCCTTTCTCGTCACTGGGTTCCATAGTTTATACCCTTTCACTCCATCCTTATTGTTATAAATGCTAAATTTAAAACACCAAACTAGGTTAATCTAGGATAATTTTAGTAATTAATGTAATTAAATTAAAGAGGTGACTTGAAAAGTTACCTCCCTTCCCCACTTAGGGTATAAATTACCTAGGGCCCTTCTTATGTAAACATCTTATACATTATATTATATACATTTTTCTACATTATGTTTCTTCTTCACCCACTTTGTTCTTTCATTGGTATCAAAGCCTCTCAGCTCTCGGCACCATCCCACCACCTTCCTCGCCAAGGTCAAGCCACATCCACCTTCTCCCACCACATCCACGCTCGCTACCCACTTCCATTCACACCCCTCACATTGTTCTTCTCTGTGTCCTTTCCCCTATCCCTCCTCACTCTACTTGAACCTCTCACCCCGTGCTGCTCCTCTCACCTCTTCCCATGCTACATCCATTTCCATAGCATGGATTAACAAAGCCGATGAATACCTAGACATCCACAACATCCATTACGATAGCGAGAAAATTAAATATGCCTCCATGCAACTAGAAGGCAACGGTTACAACTGGTACTTATGGTGGAAGAATACTGCAAGAATTTGTTCTCACAACTGGGTTAGCTTCAGGAACGACCTCATCAAAAAATTCCAGGGTGTTGAAGAAAATAACTTCTTTGCCAAAATCACAAGGTTACAACAAAAAACCAGTGTTGATGAGTACACTTATGAGTGGGAAGCGTTGTCAGCTCGATTCCTAGAGTTAATCGATGACCAACGACTACAGACCTACATACACAGTCTAAAACAACACATACGTGATGAACTAGAATTACATAACATCTCTACCATGGAGGAAGCACAACGTAAATCCAAGATTATTGAAAGCAAATTCAAGAAATATGTTCATACAAATTTCGACAAAGACGACTCCAAAAAGAAGCCCCTCCAATCAACATACATAGGAAATCCAAGATTTACACCGCCACAACTTAGGGAAGGAACGAAGCCCAGTTTACAGGCCCAAAGAATAAAGGAAGGGAAATGTAAGTTATGTGGAGACAAATGGGATCCTAAGCACAAATGCTTACAAAAGAAATTGTATGCCTATGAAGCAGAAGAAGCATAGTTGGAAGTCGAGGAACCAATTGAGAACAATGTGAATAGTCAACAAGAATACCAAATAGAAATCGAGGACGACACCCCTATTATCAGGATCTCCCAACCGCAAACATTTAAGCTTAAAGGACATATATAAAAAAATAACTTCACAGTTCTCATCGACACTGGCAGCACCCATAACTTCATTAATGTCAACCTTGCTAAGGTCAAGTTACAAATACAAGAGTATAACTTAGAATCATATTTCTTTGCGGTACCGTTGGGAGGAGTTGACAAAGTATTAGGAATACAATGGTTGTGAACCTTGGGTACATACTCTGCAAATCACTAAGAACATTTTATTGAATTCCAGTCATTCGGGAAGACACACAAATTATACTGGTTCCAACCACCTCCGACACAGTTAGTTACATCACAACGGATGAAAAAGCTACTTCAGAAAGGCACACCAACGTACATACTTCAATGTGAAGAAATGGAGCTTCTAACACGTGAAGGAGAGATGGACAAACAACCAGAGATACAAGAGCTGATTCAAACACATCACAGGGTGTTTTAAGAGCTACCCATAGAGCTTCCACCAAACAGAAAGATCAAACACATAATTGAAATAGAACCAGGGACAAAACCTACCAGTAGCAAACCATACAGATACCCACATCACCAAAAACATAAATCGAGAGGTTAACTTTTTTTTTTTTTTCTTAAATGTGGCGTCATTTCAAAAAGCAAAAGCCCGTATGCAGCTCCAGTAGTGCTAGTATGAAAGAAGGATGGTTCGTTCATACTGTGCATAGATTACAGAGGATTGAATAAAATAACTCTCAAAAATAAATTTATGATCCCATTCATCAATGATATGTTGGATGAACTTCATGGAGCCAAGTACTTCTCAAAATTGGATCTTTGATCTGGCTATTATCAAATCAAAGCTAGAGTGGAAGACATAGCAAAAACCGCTTTTTACACTCATGAAGGCCATTATGAGTTCGAAGTAATGCCATTCGTATTTACTAACGCTCTAGATACGTTTCAAGCCACAATGAATGAATTGTTCCAATCATTCTTAAGAAAATTTGTACTAGTATTTTTTTTATGATATCCTCATATATATATATCAGAACATGGAAGGAGCATCTGGGGCACCTAAGTCAAGTTCTTACCATTTTGGAAGAAAACCAATTCTATGTAAAAAGGTCTAAGTGCACCTTTGGAAAAGAAGAAGTGGACTACCTAAGTCCTAAAAGATCGAAGAAGGAGTCAAAGTCGATCCAAGTAAAATCAAGGCAATCATGGAATGGCCCAAAGCCGATAACATATCAAAGCTAAGGGGATTTATAGGCGTAACATGATACTATCAAAGATTTGTAAATAATTACGCCTATAAAACCGCCCTCTCACAAATTTATTAAAGAAAAATTCCTTCCAATGGAATAGTGGAGCAAAAAAATGTTTTGAAACATTGAAATGCATGATGCCTTCAACACTTGTATTAGCCATGCCAGACTTCACAAAACCTTTTGTAGTTGAATGTGACTCATTAGGTTTCGGACTAGGGGCATTTTTATGCAAGGTCACCCAATAGCATTCGAAAGTAGAAATCTCAACAAGAGAGAAAGTTTGAATTCCACTCATGATAAAGAGATGTTGGCCATAATACATGCTTTTGCAAAATGGCGACAGGACCTTCTAGGGAGCAAAGTACTGATAAGAACATACCATAACAGTATTCAATATCTCCTTCAACAAAAAACATTGTCAACAGAGCAACAGAAGTGGATAGAAAAAATCGCTACCTTTGATTTGGAGATATTACATAAAAGAGGGAAAGAAAATCCAGACATATGCAATTTCAATCATTATTCCAAAGTGTCTAGACGAAATACAAAGAGAATACACCAAAGACCCAAACACTTGCACCTTAATCGAAGATCCAAATAGAGGTCCAAATTTCGAGTGGCGAAATGACATATTGTGGTACAAAGGAAGGATCTATTTAAACCCAACATCAAGGTTTTAAACTAAGGTGATGATAGAATCTCATGATTCACCCGCCACAGGACATGTAGGTTTTTTCAAGACATATTACAATGCCATGCAATCGTTCTATTGGAAAGGAATGCATAAAGACATTCAAAAATATGTCGCCAAGTGTGACACATGTCAAAGGAACAAAAGTGAAAACATCATGACTCTAGGTCTACTCCACCCATTGCACATTCCGAAGCAAAAGTGAGAGGAAATTTCTATGGATTTTATTGAAGGGTTACCTTTATCAAATGGTAAGGATAAAATCCTTGTGGTAGTATATCGACTAATTCACCACTGCCCATAATTCTTGTGCGACTCATTCACCATTGAGCATACTCCTGCTTTTTCCATAAGCATTTTGTTCATTCTTTCAACAACTCCATTATGTTGAGACATGTATGGAATTGTGTTTTGTCGAGCTATATCGTGATGTCTACATAATTGGTTGAAGTCCTTTCCATAGAATTCTCCTCCATTGTCAATTCTCAACAACTTGATCTTTTTACGAGACAGTTTTTCCATAAGAGCTTTGAACTCTTGAAACTTCTCAAAAAACTCTAATTTCCTCCTCATAAAAAAGAACGACATCATTATGGAGAAATAATCCATGAACGAAATGTAATACTGAGATCCTCCTAGTGAAGGGATTGATACAGGTCCAAAGACATCACTACATATTAACTCTAGTATTTCCTTAGCCCTAGTAGCACTATATGGGAACCTTACATGACTCTGTTTTCCATAAATACAACATGACTATGTTTTCCATAAATACACTGTTCATAGAAGTCGACTTCTTCAAAATAGTGAAGGAGACCTTCGACCATACCTTTTTTATATATAGCACAAATACTTTTCTCACCTATATGTCCCATTTGTTGATTCCACAACATGGTTGAGTCGACTAGACAAGAAGATAAGATGTCACACTCGAGACATAGCACATTAGCACTTTCGTGGGGGTTTTTTCTTTCCAATAACTTGTACAAGGTTTCATTCCAAGCTCCCCTCATCAGTTCATTGCTCCTTGCACCATCTTGCACATATCTTTCTCAAATACAGACTACACACCTGTATTCCCCATCTTACTAATAGAGAACAAGTTTCGGGCCAAACCTGGGATATGCACTACTCTTGGAAGTGTTCCTATTCTTCCATCTTTCAACTTCAATTGAAAGTTACCTCGTCTGACAATCTTGGTTGGTGAATCATCTCCTAGTAAGACATCACCACGACCTAACTTCTCATACTCACAAAACCACTCTTGAAGCTGAACTTTATCTCGTCCAACTATCTTGGCCGGTGAATCATCTCTTAGTAGGACATCACCACGATCGAACTTCTCATACTCACAAAACCACTCTTTGTGAGGTGTCATATAATATGACGCAGTAGAGTCTATCAACTAAGAGTCATGTTTGGACTATGTACTTGTAGAAGCCAAATACACATCGTCTTTCTCTTCTCATGAAGACTTACCATCAGACGACTGACCTTCCTTAGAACCTTTTCTTTTCTCGACTTCTGTCAACTTACAATTTCATTTATAATGCTTGACTTTACTGCATCACCAACATGTTTTCGTCGCTATACCAAGTGATCTGGTCAGAGATCCACCCCTTGAATTCGATCTTCTACCAAAGGTTTTGTCTTTTTCTCTGTCTACTAATCTACTTCTTATCATCAATGCATCATGGTTTGAGCCTTCCATGTTCTTTCATCTCATCTCTTTTAACAACAAATATGTGGCCACATCTTCGATCTTCGATGTGGTATTATTGCTTCTAATAACCATGACCATGCTATCCTGGAAATTTGGCTAAGAACACAATAGACCGATGCATTTTTCTTCGTCACTGATTTTAATATCCAAGGACAACAACTGACTAATCATAGTGTTGAACACATTCAAGTGCTCTATAACTGAGTCACCTTCACCCATCCTTAGAAGGTATAAATTATCCAGAATAAACAGTTTGTTAACAAGAGATTCCGAATGGTACAAGTCCCCCGACTTTCCCCATAGCTTATTTGTAGTGTCTTCTCCTGAGACATCAACAATACATAACCAACTAAACAAAGTTGCATTGTACTCCTTTCCTTTATGTCAATCTTTTTCCAGTCTTCCTTCGACACACCAACCATAGTCATTCCTGAGTTAACTGCAACCCATTGTTCTCGATCCATAAGGAGATCCTCCATTTTAAGCTTCCAAAGCTCAAAATTTTCCCCATTAAACTTTTAAATTTCCATCCTCGATGTGTTAGCCCATTAGAGGAAATGTGGATGAAAAATGAGCCTTTAAACCCTAATTCAAATTCCATGTCATCATGTATTAGCCAATCAAATTGCTTTAAAATTCAAAAAATGTATAGGTCTTAAACATTTTTTATTATATAATTTGGGGATAGGTGGAATTTTTAATAATATAATTTGACTACCCGCTTCCCAAGCTAAAATATGTTAATCGATTTTAAGTCAAGTGTGACACATACATAATATTTAATAGTAATAATAATTAATATTATAATTGATATATAATAATATTATACACCATGAAAAGTTGGGTCAAATAACTTTTACTAATATCATAATTGATATATAATATATAATAAATATACAATAGTAACTAATATCATAACTAATATACCCATCCATTTTTAGTAATACTTGACCAATATATAATAGTAATAATAATTAATATTATAGCTAATATATAAATATTATAACTATTATATTATAATTAATATTTTATAAAAATTATCAAAAGTTGGATCCAATATCTTTTTTTTTAAGAAACAGTTGAGAAATTTTGTATTAAAAAGAGGATGAAACGAGGTTACAACACACAGAAAGTAGATTGCTCCCATAGGAAGGCAACATCCAAAACTCCTTGCTCATCTTTCTCGTATTTGTAGCTATCTCGAAAGAACCCTACTCTATGGAAGCTATACCTTCTTACAAATTGACCAAGAAGCAGTAAACAAAAACAAGACATTATAAAAACTTATAAGAGAGCTTGAAACTGAGCGACCTTCTACCAGTATCCAGTCATACTTATAAGTTGCATTCATACTGAAACCTAGAACTACTTTTTGAAAAATTTAGATCTGCAATCTGAAAACTGCTCTCCTCCTCCAAATCCGCCTTTCCTTCATCTCCCTTAAGCTCCAAAACACATCTTGTTGATGCCCAAAAACCTTTCCCAAGTTCCAACTCACTTCCCGATGAAGCTTGATAACCAAGATGCAAAGATGCCCAAGATGCCCGTTGATATTTTCACATTCTTTTTCCACATGTTGGGTATTGAAAAAAATGGATTTTAAATTGTTTTCAGTGCATATGTAGCTCAAATCTCCACCTGTGATCCATTTCCCCTTCTCCTGCCCCTTCAATCTGAAAATTGACCACCCATTACGTGCCCTGCCTTTGAACTCAGGGATGACACTTTGCAGATTTCATATCCAATCACCGAATTGTCTTGACTCATGGTGTCAATTTTTCCACCACCCAGGTAGCGAGCCAACCAATTAGGATTGCGGTTGTCCTTCTTGCATGTTGATTAGATGATATCATTTTTGAAGTGGAGAATTGATTTCTTCCTTTGCACCTGAGTAGTTGTGGACAGTTTACTAGAGCGACAAAGTTGTTATTGCAGCACTTAGCTATTGCCTGCAGCAGAGAGCTAGTGGTGACAAGAATATAAGAACCGGTTTTTGAAATCTGATTTCTTGAATTGGAGATGAGTGGTAGTGGAGACCAATTTACGACATAGTTTGTTGAATTGGAGATCCGTTTTTTTGAATTGGAGATGAGTGGCTGTGGAGACTAGTTTGCAAGAGTGGCAACGTTTCTATTGAAACACTTAGAAATTACCAGCAGCAGAGAGATGGTGATGAAAGAACTAATTACCTGCACTATCGTTAGAATTTATTTATGAGAAAGCCTTCCGTTTACAGTGTAATGCATACCCGCAAATTGAAGTTGAGACTGATCCTTTATGATGATAAAATCCAATTTAGGGGATCCAGCTTATTCCTTTCCTTTCTTCATTGCAAACAAGCTCTTCGTAATCTAATAAAACTCCTCTGTTAGCCATTATATCAGCCTGCTTATTGTTTGTTCTCGGGATTTGAACTCCCTTCCTAGACATATAAGGATGTGATGCATTTTGATTGTCGGGCTCTTGATCTTCTTATACAACAATCTTGCTTCCTTTATGACCATGAGAAAATCACCATAGACTGCTATCTCCTCCATTCCGCAACTGTTTGTAATCTCCAGCCCTTTGATTAGAGAAAGCCACTCAGCCCCATTATTGGATTTCTTGCCTAAGCCCCAGGCATAGTCCTTCTACTTGTTCCCTCCAGGATAAAAAAATAACGCCACCTACTCCAGCCATCCCCGGATTGCATTTAGAGGCCCCATCAAATAGAAGGGAGTTACAGCCCAGGTTTAGTAGTCTCCAATTAGCAAAACCTTCTTCGCTCATCCTCAACAGCCAATTTAAACAATTGGGTCTATTGGTTGTCGTATGCCAGCTATTGGTAACAGGTTGAAGAAAATCATTTGGCCACACTCTTTCCTTAAAATTCAAAGGCTCAGTATTGATATGCTTCATCCTCCTTGTAACTAAGGCTTCCACCCATAACGATTTTGCAGCAAGCATGAATTTCCTTGGGCTAGAGGCTGCCCCTTCAAACAGTTCTTTGTTTCTGGTTACCCAAATATTCCAGCAGAGGTATTTAGGAAGGGAAACCCAAGCTCTTGTGAGATCCGGATTTTGAAGAAGAGAACCATGGCAATAGTATTTCCAACAGGCAAAGAGATTAGTCCAATTGGTTGGAAGAATCAAGTTTATATGCAACTCATGTACAACCAAAGACCAGAATTATGTCGAAAGCTTACATTCCAGAAAGAGATGGTCCATGGTCTCTTCTTCCTCTTTACATAGTACACAGCGTGAAGGCCCTTGAATCCCTCTTTTTTTCAAATTCTTAGTAGTCAGAATTTTGCGGTGTACTAATATCTAGAAAAAGACATTAATCTTCGGAAGACCATCATTGCACCAGGCTTTGTTCCACTTGCAATCCGCACTGTTGATGTCTTCATTATTGGATATTACTCGGTAGCCTTCTTTTACCGTGTAAATCCCCGATTTACCCCAACATTTTCTATCCAAAAGTTGGTTGTGAACAGGCGCAAAACCTTGGAGAATAGAGAAAAGAGCATTAAAATCAAGCATGAGATTCTCATGCACGTCCAAGGCTTTCCATCCGCCCTGTCTTCCATTGTTTTTCCAGGAAGATAGATCATAGAGGGGGAAAATGTTTAGATGATCTAACCATTGCTCGAGATCAGAGAAGGCCACCACATGATTTACTGGAGAGACCAGCCCCAAACGATCCTGCCAAATTCTGATTTGTTTACCATTACCTAGGCTCAAGAGAAGATGATTTTGATGATATGGGTCGCCTTCTTGCAAAGGATCTAGATTAGAGACCCCTTCCCTGTCAGTGGGTACTCATCCACACATATTTTCCTTTCTCCCTTCATATACTTTTTCCTAATAATCTCCTTCCACCAGACCTTCTCACCAGAGACAATCCTCCACAAAAATTTTGCTCCTAGAGCGAGATTCATCCTTGCTGGCTCTCTAATTCCAGTCCCACCACAGTTTTTCGGGCTACATACCACGTCCCAATTTACCAGGTGATTTTTTTTTGTGTTGTTTGACTTTCCCCCTTGCTAAAGAAATTTTCTAATTTCCTCGGTGATTTCCTGCATAACTTTTATTGGAGCTAAAAATATCAAGCATGTATAAATTGGATAGGCAACGAGGATAGAGTTTACAGGGATAAGCTTACCAGCAAGGTTGAGCCACCTTACTCCCCACGAGGAGATTTTTTTCTTGATCTTCTCGACAATACTCTACCAGTCAACAAAAGTTTTTTACCTTTGAATATAGGGGTCCTGAGATAGTTGAATGAGTTCCAATTTAGCTTTCCTTCAAAGCCAAAAATTCTGGAAATCCTTGCCATCATCCTAGGTGGACAACCATCATCCTAGGTGGACAGTTCCAGGCATAAAACTTGGATTTTATTTGATTGAACTTGTCATATGAAGCTTTTAAGAAAGAGGGCAGAGCTTCATTAAATCTCTTTGCAACCACTGTGGAAGCCCCACCAAGCAGAATTGTATCATCTACGAACTGGGCATGCGTTGCAGCTTTGGTTCCCCTGGCAATATTTAAGCCTCTTAGCTTCACATCTTCGTGTAGTGCTTATAGATTTCTGCTTAGTGACTCTGCTACTAGTAGAAAGAGAAACGGTGATAATGGGTAGCCTTTCCTGAGGCCCTGTGAGGATTGAAAGAATTCAGTCGATCTTCCATTAATTAACGGAGCAATATAGGGACTGTTAATACAGGCTTTGATCCATCTAATAAACTATTTTGAGAAGCCAAACCTAGACATAAATTCAAAATGAAAAAAATGGTTAACCCTATCAAATGCGTTAGCCATATCAATCTTGATAGCCATACCTTGTTGTTTCCTTTCCATGTTAGAATGGATGGCTTCTTGGACAATGATGATGTTGTCTAGAATTTGCCTCCCAGCTACAAATCCCCCTTGAGACTTCGAAATAATATGCTTCACGAGATTTTTCATTCTTGTAGCTAGAATTTTAGTGAGAATCTTGTAAGAAGTGTTGCAAAGAGAGATTTCCCTGAATTTGTCCATAGAGTTAGGGTTTTTTTCCATCAGAATCAAAGACAAGAAAGATGAGTTGGTTGCCCCACCAATTTTGTCTTTTTTCCTCGTCTAGTTGAGCATCCTTCTCAGATCTACGTTAATGATGTCCCATGCAACCCGGTAAAAATTGAATGTGAACCCATTGGGGCCTGGCGCCCTGTCTAGCTGCAGAGTCCAAATTGCATCACTAATCTCATACTCCGAAATTGGCTTCAGAAGTTCCTCGTTCTCATCATCAAAAAATTTAGAAGGGATAACCGACAGAAGCTCAGCTTGAGAGATGGGATCTGTCTCATCTCTGTCTGTATAGAGATTTCTGAAATGTTGAACAATATGCCGCTTGATTGCCTCATTCCCTTCAATTTTATTTCCATTGCTATCATAGAACTCTTTTATAGTATTAAAGCTTAATCTGGCTTTTGATTGCTTGTGGGAATAACCTGTGTTTTTATCTCCCCCTTTCACCCACGATTTCTTGTATTTCAGCCTCAATTCTTCCTCCTCCTGCCTGGCATCCCTTAACATTCCCATATTCAACTCTTTTTCCTAATTTAGAGTAAGCATAGTCACTTCTTCATCTTCCATTCTTTTCTAGAAAGTAACGAGATCATCTTGAATTTGTTTTTTTTGGAAAGTAAGACCTTTGAAAGAAAGTTTAGCCCAGTTTTTTAGAGCGAGGCGAGTTGCTCTTAACTTTGACTCCCATATAGAGCTAGGAGAGCCAAGGATCTTAGAATTCCAAGCCTCTTGAATGATTTCCATATCCTTTGAATCCTGCAACCAGAGAGGATTAAAATGAAAAGGGATAGGGCCCAACTTTACAAGGAGAGTTAGGGACAAGTATATTGGTTTGTGATCGGAATATGCTGAAGGAAGGGCTAGAGAGGTCGGGATTAGGTCCCTTTGCAAGAAGGAGGAGCTAAACAAAAACCTGTCAATTCTGGCAGCAATATGACTAGGACATGTTCTTTTATTGCTCCAGGTATATTTCCCATTCTTGAGAGGAGGATCCAAAAGATACAGATTTGCCATCACATCTTCCATTTTTTCTTCAAAGGGGTCCTTGATGATCGAGTCTCCCCTCTTCTCGGTCTAGGATTTGATGGCGTTGAAGTCCCGAGCAAGAATATTATCTTTTCCTTGCAAGATCTCGCTCATCGAATTGAGAGTTTCCCAAAAGATCAGCTTATCCCTATAATGCGTTGGACCGTATACATTACAAACAAAAAATGACTCTAGCTTATCTCTGCAAAGCAACTCAATGAGAAGCCAATGATTGGTTTCCTTTACTAAATTCATTGCATATTTTTTTTTCTGAATTGTAAAAGGTGGCGATTCCTCTAGAAGCTCCTTCGGAGCTTATGGCTTTCCCTTTATAATTTTTCCAGTGGAGTCGAGATAGGGCCATTACCCCGTCTTCGGCCATCTTCCACTTATCTTGAGCTCCCTAGGCCTCTGCAATTCCAAGAGACAAATATCATTATTTCTTTGACAATTGAGGTCCTCCTCGAGACCTGCTATCCACTCTTGATCCTCCAACACTTATAGTGTTTTGTAGAAGCTTAGTTTCTTCGATACTCATCTGCCTTCGGAGCTCGAGTTCTCTTTTTGCTTCATGTTCCCTATGGTGTCTGTGTGTTTTCCTTCCCCTTGTAGATGTTGGTGGAGCTTGATTTGGAATTTCTTGTGATCCTTGTGAAGAGGAATGGCCTGGGGACTCTACCCTCAGATTTGGTATGCTTTTCTTAACCATTGCTACCCAAGATCCACCTTGGGTGGAATATCCCACGAGAGTTTTCTCTGTCCCATATTCATGGGCATTTGGAAGCGCGCTTAGTTCCAGATCCCTACCTTCTTTCGTTTCTTCACCCTCCAAAGTGCTATCTACTGTGGGGATTTCTCCCTCTTCTATGTGAAGAACCATGTATGGGTTGCTGATGTTGATTTCCTTGGCGCTTGTAACATGCTCCTTAGTTTTTTCTAGTTGGGAATCATTGTTATCATTGGGAGAATTATACGGTGCCTTCTTCCCTCTTTTCACCTAATACCAACCTTCTTCTTGGCTTTTCCCAGGATCCTCTGTCACTTCTTTAGGGAAGCTTTTGACAAAGTGTCCATCTTCATGGCACTTCTACACTTGAACAGAAGCTGCTCATAATCAACCTTCTGCAGATATTCCCATCCATCCATGAACATGTTCACTTCTTCCGGTAAGCCTTTCTCTAAATCGACTTCCACACATATCCTTGCACATGAGAATAATGGCCCCTTTGGCTCTGCCTTGTTAATGTATTTACCAAGGGTATTTCCAATGGCTTGAAGGGCCTCATCATTCCAAGGGTGCAGAGGAAGATGAGGAAGATGAACCGAAATGATAAAGTCCAACGGTTTAGATACAGGCCTCTCGGCCCCATGAAGTAAGGCCCACTTCTAAAGATGAGATCCCTGTCATCTTTGTTCTCAAACAAAAAAACAAAATACCCTTTTTTGCAGAAGTAGTGCTGCAAGCCTCCGGAGATCAAAGGCATCCAGTTCTTTGAGATCCAATATTCCATGGCTTTCAGAGAGGGCCAAATCCCAGTGAATTGACCTATTAGACCCTTCTCACTCAAGGCAAGGGCCTTCATTCTTGAAGCAACCAACCTGATCTAAATGCGGGGAGCTGCCGCCCTCCTCACAAAGCTTGATGCCTGAACTTGGGAGTCTGGAGGGGGCGAGGAGCCATCCAGAGCCCTGAAGGCATCCTCTAAGAGGCGTCTTCTCTCCTCCAGAGGGGGATCTGGAGGATCCATGAGCACAAGACAAGATCAGACTCGATCTGATCTGCTCTGATCAAGCCATCGTCGATTAGAATAGTCAACTATCCTGATCTGCCAAATCGATTAAACCCGATCTGCAGACATAACCAGGAGCAACATGCCTGCCTTGCTCAGACGAACCTTGCCTGTCCTTAGTCGATCCTCACGCTGCTTGATCAAATCCAATATCTTTTAACTTATATCAAAACTAATATATAATTAATATCTAATTTTAATTAATATCATAACTAATCTACCATCCATCTTTTAAGTAATACATAATCAATATATACTATATAATCCTAATAATAATTAATATTATACCTAATATTATATTATAATTAATATTTTATAATAACCATTAAAAGTTGGGTCCAATAACTTTTGACTAATACATAATATATAATTAATATATAATAATAACTAATATACCCATCCATATTTTAGGTAATACATGTCCCATGCATGTCCCTCATTTCAAGGATGATACCTATGGTAAATCCTAGATTCTTGAGGGTATAATACCATTAAAACAATAATCTCATTATGAGCTCAACATGTCACCTATGGGAATATAATCTAGGTGGGGAGAATAATACTCCATCCCACAACCACTCAAGTTTGACCCAATTTACTTATCTACTTAAATATGTTGTCATATTTATCATCAGAAGTTTAAGATGTTTATCATTAATCCCAATCCATGTTAACTTTAAAATTTAATACTTTTATCAATTTTTTTAATCACAGCATTGGTAAGTTTTAATATTAAATCATAGTGAATATCTCTCTCTCACACACACATATTGATTGTAGATAGAGAAGAAAGTGGAATACCCAAATTCAAACGTGGTTGGTTGCCATTATAAACCCTAAACTAGTTGCAATAACCAACAAGCTAAACCGAACAAGAAACTCAAACCTCAACCTAGGGTTGAGATGTCCAAATGGAGGTGAGTAATCTTTAAATTAAGACATAATGGGTGATGTCTCATTGGGAATTTGAACATAGATGGATAAAATGTGAAACTTAGCTCTCAACCATTCAAACTATTTCTTATCGACTAAAATTATGACTATAATCACAACAATCAATGTTTGCTTTCAAGGATGATAAGAAAGTAGGCTTTATCCACTTATATGTACATAAAAAATACAATAAAAGCTTTCCACGTTGAATCACTACCTTTGCATGCCCCATAACAATCTCAAACCCATAATATCCTCATAAAAATTATACCTTAATCACTATAATTTTTTTTGAAAGTCCATATCTTGAAAATTGAAATTCAAGATATGTATAAATTTCCAAATAAATATCTTATGATTTTGCTTAATTTCTTATATAAAAAAAGTTTAAAGATATCCAAGCTTTTAATAAAATTTATTTTTTTATGTTTATGACTATAAAATCTCCCCTCCACTCTTAGATAATCTATATAAAATTTTATTTAAAACAATATCATTCACACACGAGGTAGTGGTGGCCCTACAACATAACATGGTCACAGATATCTATTTGACGTTATGGAAAGTTGAACGTGAACATGAGCCGTTATAAACAAAAATCCGCGAAGGGTTTAGGGTTAGGGCGTGAAAGTTGAAACTCTCTCCCCTTTCCTAATCATGAATATTTGATTAGTTGATGTCCTCCTAATACTTTCGCATATTTAATGTTAACGTCAATCGAGTTTCTCTCTGACTCTAGATACATCATGAGGATTGTGGTCACATGGACAAGAAATATAAAGTGTTAATCACAAAATGTACCTAGTCGATGAAAAGAAAGGTGACAGTATCCAAAGTCAAACACCCACAGTCATATGGGGCTGATAGTGATACCCGGGGGGTTAAAATTAATTATGGTAGGGTTTTGGGTTTAAGATTCTGGCCTTGTGTCAGTAGTAAGCAATTTAGAGGGGGATGGGGTGGCCAAAGCGCTAGCCACTCATTAAGCCATGGAAAGATATTTGGCGGAAGAAATGTAGATATATAGTTACTGACAATATGAAACCTGTCGGACTGCTGCTAATATACTCCATCCCATCAATCCTCCTCTAAATGAAGCGAGGGAGGCGGACAAATAAATAAAATTGACTATCCATTCATCCATGTAGCATCTGCGCTTAAACCCTCCTCTCTAAACCCTTCAGCGCTCTAGACAAATATGTATTCTCCAACTGTTTCGCCTTGGCAGCACAGAGAGGCTCATCACAGCATGGAGGTTTTCTCAGTGTTGAAGCAAAAACAGAGCATCTGACCTTAAAAGAAACTTGAGTTCCAGCATATTTCAGGTACACATATCAATTAAGCTCTGTTCTTTATTTCTCCAGTCTTCCGAATGCTTCCTACCGCTGAACATATTATGTCAGAGACGTTAAATTTTGTTTCCAGCTTTGAGCCTTTCTGTTCCCCCAGGATTTTGTTAATTCTGTGTTCTTTGTTCACTTCATTTTGTGTTTACTGGTCATTTGATGAACGGTATTATTTTGACTGTGTCGTGCTGGCATTTTTTTTTCTCAACTACTGCCAGTTTGAGGTGATCAATTTCTCAATTGCTGATTTGAAAGAGCTCAATTGTCGTGCTTCTCAGTCACTTCAGTAAATAATGCTCAATGGACCTGTAGTTATCTTCCAAAGGTCAATTCGTCCCATTAGTCCACTCATTTGAAACTGTCGGGGCCTTACTGGTATCTGAACCAAAAGTTCTTGACGTATCTGGACGTACATGGATATGATCATCTCTCGGGATGCATCGTAACAGTCAAATTGCTTTAGGTGTTAAACAGGGGCTTGGTTGGTTGGTAAAACAGGCACTTTGTTATTCAGCCAACAAGGTTTAAATCTCCCCAGAGACATGTTTGCCCCTTATGGGACGTCTTGCTTGCATAAGTAGATGGTTTCATGCACTTGGGGTGAGGTGCCCATCACAGCGTCTTAGCTGAAGGGTAGCTTCCGTTAGTTAAGAGAGATACGTATCTGCGTCATTGTATTATCCATGCTAGAGCTTTCTAGTTGTTGCACGTGTTGGCCGAAAGTGCCCATAAAAAACATTGCTTCAGGGCTGCAACAAGTGAGACTCTGTTGAATGACTAAAAGAGTGTAAAAGTCTTAGGGTTGGCCTTTTAGGGATTTCTAGTAAACTAGCCTTGGTCATGCTTGGGATAGACATCCCTTGACGCTATTCCAAGAATTGGGACTTAACACATAACAAATGTCTGATGATCAATTTCCTTCTCAATAACATCAGCTTGTGTCAAGAGAGTAGAATCTCTTACATTTTCCTTGAGCATGCATCGCACGTTGGTAGCTCCTGGAGGATTTCAAAAGGAGTTTAGCGAGCACCCTGTTATGACCTAAGGGGGGGCAGATATGGGGCGAGCACCCTGTATCTTGACACACCTTGGAATCATAACACTCCCTCTCTGCCTCAAGTTATTTTCAGAAGAATGATATATTTATGCTTAGTCTGCGATATAGTCGATACTCATTTAAGGAGACAGCAAAGTAACCGTACTTAATCCCCTGCTTCTTCAAAAGCTAGCTATACAGTATTGGAAATTTGGACATAGTCAATGTATGAATGCTAAGGCATCCTTGTTGTTTTAGTTGGATGCATTTTGTTTGTTTGCCTTTAATGTTTTCCCAGATTCTCCTAAGGAAGAGAGCCACACACCTCATACCTCTAAGTTGAGATTTATTGAGCACATTTCTATGTCAAATGGGATTTCCCTCTGAAATTTCCCAGTATAGTGCAAAAGGATTGTTTCAAAAATTTCTTTACAGTTTGATCGAATAATTGACCCCTTTGGAAACCTATACCGTTATATGTTCAATTGTATGGAATTTCAAGACAGACAAGTTAGACTGTGCTCTTATTGGTTTAGTGGAAATAGCCTTCAACCTGTGCCACTCAAAACCAAAGCTGTCCATTAAAAGGTATCAAACTTTTGGTCAAGACTCAAAAGGTCAACTGGTCAAAGTCCTTTAATATTATAAATTATAATCACTATTGACTAGCTACCAGTTAGTGCAAAATGGCCCATAAGGCAAGTATTTTTGGTTGGAGAAGAAGCATGAAGCACCGTGCATGTATATTGTGTAATTTGTTCATGTTATGGCGCATTCAGACAGTTGGCTATGCTAATTTTTATTTTGGACAATAGTGACTTAGATGAATTGTTTTGTTTTATACGGTTTAGTTTGACATAACTCTGCAGCTTTACTCTACACAAGATTTTTCAGCTAGATGCTCTGTTGCGGTAAATTTTGCAGGGTGATACAAATATTAGTATCATGGGTTCTGTCAAGGATAATATATATCTGGAGAACAACGGGAAAAGAAGATTAAAGACACGATATCAAGTTGAGGGTTTGGAGAGATTCTACGCAGGTATGTTTTAGACTTTTAGTTGTTTGTGAGCACAAAATTCATTACCTTTCAAAGTAATCAGGTATTAAATTTGAAACCAAATCTTTGAGATTTCAGAATGCAATCTTTTGTATGACATGAATGCTTAAGTTCCGATTATTGTTTCCTGAATAGGCCAGTGTTCCTTTTCAAGAATATTTACTGCAAATTTGTTCTTACAAAATTTGACATACAGAGGAAAAATATCCGACAGAAGCTATGAAAGGCAAGCTTGCAGTAGAATTAATGTTAACAGAACAGCAAGTTCACAAATGGTTTTGTCATAGAAGGCAGAAGGAGAAAAAGAGTAAGATAAATGATACCAACAGTGGTGGTAAACAATTTCGTGGCGTTGGTTTAAGAAAAGATGGTAGTAGAAAAGTGAAACGCCTCAGTATTTCTTGTCTCAAAAGGGTTGAAAACCAAATGCCTTTAAACATTAGGAATTCTAGGAATCCTCGAAGTGCAGCCCTTGGTTTGGAGCTTAATGACGAGGATGTCAATCCAGGAAACTACAATGCTATTGATAACATTTTTGTAGGAATTAATTCATCACAGGAAAGATCGACATTGCAGAATGGGAGTCCTTGCAAAATGCAATCAACCAGATTACGGTTACAAAATGGGAATCGTTTTAAAATGCAACCAAATAGATCATTACGGCAGAGGAAAAATACTGGCAAGATAGAATCAAAGAAGAGAAAGAGAAAGTCAGAGTTAGCTACAGGACAGACATATGTGCAAGAGGATGCTTATGATGTGGCTGTTACAGCTGTTAAAAGTCGTTTGTCTGGACGCTTTCGTGAAGATGGTCCGCCGCTAAGTATTGAGTATGATCCACTTCCTCCAGGCGCTTTTGACTCTCCATTAGGTTGCTCTCTCTCTCTCCCTCTCTCTCTCTTCTGGTCTTCTATACTTCTTTGCTGCTGTCTCTTCACTTGTGCCTACTCAGAAAGAGAATAGAGTAGTAAATTAATTTCGGTCGAGTCACTGTAACCTCATTTGTTTTAATTGTAAAATGCAATTGAACTCTGACAAACGTTGTAATGAAGTTCCCTTGATTTAATTAAGAAATTTTAAATGCTTAATTTGTATGTAGCTTGAGCATTGGAGGCCTCTGTTATATGAGTGATCAAGCCATCTCTTTATTCTTTGTCTTTGTCAGTTTATACATCCTAAGCAATTGTTATGATGTATAAACTTAGGTACTTAGTATGGGTGTAGTTTCGCCTTAGTGGGAAGCAAGAGTACATGTATCTGAACAAGACAGTCAGAACAGGGGTACATTCATATGAGGTTTCGTTGAGGCTAATGCTGTTCATTTCTCATCAATGTCCAATAAGCTGTCTATGAAATTTATGAAGACTGACTGTTTAATTGAATGTGAATATGCAAACAGAGGTTGCTTTGATGTTAAAATATTTCAGTATGGAACTGTCTTTAATCCAGAGACCTCAAACTTGNATATATATATATATATATATATATATATATATATATTGTCATTTGGGCCTATACCAAGTGGTTGTGGTATGGTGTTATCCTCCCCACCCAAAAGTCCTATTCCCATAAGTGATATGTTGAGCTCATAATGAGTATATTGCTGTAACAGCTTTGAGCCCTATTGTTCACCTGGCCTTGTGCCCTGAGGAATCTAGAGTTTATCCACAGGATCCATCCTTGAAATGAGGGAAAGTATTCAGGGGATTTCCTTGGGTATTGTATCCTGAGAAAAGTATATATATATTTTGCTCATGCCAGACCCAACCAGTAATTAGCTCACAAAAAGCCTCCATCAACAATTGGCTCACAAAGTGCAAACATGTCACAAGTAAAATTTGAACTTGGGCGGGGAGGATAACAACTTCTCTCTACTACTAGACCTGATTGACACACTGGGCTATGTGTGTGTGTATATAATTTTTTTTCTTCTCTTTCATGGAAGAAATTTGTATCAGTTTCTATTCAAGAAGAAACAGGTAATGATGCATTTTGTAATAATCTTAAACATACTTTAACCTGATCAACAAAGAAAACTAGACTACCTTAACAGGTCTGATAACTGTGAAAAATCAGACTATGGTAAGCAGATTCTGCTCTCGGGAATTTAACTTAAATTCTAGATAACTAAAAATTGAAAAGACCAATCAAATTAACAGCTATAGAATATGTTAACTTACAAACACATACCGCTGATAATATGAACAGCAAACATGCAGATCTGACTCTCAAAACTGTTTTTATGTTAAATCTGAAAGCAGTAAACTAAAATGCTGTAGCTCAGAAACTCAAACTCTCGAACCACCACAGTGGTGCACCCTGCCTCTTTTATAGACTAGGAAGAAGAGAAGGTGCAATGAATCTGGACACATGCACAACAGCGCACCAACTGAAAGTATCAAACCCTAACCATGATGCAACTGAAAGTAACCATGATGCCCCTTCCTTGCATGGACAGATGAGCCATGTGAAGTGCGCCTCTACTGGAGATGAACAGAGGCATGCAAACATGCATCCTCCTAAAGATCTGCACCCTAACTAAGACTAAGAATTCACAAACATGAGTGCCTAGTCTGAGTAGGGAACTGCACCTTCTACCTAAAAGTGCATGCAACTACTAACTAGAGCAAAATGCAGAAAAAGAACTGAACTGCTAAACATGGAAAAACATCTAAATTGGAACTGAACTTGAGGATGGTGCATGCATGCTTTGGCATGCACGTGCCTTCTATATCTGTCTACATAAATCCCCCTGTGCCCTCATTAAATGTTGTATGGAAAAATGAAGGAGGGCATATTACTGCTGCAGTCTACCCTGCTGGAAGAGGAAGGTGCCATAGCTGGAAGACAGTCTGAGCTACACACAGGTAAAAAACTAACAATAACAGCCTGGTCATTCACCCATGAGCAACATGACAGAAAACCTGACCCACAGAATGAAGGAAAAAACATCTCTCAGAAAAATTAGACTGACTGAGTAACATCTAATTTCATCCCAACACAGGAGAGATAATGTCTTAACATTGGATGTTGAAGGTCATCTATTAACAGGTCTGTTCA
Organism: Pseudotsuga menziesii; assembly: GCA_001517045.1. NCBI lineage: Eukaryota > Viridiplantae > Streptophyta > Pinopsida > Pinales > Pinaceae > Pseudotsuga > Pseudotsuga menziesii. Next base: position 58,193 of record LPNX010336663.1, on the reverse strand, counting down.
GCTGTTATCTTACTGTGGATACTATTGTAAAGAGATAAACTGTTTATAGCTTTATAGGCTGCATATTTTTCAGCAGCACTTGGTTCTTCTTAATATCCTTCTAGTCCAACTTAGTTGTTTAATCTGCTTTTTATTTCATATGCTCCTTTTCCATGTTGTATTTATCTAGTGTCCTTCATCCCATGTTAATTGTCTCTATACCTGTTACAATTTTTTATTACTCCAATCATCAATGCAATGATTCTGTGGCTGGCTATTGTAGTCTACATTGCTCTGAGTTATTAAGGCCTCTTGGTAGATCATTTTTGAATCTTGATTGAATGTCAACTACTTCTTTTGAAGTCTCTTGCATGCCAAGTCTTGATGACCCATTGTGCTATGATTAATCATTATATTAATTGTTATGCTTACAATTGTCTGTGTTCCAGGAGAGCTCTCTGTATATATATGCATCGTTAAAATAAACTTTCATCTTTGTGATGGACAAGCTTTATGAGAGATTCTACTCTGATTAGTTGCATTTTTTCTGTTTTAGTAGTAACTGTTATGCCATTCTGTTATTAATTTGTTCGTTAAAGATTCTGATTAGTTGCGTTTTTCTGATCCATTTATGTCATCCTGTTATTAATGTGTTGGCTAAAACCTCTCTTGGACAGAGCCATGCTGTGAGGATATTACTGCTTCTCAAGATGTCCAGCTTATGCCATCAAAGAAAAAGGTACAGGAAATAGGCAAACTTAAATCTCAAACCTGTAACATAGCAGCTGGGGTTCTTAACCAACTGCGCCACTTTGGGTGAAAGCTTAGTTTTTCAACAGGACATAATAAATGCAAATGCACAGTTAAATTTTTCTTTAATGGTTTGATATTATTGGGGATCTTTTTGAGAGCTAATTTTTAAGTTTGTCTTTCATTGAATACTGCCTTTTGAATTCAATTTATTTGCATGTCCTGCTGCTTCCTGCTTTGCAGTATGTCATATCTCTTACGTAAGGTTAAAGTATTGGAAAACATACTAATGATTTGCTGCTTACTGATTTACAGCAGTCATAACTTTTTACTTAATGTTAAAGCGTTGGAACATTCATGAATTATTTTCTTAAAGAAGGATAGTTTAATGTAAGAATAATTTGTTTTGGATTCAAACGAGAAAAAATCAATTTTTGAAGCCAGTCAAAGGCTAACGGAATGTTAACAAATTGGCAATAGCGTTGTGTTCGAATGTGCTGTTCAGTTTCACTGTTTACATGCAATCTTGGGGTGGAAGTTGCAAGTGGGGACAGTCATAGTTATTGGAACTGGTTGGTCCAGATGGATTCACCCCTTGCAGTGCCTGAACTGGAGTGGCAGGCTGGTTCTGCCATGAACTGGCTGGTTCAAGTTGGTTCCAATCTGTACTGACCCTAATCTGGCTGGACCCACCCATGTTGCATTTTAACCCAAGAAACTGTATTGGCTGATTTTTAACCTGATTTTCATTTTTCTGCTGGTTCCAGTTTGGTAGTGGTCTGACCCTCGGACTGTTCCAGTTCTGATAACCTTGGTGACAGTTGCCTATCATAACTGTGGTTTTTCAAGCGCAGAAATTAACTTCATAAACTGGTTCCAACAATCTGTTTGATGAAATTTGCATTTAATCCAAGTATCACAAAGCAGAAGCCCTGCAGAACTGTGGCTCTTTTCATGGCTCTAGCATGATGACTTGTTTTTGTGTTCTTATTTAGTATTTGTCTCTATATTCCCAGTCATTTGCCAAATTGCCAAGCAGTGGAATTATGCTGTTTTCAAACCGCCTTTTATTTCTCTGGTCCAGGTCCTATAATCATGTGTGCCAATTACGATCTATTATTAAGCTATATTTGATGAAATTCTATGGTTGTTAAATATGCTTAGTATTACCAAGCAACTTACTGTCTGCTGGAGGTTTTTGCACTGCTATAGCTAGAGAATTTTCTAGTCCAATTAAATATGTATTTTAATGTGCCTTGCTATGGGTGTGATCACTGAATTTTCTGTCATTTTGTTAATGTACAAGGATTTGCAGTTTGCACCAATTGAAGTTTTGTGTGTTCTTTACAGACATTTTTTATGGTGAATTTCTACTGCACTATTGTTGAATTATTATCTCTTGAACCTAACTGGAAGCCTGCAATCAATTGTATACAGTTAGGGAGAAGCTCCCATTTACCTGAGTTGCATTTAATTCAGCCGGACATAGATTCTGCTAATAAAGTTCCTACGTCTGCCTTTGTCACAACGGGCCTTCAATCTGGGCATAATAAATTCACTGCAGGAAGATCTGGTGGGAAGGTTCTTTTGCCCCCTCGATATGCTCCATTGCATGCAGAAATTGGAAATATGGATAAGGAAGTGCACGTTACTGGTGATGATGTTGATCCTTTTCCCAGTGTTAACACATTTAAAGGAAACACAGACACATACTCTGGTATGCCTGATGAGTGGCAGAGTAACCTTCTTTCAGTTCAAGGAGAAGATGAAGTTCAACCTAAATATATGACTATGGTATGTCTTTATGCTGAACTTTAGTTGGTGTACTTATTTTCGTACATAATTCTTCAGGTGTATATTTCTTATGTATAAATAACTAAAGTCACATGGATCTTTCAGCCCTTAAATTGCTATTAATATAGTCACTGATTCCTCTAAAAAGCAAATAATATTATAATAGTATATGTGCAAATGCCTTTCTTCAAGTTTGTTGTTGATTGACTTATGGCATGGTGGAATATTGTCACTGTTATTTAGTCCCCAAAATAAGTACACTTAAAAAATTAAATTTTGTCATCAGTGGAGAATTCACTGATGTATTATGGTTGTTTTACATTAAAAATGTAATTTTGTATTAAATTACAAGGACGATTTAAGATTAAATTACAGGGAAGGTTTGAGAGACAGAAGTATAGAGATGAAAGAATTTGGAATAAAGATGTTCCTTCTTGTGGGAAGAGGTCGACTAGGTTTGGATGGGTATACTTTTTTGGACTGGGTTTTTGCTGTTACTGTATTTTGTTCTGATTCTATTGCAGAGTGCACTAGCCTCGTTTTCTGATTTTTTCATTGTGCATTTGCTATTGGTTGGTGGTTTACCTCTTCTATAATTTCAGAGAGAGAAAAATCAGGAGAAAGACCTACAGAAAAAACGGGGTTATGTATTGAAGCTGAAGTGGAATGTATTTCAGGAAGAAAAGAGAGTAAGTATAGTTCACAGTGTTTTTTTCTGCTTAAAGCAAAAGTTAGGTAGGGAAGGTTAGTGTAAAGTTTCTGGTAGGTTTGTTCAGTGTTTTTTTCTGCTTAAAGCAAAAGTTAGGTAGGGAAGGTTAGTGTAAAGTTTTTGGTAGGTTTGTTCAAACTTCAAAGTGGCTTGGAATTAATTTCATCTTTAAGAAATTTCGTCTTCTGGACACTAATGATGATTCTCTTGGATTTTTGCTTGAATTCCTTTTGCAAAAATATTCAGCCTCAAAGTCAACGGGAGGTGTGCAAAAGTCTGAAGCAAAGAGATGGTGCGAAGATTACTGCTGCCAGAAAAAGAAATTTGAAGAAGCAATCCAGAAAGCCAGAAAAATTAATTGAGGATGAGTGCTTAGAAATGAGAGAACTGCAAATTACATCCAATGTTGGAGTCGAAATGGACGAAACTGGCAGACTAAATTCTAAATATCATGAAGGTTATATCTGTTATACTTTGTTTAGAAGAATATGTTATCCTTGTTTTGAGCCCCTATACTAAGTCTAAAGTCACAGGGTCAGCATTGTTCATGAAAATATTAGATAACCTCACACATGCTAGTATATTTCAAAATTGAAACTGCTATATGTAGGCAAAACATTATGGGTCTTTTGCAATATTAGCCACGATCTCAAAGAGGGATGGATTTACAATGGTTAAAGGAAACTTTTGTGAAATTTATGCAATGATCAAAACCACTAAATACTGGATTCATGGCAGAACTTAAGGCCGGGTTCTTGATCCATAGCACTGATAGACCCTTGGGTCCTTGCTTACCCCTGTATCCAACCGAGGGCTTAGCTCCTTGGTTTAAGAGCTAGTTATTCACCTATAGGAAAGCAGAGAAGATGGTTATTCACCTAAGGAAACTTTGCTTTCTATTGTCTACCACCGATGCCTAACCCCATTCAGAGCTAGAATATTTCCAAGATGACTTTTGATTCAAACCATTGGGCTGTTAGGAGAAGGGGGTAACCAACCCTTAAGATTCAATTGATGGGCCACTTATGGGATTTGATTGAGAGCCTTTTCAGCCCCACACAATGTAATTTTTCATGGTTATTTATTTCCAGTGCCTTGAGAATTTTTTTCCTCTCTGCGGTGATTTGTTTTAGCCTTCCCAGTCAATGCAATCATTTTTATAAGGACTACTCTGATCATATGGATAAATCTCTCTTTTTGTTTCATTTTGAAGTTGGTCTTGAATGGGTATTTTGTTGCTTTTCTAGGTTTACCGGGGAGGTTCCCACCTGCTTCATTGAGAATGAAACAACTCTGTTTGGCCCATCCATGGAAGGATTCAAAGGAAAATGTCAGAAATCTATTCATGGTAATCTGATCCTCTTCCATTGTGTTTATTTATTATTTTAATTTTTAGAAGATGTTTCTGTTGAAATTAGGGTTTTTTCTTAAAAATTGAAAAACTTGTACTTTAATGCAGTTCAAAATACAAAATAATACTGAAGTAAAAGTACAGCAGTAGTAAAAGTCTAGCCAATGAAATATATAATTTTCATCTCTTTCAACTTTAACACTCACTAAGGATCACTGTGTTAAAGTTAGGGTTTGAAACATAAAAACTAACAACTGCAGATATAGTAAAAGTACAACTTAAAACAAAATTCACAACCTGTAGAGCAGTAGTAGTAATAAAATAAACTAACTAAAAGGAAACAAAAGAAACAAGTCTGATGACTTACTTGATGAGTTGTCCTTCCTTATACTCAGAATTTACTTTCAGATCAGATCCTGTCTCTCAGAGACAAGTCAATAAATGGAACAAATAACTAACCCTTACCTGAGGGTAAACACATACTTGAGAGAGAGAGAGAGAGAGGATAGGGTTAGACAGTTACAGTAGCAAGTGCAGCAGATCAAGATCAGCCCCAAGATGTTGACCAAGACAGCCAACCAGTGTCCAACTGGGAATGGCAGCCTCAAGCATCTCACAACTGAGTATGGCAGCCTTAAAACCCTTACTGCAGTAGATGACAGACCTTAGGACAGTCACACAACAAGCCCAAACTACCCTAAACAATTAACAACACCCTTCTAACAGGCAGAGATAGTATTCTAGTAGCAATGGCTCCCTCACAATGAGCAGCGGCAGCCTCAAGGAGGCCTAAACAGACAACAGCTCACTCAAACAGCCCACACAAGACAGCGGCCCACTCAAACACAGACCAACAGGTAGCAGCACCCTAAAACAGTCCTCACCAGACCTCAATCAGGTGGATAGCAGCCCTAACAGGCTTCTAACAGCTGAAGGTAGCCACAGGAAGCAAGCGGCAGCCTTAGAAAATTAGCTCAGCCCTAAATCAGCCTTTGACATCATCCAAACAAGACTGCTGAAACCCTAGATCAGTCACACAATAAATCAGAGCTAAGATGCTTCTTCAAGATGATATTATAATGAAGACTTAGACTCAATTTATATCCTTTAAGGACTCTCTAGAAGGTTCTACCTTCTAATCCTTCATTGACTTAGGGTTTCTCAACAAAGGTCAAGACGTGATAACATTAAGGAGGGTTACCAGATATAAAGTATAAATTAATCTTAAGACATAACAAAGGGTTACGTTACCACACTCAAAAGGGGGCGCTAGCTTAACAAGGGAGAGGTCAACAAGACCAAACACAAGACTAACCACAAGTCAACAAGAGGTGTCACAACAAAGTGGGAAGACAACCCTTTTACCCACAAGGAAAAACAAACAAACTTTTATCTCTTTCTCTCTTTCTCAATGTATGTGGTCCACAAGTGTTCCATACAATAACTGGAAGTTTTATCATCGCCATACAAGGAAGGTTCACATTGGATGATGTGATCCTCTGGTCCTCCTAACTGCTCCTAAAGGTCAAGTGCTCTAGTGACTTCATCAAGGGTTGGCCAGTCCCTTGATGGAACAACCTAGCTCAATCATCTAGGAGAGGTGGGCATCACGCATCATCATCTTGGTTAACTGACCAAGATTTACTTGGTTAACTGACGAGGAATACACCTGCATGACCTGCTTTGTCCTAGACCAAGATTGCCTGGTCCCAGGCTGGGATGTCTCTGTCTCTGCTTGCAGGATCTGCTTGGTGCTTATGACCAAGAAACTATCTGGTCCCTGGTCAGAATGCCCTAGAGACATATAGGTGCCCTAGCCACATGTTAGGGACTTTGCCATGGCTCTAACCTACTTGCTCCCAGACCAAGACCCTAATAGATTGTTGGGGGCCCTAGGGTACCTGCTAGGGACTTACACTGCCTAGTTAACTGATCAGGAACCCTAGTTAACTGACTAGGGTGCCATCCTCTTAGAGAATGGCTCTCACAGCTGCATTAACTTTAACAGTTTCTAGGATGACAGTGACACTTGAGAATATGAATTTTTTGCTCAAGGCACAAGTTCAAGGCAACAATAGGAATTTGTAAATGATAGTAAACGAATAAATTTTGATGGTAATAATCAAATAAGTGGAGATACTGTATTTTTTACTCTTTTCTGTGAGAAGGCTGTCAGCTTGTGCTCAGAAGAATAAGAATTTCTACTCCGTTTTGTACTAATTTGATCCCTAATACAACAACTGATAAAGTACTCTTATATTCATTGAATCAATATGACAAAGTTATGCACCATATTTTTTTTTCAATGAAATACACATCACGAGAAACCCTTGGGCACATCCCCTCATTTTGAGGATGGTACTTGGGGTAAACTGTTTGGTTGCAGTTTTTGGAAATCTAATCCAGTGGGGACATCAAGTAAGGCCCGCAATATTTACAGAAGCAGCCAGCCCATGGACTTGACTGGGTGACCTCTTGCTTGCAATTCACTGCACTCAACCACTAGAGCTAACCCACCGGGCTACCCCATATATCAAAGTCAATATCTCAGTAGTTTTGTGTAATAAAATCATGTTTAGAGCTGCTTACAGTCAGATAATCAGTTGCCTCATTTGACTTTGTAAATTCACAGCCAGTTCCAGTGTTCTTGCTTACGGACTTGCAAAGAGCATTGTGGTTTATAAATTATAAGCCTTTTTGATATTTGCAAGTTACATTTGATATGCTTTACTTCATTTTATTGTTTAAATTGTGATGCTAGAAACAAAACATTGTCTCTAACATAGGCCTTCTTATCTAACATAGATTTTTGATGGCATCTATTTTTGGATTGTACTGGCTAAATGATTAGAAGTTATCAATAACTTGTAGCATTTATGATCTGAAGAATGTGTGCTTTTTCTTCTGTAGTTTTAGAAATTACAAGACTATACCTTAAAACAGGGGATTTTCTTTCAATAAGTTTGTTGTTATTGTATTGGCTGAGCTAAGGTGAACTATGTCTTTTTGTTTCATTGTGCAGGTTTTTCGATTTTTATATACTTTATCTGACGTGATCAATTTGTGCCCGTTCACTCTGGACGAGTTTCTTCAGGCTTTCCATGTCCATGTATGTCCCTTGATTGATATTGATTATTTATTGGGGCTCAAAGAAATATACAATAGATGTCGTTTTTGGATACGATGTGTGTATAATGCTTGATGCTCAAAAGCCAAAGCATACTGGTTCGGTAGAAACCTTGAACTCTTGAGACTTATGTAGGATTTCATTTTATATCAATATGATTCTGACACATGATTCCCATGGCTTTTCAGAACTTACAGAATTTGATCCATTCAATATCTTGATATCACTTTGATTCCCCTTGAAGTTTTTGATATTGTACTTAATTGTAGGATATGTTTGCAATATGAAGAGTAGTGTAGTTCTTTGTTGCTCTTGCTAGTTTGTTTTAGTAATGTTTTAAACTTCTTGACATGCAGGAATCAAAGCTACTTGGGCAAATTCATATTGCCCTTCTGAAACTTCTTCTAGAAGATGTTGAGATTGAACTTCAGAGCTCCGTTAGTACTGGCAAACTGACTCAATGTGATTCTGCTCTAAGTGATTGCAGCTTTCTGAGATTAACCCAAGCTGTAAGCTTTTGATCCTCAGAGTAATCTGTTCTTTGCTTGTAACAAGTTAAATGCCAAATCAAATACAAGAACTTGGAAGAGATAAATACATCTTGGATGATAAAATGCCTAAGTGCATAAACTCTAGATGCATGAACCCTAAAATCACTAACTATACTTTAAGCTTTTAATACAACACTAAAGCATGGCTTAGACTAAGTGAAGAAATGACTATATTAATATGCCGAAGTCTAATCAATCTAGATGGCCATTATGAACTAAATAACTCTTAGCATTCTTGCTTAATGGTCATTCTAGAAACCACACCAAGTTTGTTTCTGTATTTTACAAATTATTTGGGTCAAGAGACTTGGTGAAAGTCTCTATACTCTGGTCCTGAGTTGGGCAATATTTCAGCTCAACTTCTCTTATCTTCTACTAGTCGTTGATTGAAATGAAGTGCACATCAATATGTTTGGTCTGCTCATGGAAGACAGGGTTCTTTTCCAACTTGCGAACTCCTTGGTTATTACAAAAAAATGTCGTGGGCTCAAGTTGATGGAATTGCAAATCTGTAAGAGTTCTTATAAGCCAAACTGTTTCACACGCCCCTGTTACTGTTTCTCTGTATTCTGCTTCTGTAGAGGACAGTGAAACTGTATGTTGTTTCTTGCTGATCCATGAAACGGTCCTTGTGCTAAGACTGAACGCATAACCTGTTGCTGTCATCCATGGAACTTGCTCAATATGAGTCTGAATAGCCACATAAGTGAAGCCCCTTATTTTTTCTCATATAGAATGCCAAAGTCCATTGTTACCTTTACATACTGTAGCACCCTCTTGCTGCTGCTCAATCTTCTAATTTTGGAGTTTGCATATATTGAGAGATATAACTGGCTGCATAGCTCAACGTAGGTCTATTTGCAGTAAAATAGATCACTCTGCCCACTAGTTCCCTGTCGACTGATTCATTGATTACCTTTGAATCTGTCTTGGCTGAAAATTTGGGCGCTTTCTCCATAGGCGTGGATGAGATTTTAAAATCTGCCATCCTGAACCCGTCTAAAAAGTTTTTGGAATAATTTTTTTGTGAAACAAAAATATGATTATCTGTTTGCCGAATTTCTACATCTAAGCAATAATGTAGTAGGCCTAAATCTTTCATGTCAAAAGCTAAAGGTACGTTTGATGTTACCTTTGCAATTGGTCTAGCCCCACTCTGTGTGATGATGTTGTCATCAACATATATGATTAGAATGACATCACCATTCTTGCTTTTGACTTAGAGATGTGGTCAGAATGACACGTTTTGAATCCCTTTTCTTCCAAATACTTGCCAATTTTGATGTATCATGCTTTAGCCCATAAAGAGCTTTCTTCAATCTACATACCAAATGTTCCTTCCATGGAACTTTAAATCCTTGCAGTTGGTACATTTATACTTATTCATCTAGATTAGCATTGAGGAAGGCACTCTTCATCAGGATACGTTTTGAATCCCTTTCTTCCAAATTCATGTCAATTTTGATGTATCATGTGGCATGCCTTGGGAGATTGCTTTAGCCCATAAAGAGTTTTTTCAATCTACATACCAAATGTTCCTTCTGTGGAACTTGTAATCCTTGCAGTTGGTATATTTAAACTTTTTCATCTAGATTTAGCATTGAGGAAAGCACTCTTCACATCCATTTGATGTAGTTTCTAGCCAAACTACGCTGCCATGACTAGAACTAAGCAGATTGTTCCCATTTTTTTAGTAGGAGCAATTGTTTTCTCATAGTCAATCCCTTCCTTCTGAGCAAATCCTTTGCAACAAGCTTTCTCTATGTTTGTCAAGTGTTCCTTCTGGCTTATACTTGATTGTTCCTTCTTTTTCATCTAGATTAGCATTGAGGAAGGCACTCTTCACATCCATTTGATGTAGTTTCTAGCCAAACTACGCTGCCATGACTAGAACTAAGCAGATTGTTCCCATTTTTATAGTAGGAGCAATTGTTTTCTCATAGTCAATCCCTTCCTTCTGAGCAAATCCTTTGCAACGAGCTTTCTCTATGTTTTTCAAGTGTTCCTTCTGGCTCAATTGTTTTCTCATAATTCACCATTCTAGATGTAAATTTCCTTTAAAATCCAACTAGGGCTAAATAGTATATTAATTTTGTTACTGGAAACCACACTTGAATTTCGTTTACTAGTATTGCAGCGGAAAGTAAGTACTAAGAAACATCCACTACATCACATAAATATAGACATAGTATTTTGGGTATGGAAACCCCCAGATAATACCCAAGATGGGAAAATCGGTGCAACAATCAGATATAGAATTTATATTATGAAGATATGGAACTATTACAACCAACAGATAAATTCACATCCATTTGATGTACTTTCTAGCCAAACTATGCTGCCATGACTAGAACTAAGCAGATTGTTCCCATTTTTATAGTAGAAGCAATTGTTTTCTCATAGTCAATCCCTTCCTTCTGAGCAAATCCTTTGCAACAAGCTTTCTCTATGTTTGTCAAGTGTTCCTTCTAGCTTATACTTGACTTTGTAGACCTATTTGCAGTAAATGGTTTTTTTCCTTGGCGGCAGCTTTGTGAAAGCCCATTCTTCATTGTAGTCTCATGTTCGGTTTGCATAGCCTTTTCCATTCTAGGCCGCCTTTGGCTTCTTTATAATCCTGAGGCTGAAAAGACTTTTGAAAGTCACCCATCAATGCATAATTCACCATTCTAGATGTAAATTTTCCTTTAAAATCCAACTAGGGCTAAACAGTATATTAATTTTGTTACTGGAAACCACACATGAATTTCGTTTACTAGTATTGCAGTGGAAAGTAAATACTGAGAAACATCCACAACATCACATAAATATAGACACAGTATTTTGGGTATGGAAACCCCCAGATAATACCCAAGATGGGAAAACCGGTGCAACAATCAGATATAGAATTTATATTATGAAGATATGGAACTATTACAACCAACAGATAAATTCACCCAATCTAGAGAAACGAAACACTGGACAAACCCAACACGACCCCAACGCAGCTGTACAACCCATGCATCAGCAGTACGACCTCCTCTGAACCGCTGTACCGATCTGTACGACGCTGATGTCAGCTTGTACGGATTTCGTACGGTTGTACCAATGCCCCTACGGAATAGTGCGACTGCCCTCTGCGTGATCCTGTATGACCTCTAACTCAGCCTGGAAACTCGGTGACTCTGTTGGGTGAGTGCTCCTTTGTCTTTTCACTAAATTGCTCCGTCTGTATCTCTCATGTGTGTGTTTCCTCTCCACCAAATCTCCTTTTAACTCAATGGCTAAGCGAAAACCTAACCCTCACTATGGATCAATGGATGTGATCCTTTGGTGAGATTAATGGCCAAGATTAGATTATCCATCACTTAAGATTATTTCACTTATTACTTTATAAAAGTGATTCAATTAAGTCAAAATCAAATTAGAATAATTAATGTATTTTCTTAAGGCCAAACTTAGGAAAATCACATTAAATACATTTGGCTTCCTGTTTAAAGTCTTCTTAGCATGCAAGGACAAATGCAATGCTAGAAGACCTTCCTTGTTGCCACTTTCTAATAGTCCCTCTCAATGAGGAAGGGATTCGGTAGCAACCCCAACTTTCTCTGAACTTCACAAATCTGTGTCTGCAAAGTGCCTTGGTGAAAATGTCTGCCACCTGTTCATCTGTCTATATATACTCCAACCGAATGGTTCCTCTCTGTATACAATCTCTCAGGAAGTGGTACCAAATGTCTATGTGTTTGCTTCGGTCATGGAACATTGGATTTTCAGATAGCCTGATGCCACTCTGATTGTCACAGTGAACTACTGTAGCCTCTTACTCACGCTCGAACAACCCTGAAAGCAACTTCCTTAGCCACATTCCCTCATAAGCAGCCAAACTGGTTGCCATGTAATCGGCCTCTGCCGAGCTTAATGCAACTGACTTCTGTTTCCTGCTGAACCAAGAGACAACCCTTGATCTGTGAAACCTGCTAACTGTACACTCCCTCTGCGCTCTTAAACTAACCTATACTCTACTGTACCTCTTATGTAGCGAAGTATGTGCTTCGCAACTGTCCAATGCACTCTCCGAGGGTCCACCATAAACTGGCTCAAAGAGTTAATTGCAAAGCTAATGTCTGGCCGTGTGTTAACCAGATACATAAGTGATTCGATAAGCTAACAATACAAGGTATGATCAATTTTGTCTGACCCCGATGCATCAATTTTCCTCCAGTTGGAAACTAGAGGTATGGCCATAGGCTTGCAATCCTCCATCTTGAATCTCTTCAAGATCTCTACTTCATACTTCCCTTGTCCAATGAAGAAGCACCCATCTCTCTGCCAAACTTCCAAGCCTAGGAAGTAATGCATCAACCCATGGTCATTCATCTCAAAATCAACTGCAAGGTTGGACTTGCAGTCTCCAATCAACCTCTCATCTCCTGTAAGAAAGAGATCATCTACATATAAGACCAGTATGAGAGGCACCTCACCTGACAAGAAGTATAGGTTGTGGTCTGCCTCACTCCTGCTGGAATCCCATCTCCCGTATATAGCTGTCTATCCTTGAGTACCATGCCCGAGGTGCCTGCTTGAGCCCGTAAAGAGCTCTCTGCAACCTGCATACATGCGTCTCCCAGTTCTCCACATCAAACCCCTTTGGCTGCTCAATGAATACCTCCTCCTCTATAACTTCGTTGAGGAAGCAGTCTTGACGTCCATTTGATGGACATGCCAACCCATGTCTGCTGCTAATGAGATAATGGTCCGAATAGAAGAAGACCTGGCAACAGGGGCGAAGGTCTCCTCATAGTCAGTACCCTCCTTTCGTGAAAACCCCTTTGCCACGAAGTGTGCCTTGTACTTCTCCATGCTTCACCTTGTAGATCCATCTAGATCCCACCACCTTTTTACCTTGTGGCCTCGGCACAACCTCCCATACTTGATTCTTCATGATTGAGTCATACTACTCAACCATGGCCTCTTACCACACATCATGTTGTGCAACCTCCTCAAAATTGGAAGGTTCGGAGTTGATCAACTTCGTCATCAGTGCCATATAGCTAAGTCTCTCCGGTGGTTTGCTTCGCCTCATAGAGCTCCGTGGAGGATTTCATCGACATGGAATCATGAAATGTGGACCTAAACCACTTAGGCCTTAGATTAGTGTCTACCTGCTGTAGCTCATCCTCCAAGTCAATCACTGTAGGATCTTGTCCACCTGATTCCCTTTGACTACCAGAACCTGTGCTCTGTGTCTGTACATGTACCTCTCGCTCCTCCAACTTGACACTCGAGTCCTGTGTTGGCTACTTCTGTGCTGGTAAGTCCATAGATCTCCGCAGGGCTCTGTCCTCATCAAACTGGACATCCTTGCTCCCAATGATCCTCTTGCGAGCAGGAATATAAACTCTGTATGCCTTCGAAGTCTCGCTGTAACCAACAAGTAACCCCTTCTCTCCATAAGGGTCTAACTTCTTCCTAGTGTCAACATGAATGTAACAATAGCAGACACTCCCAAATATGTGCAAGTGGCTCACATCTGGTCTAATGCTTGTGAAGACATCCTCGGGTGTCTTCCTCCCCAAAGCTGTGTGGGGACACCTGTTCTGAATGTATATTGCAGTCTTGTATGCCTCAACCCAAAGGAATAGTGGTAATCCCTGATCGAATAGCATGGCCTTGGCTGCTCCTACCATTGTCTTGTTCTTTCTCTCCGCCACTCCATTCTGCTGTGGGGTATGAGGCACTGTGTTCTACTTCTTGATCCCCTCTAATGAGCAATACTCCAAGAACTCATTGGAAGTGTACTCACCCCCATTGTCCGTCCTCAATATTCGGATCTTCCTCCCTGTCTGATTTTCCATGAGAGTCTTGAACTCTCGAAACCGCTCAAAGACCTCTGACTTGACCTTCAGGAAATAGATCTAGGTCTTCCTGGAATAGTCGTCAATGAAAGTGATGTAGTAACTGTAGCCACTGAAACATTGGACAGTCATAGGTCTGCAAACATTCGAATGCACTAAGTCCAAGGTCCCCTTAGCCTTATGCTCACTTTGAGGGAAAGGTCTCCTGATGTTCTACCCCAACGCACAACCCTTGTAGTGGTTATGTTTCTCCTCCTGAACCTGAGAAACTCCAATGACAACCTGTCTCAAATGCCTCAGTGCTCTATGGTGTAAGTGTGCTATCCTCATATGCAACGGATCACCCTGGCTGCTGCTGCTACTGAATAGAGCCTTTGCAGACTCAAAGTGTAATCTATACACCTTCCCGCTCCGGATCCCAATCACCCAATCCAAACTCCTATCCGACCCCTTTGGCTTGATATACACCCTATGGTCTCGAAACTTCACCTGAAATCCCTTGTCCTCCAAGGTGGAAACCAATATGAGGTTTTTAGTCAACCCCAGAACATACAAAACATCAACAAAACTAAGGGGTTTTGCAGACTCCCTCTGAAATAAAACAATGCCAACTCCCTGCACCTGATACTACGCATCATCACCCATCTCTACGTGGAGATTTAATCCACCGTCCTGCAAGTCCTTGAAGAACCTCTTTTGTCCTGTCATATGACAAGATGCTCCACTGTTCACATACCAAACGCTGCTGCCTGTGGTGCTTGCCATACAAACAATCAAACAAAAATCTTCATTGAAGTTTTTGCTGAATTCCTCCACCTCTGTCGATCCTGCCATCTGGGTATTGTTCTTCTTTTTCCTGTCTGAGCACTGGGAGACAAAGTGCCCCTGCTTGTGGCAGATAAAACACTTGACCTTGGACATGTCAAAGTTCTTCTTACCACCCTTCTTTTTCTTTGTCTTACCCTTGCTCTTCCTTGTCAGGGCTAGAGCCTCTTCATCCACAATCTGCGGGGCACTGCTGGATGAACCTGAACCTTGACCCATGCGGGTCTCCTCCTGCATAAAGTCATCTCACAATCTCTACCAATCAAGGAGCTTCTCCCTTGCCACAACACTTTTGACAAAGGTGTCCCATGGCTTAGAAAAACCATTGAGGGCTATCCGAGCTAGCTCCTCATCCTCAGTCTTAGAGCCAACAACTCCAAGCTCGTCTGTGATTTGTGTGAGCCTTGTGAGATAAGGCACCACTCCTTCTCCCTTGGCCATCATGGTACTACACATCCTTTCTTGCAGCACCATCTTCCGGTTTTGTTCTTGCTCTGGTACAGGCTTTCCAAGGCCTTCCACATCACTGATGGGGTCTTTTTCCCAGAAAGATGAGGGACTATGTGGTCCTTCAGTCCATCTAAGATGATCAACATGGCTCTGGAATCTATCTTCTTCCAAGCTACCAACTCCGTCGAATTAGTGGGTGCAACCTTTATGGAGTCAATGTGCTCCTTTGCATCATTGACAACTAGGATCCTTTCTTTTCATGTAGGAAAGTTATGAGCCCCCTAGAGTCTATCCTCGACTCTCAACTGCACGACCATACTGAAGTGTACCTGTCAAACCCTAGATCTGAACTCTAGGTTTGTGTCTTCAATAAATTTGCCCCTGATCTATCAATGATGCTGCTAGTCTCTCAAATTTAGCTCAATTGAGCTTTGATACCATGTAAATTTTCCTATAAAATCCAACTAGGGCTAAACAGTATATTAATTTTGTTATTGGAAACCACACATGAATTTCTTTTACTAGTATTGCAGCGGACAACATCACATAAATATAGACAGTATTTTGGGTATTGGAAACCCCTGGATAAAACCCAAGATGGGAAAACCGGTGCAACAGTCAGATATAGAATTTATATTATGAAGATATGGAACTATTACAACCAGCAGATAAATTCACCCAACCTGGCGAAATGAAACCTTTGTAGAAACACTGGATAAACCCAACAACCCAGCATGACCCCAACGCAATTGTACGACCCCTGCGTCAACAGTACGACCTCCTCTGCATAGCTGTACGAATCCATACGACGCTGATGTCAGCTTGTACGAATCTCGTACAGTTGTACGGCTGCCCCTGTCGATTAGTATGAATGCCCTCTGCGTGATCTTGTACGACCTCTAGCTCAGCCTGGAAACTCGGTGACTATGTCGGGTGAGTGCTCCTCCTTTTCAGTAAATTCCTCTGTCTGACTTTTCTTTGTCTGTATCTCTCTTGTGTGTGTGTCCTTTCCACCAAATCTCCTTTTAACTCAATGGCTAGGCAAAAACCCTAACCCTCACTAGGGATTAATGGAAAGATCAATGGCCAAGATTAGATTATCCATCACTTAGTTTATTTCACTTTTCACTATATAAAAGTGATTCCATCAAGTCAAAATCAAATTAAAATTTTTAATGTATTTTCCTAAGTCCAAACTTAGGAAAATCACATTAAATACATTTGGCTTCCTGTTTAATTTCTTCTTAGCATGCAATGACATATGCAATGCTAGAAGACCTTCCTTGTTGCCACTTTCTAACACTAGATGCCTTACCTCTTTTTGGTCTACCTTCTTCACTCGTACTAGTGAGCTCATCCTAGTGATCATCATCATTATAATTCACGGTAGTAGATGCCTTACCTCTTTTTGGTCTACCTACCTAGCTCATATCAGGTAGTTCATCCCAATGAGCATTATTGTAGGTGTTGTACCACCACTTTGGTCCCTTTTTTTCCCTCTTCTGAGCTACTTCTATCATCTTCTTGGTTGGAAAATTCTTGGGAGTCATGTTGAGGTGATTGCTACCTCTTGTTGATTTTCCCTATTCATGG
This sequence comes from Pseudotsuga menziesii, assembly GCA_001517045.1. Lineage (NCBI taxonomy): Eukaryota > Viridiplantae > Streptophyta > Pinopsida > Pinales > Pinaceae > Pseudotsuga > Pseudotsuga menziesii. The sequence goes on along the minus strand of LPNX010336663.1, from coordinate 41,227 downwards.
AACCTATTTTTCAGCCATATCCTCTTAATTTTCAGTGAACTTCAGATTGGATTTCTTCTAGAACAACCTTGTGCTTTCATCAACCACGACATTGTGGTCAAGACATGTTGTGTTAGTCTTAATATCAACCAACTTATAAGCTTTATGGTTGTCATTGTACCCCATGAGCATCATTTTCTAGGAATCCATGCATATACCATTGAACTAAAAGCTTTGAGATGATTTATGTGAGGCTTTTGAATTTGACCAGACCATGCTTCCTTTGGAGTCTTCTTATGTACCACTTTTATTGGAAACCAGTTGAGAATATAGACTGATCTGTGCATTGCTTCTGCCCAATACTTGTAAGAAGTAGATTTGTTCTCTATTATACACCTAGGTCCCTCCATGGTGGTATGATTTCACCTATCTATCACTTCATTTTTATGTGGAGTGTAGGGTGTGGTTTAATGCCTTACTAAGTACAGAAAACAAGAAAATCCTTGGTGTAAAGTACTGCCATTATTTGATTTGAGAAATTTAATGATCTTCTTGGATTCATTTTCTACCAAAGACTTGAACTTCTTGAACTAAATAAACTCGGCTGATATCATTTTCAAAAAATACACACATCTTCTTGGAAAATTCATCTACAAACAAGAAAAGATACTTGGTGCTGAAGGTTGATGCTTTCTTCATAGGCCCACAAATGTCAGCATGGTTCAAATGAAGAAACTCTTTAGCTCTCCAAGCTAGTCATTTAAACAAAGTCTTATGTTGCTTACTAGCTTGACATGCTACACTAATTCCTTGTTGATTCTGTTTATATGGAAAGCCATCGACTAAGCTTTTTTTAGCCAACTAAGAAAGAAATCTCAAATTCAAGTGTCCATTCGTTTGATGCCAAAGTTTACTTCTATTTTGACTACTCTTGATCATCAAAGCATACTTTTTTGCCTCTCCTACATCAACCGATTGAAATTCCCATGCTCTTCAATACCAAGAGTGAGTGTCTTCTTATTGACCCTATCCACAAAAGTAGTGTTTGCGATTGTTGAAAATTACATGTAGGTGGGATTTGTGCTTTATAATTTCACCCGGTGTTATCCGAACTTAACCGACTTTGGCAAAATTGGTCAGTCTGATCGGGTTCAAAGGTTTTTTGGTCTGAATTAGTGCCTCAAATGGGGAAAGGCCGGTTCCGTACGGAACTGGTCCTCTTGCTCAAAACCGATCGGTTTGGTGGAAGGCCATATGCAAAGGTTCAGAGCATGAAATTTAAAAAAAAAAATGGTAAACTTTAGACCTAGTAATCATCAGTAATATCAAATGGTAACATTAAATTCTTAAATTAAAAGTGATTACTTAAATTTTTAACATTAACATTAATTGTTTCAGGATGTTTGAGAGTGGTTCCAATGTCATCGGGCTTCATATGCAAAAAGTGGAATTTTTGATCCCATTCATAATTCAACAGGCTTAACAATTTTTAGGATTCCAGGATTCCAATGTTTCCACTGGATTCTATCATGTATGAGGGTATGGGATTGGCATTTAATCAAGCACATCAACCCCTCTATATACGTTGATGTTGGTTGTGTTGATTGTTCATATTGGTGTTGGTGGCCTCAAAACCAATTTTCGAAGAATCTCTAGTTTATAGCCTATTTATTGTTGTACTTTGGTTCAAATATGGATTGCACTTGGTGTGCTGTATTGGTTGTATGCAGTCTTACTTTCTATACACATGAGAAACTTTGAAGTTTACATATTTGTGTATAATGGTATTATTTCTCATGGATGTACATGAATATATATATTCAGAATTTGAATATTTTATTATAATTTGGTCGATCGGTTTTGTGATCTGTTTTTTTTTCCGGTTTTTGTCCGGTTCCGGTCCTTGGGGTCGGTCGGTTCGATCACCAGCAGTTATCCATTGTTGGAATATAGTGAACATAGTGAATATAGCGAACATGAAGAAATATAGTGAATATAGTGAAGTAGATTCTTATCCGTTATTGGAATATAGTGAACATGAAGAAATTCTAACATTTTACCTGACAGGGTTATCTACACATTACCTTTTTTCCTTCTACCCTATATTTCTTCCCATCACCAAACACTATAGAATCTTTAGAAGATTCATTAGCAACATAAATAATATAACAATCTCTCTTATTGGTCAAATGATGAGATGCACTTGAATCTGTACACTAAGTAGATGTTTTCACGTTGAATATTATCCCATGCCTTAAACAATTGAGGTCTTCTCGTTCCTTATGATTTGAAACATTGGCCTGGTTCTTTGGCCCTTTGTTATTCTTCTCATCATATAACCTATGTCAACCGAACTTTTTATTATGGCCCATTTTCCACTATAATGACACTTAAAAAGTCTTGTGATTAGTTTAGTCATCTGTCCCATTGCAGTCATTCTTCTTGGTAAACTTGTTATTGCCCTTAAAGTTGGCTGCCAAAGCCATTTCTGAATCCTCAACTTCCAAATTATTTTTTTACTTGTTGCAAGAGCTTGGTGGCTCAAATCCTCAAACTCTAGATCAATATCAATGGAAGTCATATTTAGGGTTTCAATAAAATGATCAAATGAGGGTGGTAAATTCTTAAGTGTGATTATCACCATGTCATCTTCATCAATTTTCCACCCAATGACATTTAATTGTTCTCTAAGGTCTTTTATCTTCATCAACTGATCTAGTAAAGAATCACTTCATCCATTTTGCTTGAAAATAGTAAATTTTCAAGGAAGAAGGCTCTACTTTTTTATGAGGTTTCATGTAAATCCGTCAGTCCTTCCAAACAGCTGCAGCATGACCCTCATCTACACTTCGGGAATCATTTCATCAATGACTGGAAGCTTTATTAGTACCACCTCTTCTCTATGCCGATCGTGAAAGATGGTCTGATCATTTCCAGTCGTTATTGATTGTGTTTCCTTTATTGTTGAAAACATCGACAACGACAAAAAACGGCAGGGTGTCTGAATACAATTTCTCTGTAACATTGAGGAAAAAATCAGCAAACTGCAACAAACATTAAAAAATACAAAATAATTTCATTTTTTTTCAATTTTTAAACATATCAACCAACAACATCAAATACGCACATTGGCACATAAATATAGGTAAAACACATATATATATGTAGTGGATGCCAAATGAATATGATACATCAACGTCAATACTAAATCTTGAAACCTGATATCTGTCCAATAAAGGACTCAAAAATAGATAATCATTACAAAATGACATCAAATATATAAATGTATCTCATCATCACGAGTCATCTACAATGAGAAAAATCTTGGAGCTAGCTATCAACCTATCTTGGAGAATTCCTCTCCTCCTTTTATGAGAAAAGGTCATGGCTCATTAGCCACTAGAAAGTGGTACATCATTAGTCTGACGCTGTCTAGACTCTAGAGAGTGTGGATGTATCAGCCTGTGTAAAAGGTGGTACCGGTTCTGATGTTGCCACATCAACCTCGATGATGTCAAGGTCCTCATCACCCGACTGTACCTGCTCCTCCCCATCCTCCTTTGCTCGTCTTTGCTCCTCCTCCAACTATGCAGGTGCCTCCTCCATAATAGGGGCCTCAGACTCCACCCTCCACTTAGATAATATGTCAATAATAGGGGCTTACATGACATCAAAATACTCATTGGCAATTGACAAATCCAAATAGTCCGCTAGCCTCTTGATACATATTTATCTTGTAACTAATTGTTCTGTGAATATCGGCATTAGGTACCATCCTCTAGAGACGTGTCAAGAGCCCTTCAATTACCTCACCATCAAAATCAAAGTTGCATGAGTAAGCATAGGTAGGGTTGAGAAAAAGGGCTGCTGCATGAATGAGTTGATGGAGCATCCTGGTCCATTGACTATCAATCAAATCCCAAATCATCATGTATCTACTATGCCTAGGGGTGCCCTTGCCCACATAATAAGGTCAAATAGTCTCTTTGGCCCTATCCATGGCCTCATACAAGTAGCTCATTGTAGGCTCCTCTCCATCAACCAAGCGGAGAACCTCTACCAAAGGTTTGCTAATTGTGAACGCTTCTAGCACTCCTTCGGTGTACACTAGTTTAGCAATGGCTGTCCCATCCTGTCTTCTGTTGAATGTGCAGTCACACCTCTCATCACAAATAAACATCTCTGCTTCAACTCAAACTTACTTTGGAGCATAGACTAAAGAGAGATGAAGCTGCTGCAAAACGTGTGATTGTAGGATGCAAGTTGCAACAACTCCTTGTTTTTTTGTCTCCTCATGAAGCTAAGAACAAATGCATGGTTATATATGAATTTTGTGATGGTCTTACCCTGATCATCAACCTCCTTGATGAAGGTATTTTTCCCATATCCTTGAGCATCAAATTGAGGCCATGAAGTCCAAAACAATGTGGGATGCCTCTCCATTAGCCACATAATTAGCTTCATTATCTGTTATGATTTGAATTTTGGACAACATATTCCAAACCGATATCTCTGACGAATGCATGAACGCATCTTTAACATGAGTTGATGTATCGATGGATTTAATAAACATGATACCCCTAGGACAATGTACCAAGAATTTTAGAAGGGTCCTACCCATCCCATCTGCCCAACCATCAGACATCACTGTGCATGTACTAGACTCCCATGACTTTTTTAGCTCATTCAATCTAGTGTTGATGTCACTTTTTTGCTTGCAAGATTGGCCCCCACGACTCCTCATAGGTAGGGACCTTTTAACGTAGGTCAACAACAACATTCACATCACACATTGGCTGGAAAAATGGATTGGTCTTTGTGATGCTCAAAGGTAAATTGCTCCAAAAAATCATCCTCCCCATAAGCATGTCTGCTTCTTGCTTCTTTTTTATTAACCATTGACCATATGGAAGGTTGAGCCCCATCTTTGGTTCTTGGAACAAAGAAAGGTGAGGCCTTTTGTGGAAGGTGAATTTATACCTGTGGAGTCCCTCTCATTGCCATGTGTCCCAGTCCCATATTTGCCAGTGGTTCTTGACGATCTAGGCACTCCACTAGAAGCAACTTCAACGTTGTTAGCAATTGCCAACTCCTTCTGTTTGTCCTCATAAATAGCAACATGGGCCATCTGCATAATTTTCGGGGATGATTCAACGCAAATTAGAACATCATGCCCTGGAATTTCAGCAAAGTGGTATTTCCACCGGTTAATTCCTCCTGTCATAAGTTGGCCACATAGTTTACAAGACAACCTTTGATGGTTTGTCCTGTTCTCGGGCTTACAATACTGCCACATTGGATCCAAAACCTTTGATATTTTGGCATTGCAATATCAAACCTTCAACTTGAACCCTGGGGCCAAAAAATGGAAGAAAACTAACATTAAATATTACTTAAATAAAACGGTCTGCTATTAAAGAAAAAGCAGTCATCTAAATTGTGTTTTTAGCCATGGAAATTGATGATAAGAGGCAAGAAAACAATGGTTTTGAAAACCTTAAGAAAATCTAACCAAAAATAAAGGTAAGAGGGCTGTTAAAGGAAAAGCAGTTCCTTAAATTGTTTTTTTTAGCCAGGCGAAATGATGATAAGAGGCAAGAAAAGTTGGGCTTTGAAAACTCTAAAACAATCTATGAAGAAACAATGTAAAAGAGTCGAATTTGACTACATACTTGGGATTTGAGATGACCAACACTGTAGAAACTAAGTCACATGACATGATGACACAGGATACAGAGGACAAGTGGATACGAGTATCTGACGCAGGACATGGCGACCCTGGAAATAGGACACGGGGGACATGTTTAGAATTAAGTATTAACATATAGATCCAATTTTCCTAAAAACTAGAGCATTTGCAGAATATTGATACATCATACAATGATACAAGTTACAAACTTACAACTAGTTACTACATCAATCATTCAATGATGAATCATGATCAAGCACACAAGAATAATAGATGTTTAGAACCATAAATTGTATATTTCTCGTTCAAAATCAAAATGTATTACATATATACCTCATAGATGGTCAGTGGTAATGGCCACTGTCAATAGTCTTCCATGGCAAAATCCCCATCATTGTCATTGCTCTCTCCTCCATCCTCCTCTTCTGTACCCAATCCAAGATTTGTTGCTGCATATGCAGGGGCTTTTCTTTTTTTGAACAGAACACAAGTCCTAAAATTGGGACACGTTTAGGCACGTCTTCGACACATGCCCAAAATGTGCCCTTGTTTTAGGACCCGTTAAAACTTGTGTCCGACATGTGTCTGGGCATGTCCTGTGCTCGACACATCGGATACGGACACGAGGCCCCAAAAGGGCGTGTTCTGTTACTTAGGTAAACATCTAGCAATCGATTTGTGCTCCAATTAAAAGAATTTTGATGGCGATGAAATCAGGGATTTGGTCATCTAAACTTGTTGGTTGATGGCTGCAAGCCCTTTTATTCCCCAACAGGTGCCAAGCAAAATGACTTAAGAAAACCCAAAAAGTCACTTAAATGAGTCAATCCTGCAGTCTGCGTGATTTTTGAGGTCGTGGAATGATTTTTTGAGCAACCATCCCGATTTTTTTGTACACCATGCAATGTTCGAGGTGTAGGGAAAAATTGTGATTTTTTGTGATGTGCTGATTGCTGAAAAATCGACGCTCAGGAAAAATCACGATTTTTCACTATGCTGAAAATTTTGGTGATATCTTCAACAATGGGTTCTTTATCCAACACCTAAGTTGCGAAGAAACATGGGTACGAGGATGGGGATGGGGATGCCACTTTTTGAAATAGGGTATTTGGGTACATCGGGGGTACCGTAGACACACACAGATATATATATACATATATTATCAAAATAAAACATGTCACAGTCACATGCATATTTTAGATTTCTTATAAATTATGAATCATGATTCATAATTCAATGATTCATTGAATAATGAACATTCACATTGAAAATTTGAAACATAAAATTTGATAAATCATAGTAGATATCAAGTGGAAGAGTAGAAGTTATATGATTAATAATATTATATGTCCATGACTCCATGAATCCATTGTCATACTACATTCACAATTTGCCTAATGGCATTTTCAAACATGAAATAGAAAGTTCAAAACAGTAAACAATGAACAAGATAGTTGATTTGGATTCCTCAATCCATGTCATCAGCATCTTCAGGATCAATGTCATCGACATCACTAAGGTCCGTTGTCAGCAAGCTCTCTACATAGGCATCACTCTCAAGTTGAGGCTCCTGCTCATCAATAGTAACTGGAGGCAGCGTTTTAATTTTTTTTTATTAAATTATTTCATTAAACAGGCGGTTTTTCTCCCTCAACACCGACAGTTTCTACCTTTTGCTGAGTTGGTCGTACCCCTGGAGTACCCAAACATGGGGTACTTGTACAATTTAGCATGTAAGTACCTCTTTTTTTATAACGGTGTCTCAGGCACATAGAGCCAGTAAGGCGTACGGCAGGGGATGTACCTTACAAGTACCCAAGTACCCTGTACGGGCACTTGTACTTTACCCCTGGGTACGTGTACCAATGCTACATAGTCCAACACAAACTGATCCAAATACCTCTACTAAAAAATGGTCAACCTACATTGTTTCCAAGTGCTATAATTATCCCTAGAAAATTTCTGATTGCTCTCTAACGTAATGTTTTAGACAAACTAGGGATTGGAGCAAAATAATTCAGTATATATGTTGCTGAAAATATAATCTGCACTTGAAATAGAGATTTACAGCTATGAAAACTGTGTTTTTCCTCCTCCAAGCTGAAGATTATGGAGATGAAAAGAAATATTCTTGCTAGAAAACTGATAAATCTGCTAAAAAATGCACAGTTCTGTTGCAGATCTGCGTAATACTTGCTAAATTGGACTTCTGTGCTTTCCTCCCTTGAAACTGCAAATTACTGAGAAATAAAAGAAAATTATTAGAACAATTTGCCAAATTCCAGCCAATTCCCTGCTGGATCTGCAAAATTTCGGTGAGATTGACAAAATTGGACTGATGTATGGTCAAATTGACTGCCCAAATCACTGGATTTCCGCTGCCAAGTATCCAATTTCAATGTTGTTCTGCTGTATTGTCTGTACAGGCCGATTTTTATGTACTGGTTGTCTGTAGAGGCTGTACAGTTGCTGGCTGTAGGAGGTCCGTACAGATCAGCACGACCCCAAAATGGCGGCGGCTGTTGTACCGATTGCTGGCAGCTGTTGTATGTCTGGATCTATGAAAGCTGGTCTGTATGACTCTGTCCCACCAAAAGAAAATTTATTTTTCCTTCAGATTTGAAGATTTCTGAAAATATCCTTTTTTTTTAATTTTTAAATTTTCAGGAAAAATATAAGTATCTTTTAAATTGGGCAAAAGTAACGTAGCCCATCTTTTAAAACCAGAAATATGACTAGTATTTCTATTTTTTTGGAATAATAAAGCCACCTTAAAAACCTGAAAATTAGCTTTCTTTGATGGAAATTCCATTTTGTTTCTCGGTGTGTATCAAATAGCAGTACTTCATGTGTCACTGATCTGTGCTGTCCATAGGTCTCCCCCTGCTTTGACTTCCCCTCCCTGTGGCTATGATAACTTACTACAAATAACTGAACACACAAAGAAATCATGAACACAAGAGAACTGGGAAGAGAGAAATATTTCTTGGATAATAAAATGAAGGGAGCACATCCTTTTATAGTAAAGGAATGACATAGAGCTTAAGTGCATAAACCCTGGATGGAACCCTAAAATGATTTAAATATACTTTTAAGTTGTTAACACAATACTAAACCATGAATTAGACTAAGTAAACCATTGACTTTTTTAATATGCCCATGTCTTTAGTCTAGATGAGCATTATGAACTAAATAAGTCAACGCTAAAACACACAAATTTGAGTTTTTATAGCAGTTTGCATTTCGAGTTTGTGAGAGACTTGATGTTGGTTGGTGGCTTGCAATATCTTGCTTAAACTGAGCTGGGTATATGTCTTGCAGTCAGCTATGTCTCTCATTTTGTGAAGGCATCATAAGCTAGTTTTTGGAGTGTAATTTAGATAGGCATTTTGTGCATACAAAAGACGTTGGAATTCGAGGATATAGAATTTTCAGCATGTAGACATTCGTCATCATCGCATTCAGTGGCTAATTGGGAGAGGGAGCCACATAATTGCACAATTCAGGAGCAAACCACAGGTGTCTTTTTGTTGTTCCTGGCCTAGATAAGATTTTGCGTTTTTGGGACAAATGCTTGTGCCTGATACGACCATTTAAGGGAGGGTGATAAAATGAATGAAATGGTCATATCAATATATTTTGGGAGGTGTATAACTTAGTATTAATTAATAAATTACTGTAGTTAATAAATTGAACATTAGATAATAAAGTTTCAGAGCACATTAATAAAGGAAGCCAGACATTATTTGTATTAACAAAGCATCAATGATTTGCTGTGTGTATAATCCGTGTTTGATTTTCATAAATTGCATAACGAAAGGCATGGAATAATCACCAGATTTTTTCAACATATGTAAAAGAACTGCACAAGCCTTATATTACTATAATAGTATAATATTTCCACAAATTAAAAGGTGGGGATACCTGCACATCCAGGGGTAAGGTGCACCTCCAATCCGAGAGTTAGAGGAAATATATCCCCAAGGAAAACTACTTCTGAAGTAGGAACTCAATCATGTGTCCAAATCCAAGTATATGCCCTTCAAGGGGTACACATGATGTTTAGATGGTTTCATCATTCATGTTCCACTCTTTTTCAACACATCAAACCTGCAGGGTAGATATTTTACACACCATGCTTATAGATTATCATATCCCACCTTATGATCAATATATAATGTATGTGGGATAGATACTTTAGAAAACTTAATAACTACAGTAATATCCAACTCACTAGCATATGACTTGCGACTTCACTAATGGACTCTAGACAGATATTATTTATACATTCCTCTTTTAACCACCATTCTGTAGTGCATCTTATTGGAGATATATATTTCCAACATTTAAAACTATCCTTCTGTAAGCTATGGTATTTTTATGATCTGTGCTTTCTTTTTCTATCTTTATGATGTACCTTGAGCTTAGGTTGTTCTTTACAACTGATCATATGCAGCAACGCTTTTAAATTTGATGAAGAATTCACAGATGTGAAACAACATTTGGGTGTTCGAAACAATGCTAGCATGGAAATGGGAAAGTATTTTGCATTCTCATTCTATGATTTTATTGTACTGTATGGCTAAATAATATCAAAAACTGCTATAGAATGATTAATGAATTAAAATTTTAAAAAACATGCTACTAGTTTTTCTTTTAATTTTTATTGGCCGATGTGTACATCTTCACACATTTTATTTGCAGAATCCATTTTTATTGTATGTTTCAAATCTTTAGATATTTATTCCATGTTTATCAAATATCAATACTACATGGCCATTGTTTTTATATGGAATTTTTTGAAAGGTTTTACTGATGAAGATTTGTTTCGAACTTGGTATTTCTTTTACAGGTAAAACGTCGAAGCTTTAATGTTAAAGTTTGGAAAGAATTCTTGAATCCCCTTACGTGGCCAGAGATTTTGAGGCAAGTTGTGATGGATGCTGGCTTTTGTCCAAAGCGAAAGAAGGAAATGGAAATACTTAGTAAAACTGCTGATAAGGTAATCTGGGTAATATTGCTGACATAGAATATATATTTACTTGTCATTCTTGAAAATATTTCAACAATGATCTTGATCTCTGAAAGAGCTTATGCATCCCTTTTAACCATGCATATTGTCTCACATCTTTGTATGTAAAACAGATTGTAGCAATAAACATTCTAGAGAACATTTAAAAATAGATTTGGGAATTGGTTCATCAAAGGAGTGTGGATGGTCCTTTGGATGCACTAATGTTTTCATGTAAACCTCACAATTTAGACTCGAAACATAATGCCGCAGGCAATGTTGCTTGGGAACGCTCCTCTCCTATTTGCCTAACCCATGAAATAAGTCCCACCTCCCTGCAAGCTATCCATTTTCTGAAAAAATAAGACGCAACGTATTGAAAGCTAAGTCAGTATTAGAATATCTGCTGGCTATAAACAACACATCAGTGGTTGGCACCGTCACCACATACGTACTGGTGCCGTTGCTAGGGAGATATTTCTCCTTGGGATATAATGAAAAAATCAAGGCATGCTTTGTACGAGATATCTCTTGGGATCACACTCCTGAAATGCTCATGATCAAGAGTGTTTTTCTGAGCTTTATCACGACCTAGCTAGATGCATTCCCAAATGAAGTCATGCAAGAGTGTGCCCCAAGTGTCCACGTCAATGCTTCCCCATATATGTGAAAAACGACTAATTTTTTCATTTTTTTTAATCCTGACCATGAGAAAGCCCCAATAGGCCCCACACCCAATAGATTAGGGTTAAGAGCTTGTAAAAGCCCTAACCCCTCTTCCTTTCTCAGTTCATCATGTTGAATTTTAGCATTAGCATGCATTCTTAAATATTTTGCAGACTGTAGCATAGATAACAATAACAAGTGCAGTAGATAGATCAACACATCAAAACATCAGACACATTGAACACAAGAGTTTTTCACAGGGGAAACCTTTAAAGGACAAAACCCCCAAAAGCATTAGTAATTCATCTCTTTAAATGAGATGACTGAGTTCTTCAATAAATCTCAAATCCTAGAAGGCTTGATCAAGTTTCCAAATCCCAGCACAGATAACCATCAGATTTGTCAACAAGACAATACAAGAAATATTGAATTTAGGGCTTCATGCCCAGATTCTCTTTCTGCTGCTGCCCGTGATTGATTTCTGCTGCCCGGATTCCTGTATGCTGCCCAAGATTTGCCACACACTGCCTGGACTGGTTTAGGGCTGCCCAACAGACTGTACCTGCCCAATTCTGAACATGAGCTGCATGGAGATAAAGGTAGCCTGCTAGCAGGCTGCCTGTGGAGTACTGCTGCTGCCCACAGGTCTGCCCGAAGTTGAAATCATCCTACCCGGAATAAATTACAGGCTGCTGTCAATTCTGTATAAGTGCCCGCTGAACAGAGGCTGCTCGAGAGTACTTTGTTAAGCTTCCCGTGAACCCTGTAGGCCTGCTAGGTCTTCTTTCTGCTTGCCCGAAGACTGCCTGGATCCAGCTACCAACTGCTTGAATCCTGTCAAGCTGCCCGAGGGTTTTGATTGGGTGACCGAGGGTCTGTTTGAGCTCGGAGATACTAGTAGGCTTGTTCAAGCCTGGCTGTAAGTGACCGAGGGTATCGAGAGTACCAGCAGGCAGCTTAGGCCTTGCTGTGGGTGACCGTGAGTGAGGAGAGCTGCCCGTGAGAGGAAGATGAGCAGCCCGGAGATGGACTGCTGCTGCCCGTGGAGGAAGGTATGTTAGGATAAAGCCCTAACAATGTTCTAGTTGGCCGTGAGGTGAGCGGAGAAGAACCCTAGCTGTAGGTTAAGACTGAGAAGTGGGTGACCTAGCTAGAAAGCCTCCATTCTAGGGCATAACCACAAGATATGTTCTTCTCTGCTAGATCAGTGAAAATCTCTTCTTTTGCAGCAGCGAGTTGATTGAGCAAGTGTGTCTTCAAATGAAATGGTTTGAACTTCTTTTATAGCCTTTCAATCACCTGTATGTGGACCAAAAACTTAAAATATCAAAATAACAATGAAATGGATTGAACTTCTTTTATAGCCTTTCAATCCAAATGACATGGATTGAACTTCTTTTATAGCCTTTCAATCACCTGTATGTGGACCAAAAACTTAAAATATCAAAATAACAATGTTTTATTCTTTTAACTTTTTGACTTTTATCTTTAGTGGTACTAAAGATCTTTTTGCACTTTCACTTTGACTCCTTGGGGGTCTAAGGGTCCTTATGTATTTTTGACTTGTACCTCTTAGTCTTTTCCAAGTGCCATGTGGTCAAAACAAGTGGTCATAGGGTCCTTCAAACCCACTCAAAGTACATCATAAATAGAGAGAATTACTAATGATTTTATCTCACACTTCATGTGCCACCAAGATCGGGTACTAAGGTGTCTTAACCAGGGGTAGCTAATCCTTGGAGAAGATCACAAAGCCCAGAGAACGAGGGAGGAGTGTCACACATGCCCAAACCCGGTCTAGGGCTTATAGTGTTATCTTGGTAACATACCATGTGCCTCAGCCATAGGCTGCATAACTTGACCCAAGGTCAAATACTTGGTAACAGACCAAGCACCTCCATTCTCCCGGAGAATGGCCCTCAACACCAGGTTGAGTCCCTAGTCTTGGACTAGGTTAAATTCCTGGTAACTGACTTGGTGCCTCCATTCAAAGAATGACCACTCAGCTCTAGGCCGAGTCCTCCAGTACCGGACTGGTTCCACATCCTGGTCCCTGACCTGATGTCTCCATTCAACATAATGGTCACTCAGCTCTAGGCCGAGTCCCCTAGTGCTAGAATGGTTCCATATCCTGGTCCCTGACTAGATGTCTCCATTCAACAGAATGGTCACTCAGCTCTAGGCTGAGTTCCCCCGTGCTAGACTGGTTCCACATCCTGGTCCATGACCAGATGTATCCATTCAACAAAATGGTCACTCAGCTCTAGGCTGAGTCCCCTAGTGCTAGACTAGTTCCACATCCTGGTCCCTGACTAGATGCCCCATTCTCCACAGAGAATGGTTCTCGATGCTGCACAGGAAAAATCAACACATCATTGACACATTGAGTCATTTCACTCATCACTTATTAGGGTTTTGAGAATTTCTTGTGGCAAGAGGAAACGACAATAGTCAAATAATTCATCTTACTTCCTTTTATTCACTTAATAATATAGTATTTGCCTAGTACTAGCAGTACTAGCATTTAGATGATGAAATCTATTATTGGACTTGTTTCGTGCTAGCAAGTACCTGATTTCAGTATACCTGAGCTGAGGCACACTAGTCTATGTCAGTGGGTTTACTAGGGATGCTATCCACATGGGGAAGCATCCCAATCCCTGGGGTTTCCTTGTGAGGTTTTCCTTGGTAATATATAAATATTATGAGTCCAAGAGGTTAGCCCAAGCAGTTGTCATGAATGTTGCTGGGTATTTTGCAAGTTTAGTGCTACCAGGTGCTCGGTTCAAATCCCCATGGATTAGGTGCATTATTAGTCTACAATGTACATCAATGGGTTTCCTAGGTATGCCATCCACGAATGTGGGGAAGCATTTTTTGGGTTTCCCTACAAGGTTCTCTGTGGAATATATATGAACAGGATCAATGCTTCCCAAAAACTTTATATATATATATATCAATGCATTCCATTTTAGCTCGACTTTTCAGAGTAAAGCAATGTGGTCCATCACCGGAATTTGATATGTGAAGAGATAATCTGATTATGGAGTTGTATAAAGATGTATATAATTAAAATTATCTATTATAATTTAGAAAATCAGTCTAAATTATAGTTTAGAAGTTTGGTCTAAGTTTTTATCTACTTAATATGAATCAATAAAGATAATGGTAAAAATGGGATTCACCCATTTACTCACTGGTTTGACATAATGATGGAATCCAATTCTTATTGATCTTCCATTTGTTGTCTCAGTTTATGTTATTGGGAGTCGGGACACTTATCGAACTCAATCACTTCTCTAAACTTCCTTTTGGAATAATGTTAAATTTTGTCCAAGACTTTGGCATCCTCAATGCAGATTTGGTGTTTAGACTCGTCAAAGTCCTCATCGAAGGCAGAGGAGAGGACTTGATTATGATTAATATTGGCAGTGTGCTCTTTGATTTTGATTTTGATGGGGCGACCCATGTCACCAATATAAGGTGTTGATTGCATGGGCAGACCCGGGTTTACTATAATTAATCAACAACACCCAAAACTCACTGGCCCTTTCGGCGACAGACCGCGAAGCGATCTGAAGTCTCACCCGAAGTGAATCTAATGGGTTGGCCAAGACTCAAGTGTCTTGGACCAGGTTCTGTTCATCCTACTTCTTCTCTCTTTCTCCCGCGCGCCACTAGATCAACTAGCCCTGCGCATCGCGCGTCCCCTTCTACTCGCGGCACTTTTACCCGTGCGATGCTTACCCCCGCGCAAGTCGCACGATTTCCCCTCGCGTCGCACAACTTCCACTTACTCACAATATTCCCAACCTTACCGCATCTCTGCGCACCGCGGACCACCCATCCTCTCCTCAACGCTAAGCCCTCAACTCGCAGTACCGCGCACCGCAGCTCCTCTGCCAATGCGATACCGCCTCTCTGCGATATCTTACCACTACGACTTTGCGCTCTTAACGTTGACTGTGCCGATGTGCGAAACTCTACTTCTCAGAAGTTTATTGTGAGTAACTGGTCATTAGAGACAGACGTAAAGGAGTCTTTAAACAGCCTACTAAAATGCTTCAACTTATCTTTACCCTTTTGCATTATCATGAGCGGAACAATACATACATTCATCTACAGCAACTAACATTACATGCATAATAACCAGTAACAGTAAGCAAATACAATCACATTCATACAACACATAACACGCAGATTTAACGTGGTTCACCCCCCGGGATGGGAGCTACGTCCACCAAACTGTGCTTCTATTATATATCTTGAGGGAAGTTAGCACAGTCTGTTGCACTGCATATGCAGCGCGAGGTCTCTTCTAGATCTCTGCTCTATCTCTATGTTGCCTTTCTTTCAATATATCCTTCCCTCTCTGTTCTTTCTGTGGATGGTTACATACAGACTCAAATGACTCACAGACAACTAGGTGTCTGGATCGTTAC
>LPNX010336663.1:0-17536 GCA_001517045.1 Pseudotsuga menziesii | reverse complement strand
AACCAATCGAAAAGCTCGTTTCCGTAGGTTACAAAAAATATAGCGTGTATGTCTGAAGCGATATGCTTCTCTAGCCAGGCCTCTGTGGTTAGTCTCGGATTCCTATTCTCTTTCTTGGCGAACTCCCTTAAGTCTGAATCCAGCCACTGGTGAAACTCTTCTCTCGTAGGATGCCAACAGAACATTGACTCCCAGTCGTTTAAACCGGCAACGGAACCATTTGTTGATTGCATGGGCAGACCCGGGTTTACTATAATTAATCAACAACACCCAAAACTCACTGGCCCTTTCGGCGACAGACCGCGAAGCGATCTGAAGTCTCACCCGAAGTGAATCAAATGGGTTGGCCAAGACTCAAGTGTCTTGGACCAGGTTCTGTTCATCCTACTTCTTCTCTCTTTCTCCCGCGCGCCACTAGATCAACTAGCTCTGCGCATCGCGCGTCCCCTTCTACTCGCAGCACTTCTACCCGTGCGATGCTTAACCCCGCGCAAGTCGCACGATTTCCCCTCGCGTCGCACAACTTCCACTTACTCACAATATTCCCAACCTTACCGCATCTCTGCGCACCGCGGACCACCCATCCTCTCCTCAACGCTAAGCCCTCAACTCGTAGTACCGCGCACTGCAGCTCCTTTGCCAATGCGATACCGCCTCTCTGCGATATCTTACCACTACGACTTTGCGCTCTTAACATTGACTGTGCCGATGTGCGAAACTCTACTTCTCAGAAGTTTATTGTGAGTAACTGGTCATTAGAGACAGACGTAAAGGAGTCTTTAAACAACCTACTAAAATGCTTCAACTTATCTTTACCCTCTTGCATTATCATGAGCGGAACAATACATACATTCATCTACAGCAACTAACATTACATGCATAATAACCAGTAACAGTAAACAAATACAATCACATTCATACAACACATAACACGCAGATTTAACGTGGTTCACCCCCCGAGATGGGAGCTACGTCCACCAAATTGTGCTTCTATTATATATCTTGAGGGAAGTTAGCACAGTCTGTTGCACTGCATATGCAGCGCGAGGTCTCTTCTAGATCTCTGCTCTATCTCTATGTTGCCTTTCTTTCAATATATCCTTCCCTCTCTGTTCTTTCTGTGGATGGTTACATACAGACTCAAATGACTCACAGACAACTAGGTGTCTAGATCGTTACAACGCAGTCTGTCTGACTGATTCCTGAGACTACAAAACTATCAACTGACCAACTATCTAACTGACTGATTAGCTAACCCTTTACAATACAAAAATGCAAGCTTTTATAGGCAGCCCGAAGGTCGTGCCATTACAACACTGTGGCCCTGTCCCAACAGTAAACCCATACCCTAATTAGTGACAGTCGGTCCTCTCTGTCCTTGAGGTAGCCGCTTCCCGTCACACTGCAGCTCTCTGCAGTCTTCCATGCTTCCCGGCACTGACCATGGGTACTATGCACCGCTTCTCTTTTTGTCCTTCGCTTTCAATGCTTGAGCCTCGTTGCTCCTTCTTCTTTATGAGGGTCGCTGAGCCCTCCTGTCTTCCGCCGCTGCCTTCAATGCAGTGGTTGAGCTTTCTTCTCTCGGCCGCTCAGGTACCGTTGCCTTCCTGACTTTTCTATCCCAAAAGTCATGGTTTCCGGCTCTGCTCTCCAGCTGGAAACGTGCTACGGCGTCGTAGCTCCGCCCTGTCCTCTTTCCGCCAAAACTAGCAGCTTCTTCTGTAGCTGCGGGATCCTGCTCCAACATAAGGTTTCCCAAAAGAAGAAGAAACCATGTAGACACCTTGCATTGCATAGAATTACTAGGATTCATAATAAGGTTAAGGGAGTTCCTATTTGTGTTTAGGGGTTTAAAGGTTGCCCGAACATTTTTCTTCTAGTATATATTTAATATATTTAGGTATGCTACATTACCTATTCCAGATTACACTAGAAGGTACATTAGTAGGCATTAGTAATATTTTGTTCCAAATTAATTATTGACAGTGTTCTTTTGACTTTGGGATTTTACCACAAATATGGCAGTTGTTGATTTGGGTTTATTTCCCGTAAAGATTGCTTTATTTCCCGATTGATGTTGTTAATTATGTCACTATCCTAAACAGTGGTGGCCCCAGGTCGAGCTCTTACACTCCCTGTAGTTCCTAATCCGAATTATGTAGCTTATGTGCACGCTTGTAAGTTGTAACATCAATTTTTCTATTACAGCTCGAATTGGTGGCTGTAGGTATTTGGATTTGTGCCCTATCATGTGCAAGGATGGCCTCAGATGTTTGAATGTAGGTTTACTAGTTTTAAACAACAAACTTGTGTCCACGATTTTAATACTATGTAGATACACACCCAGAATTCCTTTGTTTCCTCAGAATTATTTTGTTCTAAATTATTTATTGACAGTGTTCTTTTGACCATGGGATTTTACCACAAAGATGGCAGCTGTTGATTTGGGTTTATTTTCCTGTAAAGATTGCTTTATTTCCCTCTCGATGTTGTTATTTATGTCACTACCCTAAACAATGCCTCACTTGGATGTGACTGTTCAACCTTATACCTGCTGCAATTGTTTATATCTGGCTTGAGATCACAGTTTGTCTGCTGTTTGGACATTGGACAGATGCCTGATCAATCCCAAGATGCACCACTTGAATCTCCCATGAATCAAATAAACAAATTGGACTAATATGATACGTCTTGGTCTTCTCTTTTTGGTTCAACTTGGTATCTAGAGAGTAGAGACCCCAATATCTTTGTACAACACCAATTCTGTGGGCAACGAGTACAGTCTAGCTGATTGCTCATGTGTAATATTTTCATTCATTTTTTTCCTTTTTCTATTGTTGTCTGGCAGCATACTGACCAGAAATTAAGTAGTGAAGGTGGATAGGTTTGCTTTAAAGTTTATATTAATCTTCTAAATGGCAGCAGAATGGAGTGCAAGCGTGCAGAGTGGTTGTGGATCGCCTGCTGGCCTTTTGTTGCTTTTTGGCAGAAAAAACCATAAAAAATTGGCACCCAACTAATGGGAAACAAAACCTGTAGATGTTTGACACCTGGCAAGTGAAAATAACTGTTCTGGTATTGCTTGAAGTATATCAAACACAGAAAATATACATAAAAGCTAAGTTTCCAGAATTAGGATCCGGATCCGGATCCGGATACAGATTCACCAGATTTTTTAAAACCCAGGATCTGGGTACAGTGGGGAAATGACAAGTACAAAAAAAATATAAAAATTGTTTTATAATAAATAAAAATATAGAGTGAAGAATCAAAAGTATTCAGGTAACACAAGAGTAGAACTATAAGTTATTGCCCAAAAAGAGTGTTTATGTACCATAACTGATAATTTGATGATTTGTAACCATGATTGATATTGATAATTTTAAATACCATTTCAGCATGAACATGAAGCAGGTCATAATCGTCTTTTTGAGAGCCACACCCACATGTCCCTATCAGCAGGGAATAAAGTGGTTTTCTTGAAGACTATGGCAAGACTACATAATGGTGTAGGTGAAGTGAGCAACAACATAGCAAATAAAGATATATCAGCCCTTGACAGCAGACCTTGACCATAAAGATAAATCAAATAAAAACGGTGAGAGTAGAACTTGATATTGATATATCAGAGTTCAAGAGCATATCTTGACAGAAGGATAGATCAGACCTTGAGCAGGAATGGGGTTTACGCTTTTATCCATTAGTTGTTTAGGGTTTTTTTAAGTTTTTCATTAAAAAACAATTTTCTAAGGGGGTCAATGGGTCATAGAAGCACTGGAAGTTTCAGGATCCATTGAAAATTTCAGGAAATGTTTGATTTTTCTTAGGATCCGTTTCACGGGACCAAGATATGTTTCCTTGTGCAGGGATCCCTTCCCATGATGGATCCTAGGTGGATCCAATCAGGATACGTATCAGATCCGTGGATCCTACACACTGGGGTGGTGGATCTGGTAACATAGCTTAAAAGTGGAGCACCTGAATGGGACTAATGGTTAAGAGCATGTGTTATCTCCAAGGAGGTCACAGGTTCAAAACCGTCGGGGGGTAGGGATGCTTGTTAGCCCGTTGTGACAAGGCTAGAAGGGTAGGCGACCCTTGGATAGGCGGTCCACCTCAGATTATCTAGAGTGGGCTGTGGGACATCTCGGCCCCTGCTGAGTCACAAGTTCCTGGTTTATCTGACTTTCGGGCTGTTGGATATATCCCTGGGAGGTTGCTAGTTCACTTGATTCAAAAAAGAAAAAAAAACATAGCTTAAAAGTATAAATTGTACCTAGTATATATTATAAGTGGTTTATTACACTGAATGAATGTGATCTTTATGTAACATTGAATGGGTGAGTCACAATGAATAGTCGTGATCGTAGGGATAGGGTGCCTAATAATATATTATGTAAGGCTATATATATATATATATATATATATATTTTATATTGTGGTTCACCTACCCCCCAGCGGGGCATGTTACGTCCACAGGAACAACGCATAGGGGGCCCACCTGAAGGGGCCTTGCCCATTCGCTTTGATTACAGAGCTAACCCAATGGGGACATCAAGTGAGACCCTTATATAGCGATGTATAGTCTCTTGGGGATTTGACCCCGAGACCTTCTGCTCACAACTTACAACACTCGACCACTTGAGCTAGCCCACCGGGCTTTAAGGATTTATATATATATTATATTATATTTTCTAGTTACTAGATACATTATGTTTTGTAATATGTTTAGGTATGTGACGTTATCTACCCTAAATTATACTTTAGATACATTACACAGATAGCACACCTCTGTAAAATTAACAGTCCTAAATATGGTTGCAGCCACAAGAGACTCAGACAGGATGTTGAGTCTGTATGGCCCTAATTGTCTTAGTTTTGATGTGCTGTGTTGCATGCAACAAAGGAATAAATGTCTTAACTAATGTTTTATTGTATGTTCCACTCCCTTTACACTTTTCAACCTGACATTTCATGATCAGATATCTGTTGGATCCTGTATAGTTTTCTACATTTACTGTGTGGGTTGCTGCTATTTTATTGGATATTCAGGCTAGAGTTTATTGTATTTTATATATAACAAGCTATCCTTCTTAGTATAACGAGTCATTTCTGTTATCATTTTTTTTCTTAATGCTGATTAACATCTATGGACTTGATCTGAATCTATCTGCTCTTCAAGTGTTGAAGATACTATACATTTCCTTTTTTGGTTTCCTGACAATAGTTGATCTTGCCATTGATGTTATTCGGCTTAAAAACAAAGTTTAATTGTCTAGTAACAAGTACAACTAACAAGTTGTTCATGATTTCAAGTCTTCAGCATCCACGACTTGTTCTTGCTGGTGTTAGCAGGGAAAGATGGGTTAGGCAATTTCTGTTAGCAAACAAGTTTTTTGAAGGTCTTAATGAACTGTCTCAGCCAAACACTTACCATTTTCTCATCCTGTTTCTTTCTTAAACATGTAGGAGGGCAGTCAAACAGGGTACCATGGTTTGGTTCCTGGAACATTGAAGTGTGCACTATTCCGCATCCTGTCAAAGGAAGGGACTAATGGTTTGAAAATTTCCGAGATAGCAAAGCATGTGCAGGTACTATTTAAGTAGCTCTCTAGAAGTGGCTTATTGAATTATTAGAGGTGTCGAATAGTTTCAAGTCAGCATTCTGAGCAGTAAACTCGTTCACTGAATGACATTAATTTAACAATTTAATTGCATGCCTATTGACAGTATGTTTTTTCTATGCATGACTTTGTGTATTGTATCTATTGGTTTGGCTTTTGAAGAATTGTGATTTGAATGATCTCCCATCAAGCAATGCACTAGAAGCATTAATATGCTCCAGTCTTTCAAGTGACATCACTCTATTTGAGAGGATTTCATCTTCAGCATTTCGTTTGAGAGCAAATTTCATACATTCAAGAGATGGGGACCATTCATGCTCAGAAACTTCAGGAGATATGGAAAGTGACACCGTTGAAAGTGATTCTGAGGAATCAGATACAGGTGAAAGTGCAGAATCAGCTTATGAAGAACAAGTTATAGCACATGCACCAGAAACTGGGAGAGAGGGCATCTACACAGGTAAAATCCCTCTTATCATTTAGGGTTTCTCTGAGGGGTCACTTCTTTACAAAAGGATTCTCAGAAATTTCTTTTTGCAGGTATACCTCCAGCATTACCACCACCAAGGGAATGCAGAAGTCAACATGATGCAATAGTAGGTTTGAGAAATGAGGGCAATGAAGTTGACAGACATTGCATTGATGGGACTGAAATTGATGAAAGCCATGTAGGAGACGCATGGGTGTTAGGTTTGATGGAAGGAGAATATGCAGATCTAAGTGTTGAAGAAAAATTGAATGCTCTTGTGGCTTTGTTCAATTTAGTGAATTCTGGAAACATTGTACAAAGGACCATTAAGGTATGCCAGATATTTGTTTCTGATCAATGCCAGAACATAATCCTAGAGAAGAAACAAAGGATTTATTTTAGCATTGAGAAAAAGTTACTTCTATGTGATGTAAGTTTGTCTCCATTGTGTGCAAACTTGAAAATAATTGACAATTTAAATCTCTCAAAACAAATAATTTTCATTCTCGGTGATGCAATATGTTTTTATTGTTGGGTGATGTCTGAATCCCTGAAGTGCAAACGTTAAATCCTCAAATGGGTTTGAGAATATGCTTTTTGTCACCATTCGGTTTTCTGTAACATGATATTCATTTATATCAATATGCCTTCTTGGCAACATTATTTAAAGTAGCTAGTCTTTCAAGTTGTTGTAGTTATGGGTAATCTGAGAGAAGTTAATTTCTTTTGAAATATGTACTCTTGTAAAAGGATCCATCGAGAATGGCGTCACAGTTTCATTCACAAGTTGAACTTCATAGAATTGGCAACAAGCAAGGTAGAGATAAATCTACTGCAGCAAAGAAGCCTAGTTCAGTTAATACTTCAAGAAAGACCTCAAAGAAACGCAAGAGGGATCGAGTGTATTTGAAGTTAAGTGACCTGGATTCTAAGTCTCAAGCTTCTGACCCATATTGTCCAGAGTCGTTTTCCACACAATCTATTTGTCTGGGGTCTGATCGCAGGCACAATACATACTGGCAGTTTTTTGGGGGTAGCTTACGAGACCCCGGTTGTGGAAGGGTGTATTTTGAGTCCTCAGACGATGGACATTGGGAGGTGATTGATAACGAAGAGGTATAACCTGTATTTCAATTTTTTTCGTATTCCCTCTTTTCCCACTGCTCTTGTAGAAAAATGTATTATTGTAAACATGATAAACTGGGTTCACTTGTAAAATGGATTGCTTACCTAGTCCATGCAACATTGCAGGCATTAGATACTTTGATGGCTCTTTTAGACTCTAGGGGTGTTAGAGAAGTGAATCTTCTTTCTTCTTTAAGAAGTCGAGGAACCTTACTTCGCCAGGAGATGAGAAAACCTAAATCTGGTGTAAACCAAGAATCAGGAAAGTATGGAAGGGAAATTTTGTCTGGTGACAGTTCTTCTGGGGCATCAATTATAGAGAACAACCAAAATGATACAGTCTTTGAGCCTGAGAATGATTCATCTGTCTTGTCTGGAGCTATTTCACTTCAATTTGGGGGTACTGAGGTGGAGAATCAACATGACTGGGATCATTATAGAGCCTTTGACAGATGGGTTTGGGGTGACTTCTTCCAAACACTTAAGGTTCTAAAGTGTAACGCAGATAGGCTACTTCCTTGTGAAAGTTGTCATGATCTTTACTGGCCAGAGGAAGAGCATTGTATGCTTTGCCACACAACTTTTGAGTTGGACTTTGATTCAGAAGAAAGATATGCTGTACATGTTGCAAAATGCAAAGGGAGAGGCCACGATGAGAGTATTCGACGATGTAAAGTTCTATCTTCAAGGCTCCAGTCACTAAAAGCTGGGATGCAAGCTGTTGAGGTGATTTGAATGGATTACCTTTCATGGAATGTTTTCTTGTGTCTACATTTTTATATGCTAATTCATCCCTTGTAAAAAGGAATTGATACATGTGCTTATTATCACTTTTGCAAATCATACCCATGATGCTGAATTAGCTATACTCTTGTTTAAGACAAGTGCAATAGGGGCATCCAAACAGAATTAAAAGAAGATCAAGAAAATCTAACAGTATCACAATTTTCCTTTTTGGTGCTTCATGAACACACTTCGTTGAATGGATTATAGAATGGCAAGGCTGGAGTCTCGGATGCTATTATAAATTACAATTTATGTTAAAATAACTATGCGAGGTTTTCATTTTTGTCTGTAGGCTGTTTTACCTCAAGAAGCCCTGGAGGCTTCTTGGAAGAAATCTGGTCAGAAAGTTTGGATTAAGCATCTGAGACGTGCTTCCTCTCCAACTGAGCTGGCTGAGGTTTGA
Organism: Pseudotsuga menziesii; assembly: GCA_001517045.1. Lineage (NCBI taxonomy): Eukaryota > Viridiplantae > Streptophyta > Pinopsida > Pinales > Pinaceae > Pseudotsuga > Pseudotsuga menziesii. The sequence goes on along the minus strand of LPNX010336663.1, from coordinate 9,129 downwards.
GCTTCTTCTGTTTTTCTTTCTTGCCATTGGTACTGCTATATCTTTTGTATTTTTAAGCCAACATAATCTCTCTTTTGCCTTATGTAATCCCCTTTGGTGCCCCAGGTACTTACAGATCTTCAAAATGCTATCCGTGATGATTGGTTGTTGCGATCGCAGTCAGCATGCAGAGAGATGCTACCCTTTTTCCCATTCACTCCACAAACAACAGCTTCTATGTCTTTCTGGCTGATTAGATTGGATGCTTTGATCTCTGTTAACTGGGAAAAAACTAGTCCCAAAGATGCACGCCAGAGAAGGATACGTTCAAAAGGTGTGTTCATGCCCTTTGTGCATAAGATGCTCCTCCCTTAAAACTCAAGTGATGGCATTCATTTATATTCAGAATATAAAGCTGCTTTTGATCAACTGCTGCTGGCCTTGTACATTAGTCAGAAGGGGTCGCCATAGAGCAAGCAGCTATATCTATTTTAGCTAAAGATATTTTATTAATGTTAGAATGGATAGCAGTGAAACATAATACTAGTTTACTAGGTAAGTACGTAAAACGGTTTTGATCATTTGGAAAAGTAATTACACCACAATATTATAGCTTGTAACGTTTGTTTACTACTGTTTTTTATGTAGTTCATGCATGTCTGCAATGTTTATGTGTCGCCTGGCTTATAAGTGCTTGTTTAGCATGACATGATTATGAGAGACCGTTATGCTTCAGCAGCTTAAAAGTAGTCACACGAATGAGCCTGTGTATGTTAAAAGGAGCTTGGGGATTCTGACACTAATGTATATGAATTGATTTCTAACATTTTCTTGGCTATACAACTATATAGGGCATCAGGTTCCTTGTTCAGTTATTCATTTGGTTGGAGTTACAGTTGGCATATAGGAAAATGTAAAGCATAGAGTAGACACTTTATTGTGCAACAGTTTGATTAGCTGATAGCACCATTGGCAGAGATCAATTTAAAGATCTGAGCAGAGTCTTGTTTAGTTCATTTGCTTGGAATTACAATTGGCACAAAGGAAAATGTAAAGCATAGAGTGACACTTTATTGTGCTGCAGTGTCATTGGTTGATAGCACCGTTGACAGAGATGAATTCAAAGATTAGAGCAGAAACTTGAATGTGTCGTTCTACTAATTTTGTTGGTATATATTTTGAACTGAGGTTGACGGGTTGTGGTGATATGCTTAAAAGTATCTGTGGAGTTTCTTTCATTCATTTTCACTAAATAAATGAATTATGACATAGAACGCTTACTCGAATTCTCTGGTTTTCTGATCTGTTGTAGGAAAGTCTACCTTTTAATGATTGCCGTTGTTACAGCAAAAGCTTTGGGGCATGTGTCTCCAAGTGCTAGTCAGATGTGCACTGTGAAGTTGGGTTTGGAGATACCAGGTATCTCTGATGTGCCATAGGAATTTGGAAATGCAGACGTGTTGGAAGAATGTTTGATTCCTATACATTCAATCGGAAAGGTTTCCCCATACTGTCATATGTTCACAAGAAATATCGGTGGCTTAAGATGCAAAAAGCAATACAATATCTGATATCAATGGGTTGTGCAGCATAATTGAGTTAAATATTATGTACCTAGTTTCAGATTCTTGCTTCGGCAAGGGATGGCAAGCTATCATGGTTGTTAAATGGTTAGCCTCTAAATGTTTCAGGTGGAAGTCAGCTTTACTGAATTAACTTTGTGTTGGCGACTGATGTACAAACAAGCTAGCCGCTGGTGTTATTTATAGTTCATTCATAGCTTAGGTTAACACACGGGAAGTTACAAGGCCTTCTGATTGTAACCTTTTTTAAGGTTGGAGAATTTATTTTTGAGTATCTAGGAGAAACATTTATTGTAATAGCACAGTCCAGCACATCTCAACTCCAGAACTGTTGGGCAATTTGGGATAGATTGCATGGCTTATGTAAAGTAAATTTCATCTACAGATCAGAATCTTCAACGAGTATTTTATGTACTGATCAGATTGTCTTACTGTAAGTATAGATTACACTTCTCCAATGGTGTATTCTTCAACGAGGAGCTGTTTTTGATAGATAGGATCAAGATGATTCTTGGTGCCCTGGTATTGTACTATCCAATGGTATTCATATACTTTTGTACCATTCTCATTTTGTCATATGGGGCCATCGATGCTGATGATCTTGAATTGATACAGGAATATAAGTTCTTTGGTTGACAATTTGTCCGATCCCTCTCAGGTGTTTTTAGTCGACATACCAAGGAAATCTTCAACATCAATGTTGGATTAAGCGTATTCTTCGCTCTAGTTGGTACCCTGATTTTATGTTTACTCCATTCAATGATGTTGGTTGGAAGTTGGCTATCAATCAAATATCTAAAAATAAATTTAGGGCGGTTGTGTGAGTTTGTGACAATATTTCTATCCAAGTTACTTGGGGAATTATTCAATCAACAATAATAATAATAATCCAAATATTCCATATGCAACTATGAATAATAATAATAATAATCCAAATATTCCACATGCAACCATGGGCAGGAAAATATGAATACCAAGTGAAATAATAAATACATAACTTTACAGCATCGCTTTACCTATATGCTTTACCATTGAACTAAGACTATTGACCCAACAAGAAGTATGGATTGTAATATTGACAAATCATTAGCATCAAGTATGAAGCATTTTTAATGCAAAAAATATGGGTACGCTTCCATCCATAGTGGCATCTAGGTAATTTGATGTGATGTTCATTGGTTTAGCAATCTTGTTACATATTGTCTTCAGCATTTATTGCTTATGAAACACAGATTATTATACAGATTTTCAACTTACCCTTATTGCTTCCTCAATTAGTTTTCGAGCTCTTATGTTGCACTGAAATAGGAACTTTGCCTCTGACCACTGTTCATCATTGAGCAACCCCACTAGTATATCCTTTTAGAGGGATCCTATTAAAAGGTTATCTTTAAGTAAATCTTTGGAAGTCGAGCTAGTCATCATCAATTTTATTTTCAATAACATCAATACTCTATTGTCAAGGATACCGCCATCTTCAACATCAATACCGCCGTCTTCAACAACATCGATACTGTTAACACTAGAGTTGTACCCTAGGTTTCTTTATTAGTTCATATTTTCTTAGAATGTAATTATGTGTCTTAGGTTATAATCTATTATTTGTCTAGTAATCTTGTTATTCCCTTTATGCATTATTATGATGAATGTAATAAAACGTAGCTCACATTCATTTAATTCTTTCATAGTCTTTAAAAGCATGATTTTATATGTCAAGCTAACTCAATTTTGGAGGTTTGTGCATTATGGGTAGTATAAATAATATAATACATTCCGGCAATGAAATATTTGTAGGTTTTGCAAGCTGCTGCTGCCGGTTTATCAAATCATTAAAGGCGATGGCATAATGCTTGTCTTGGAGTAAGCGAGTTTTAAATGAATGAATGTTTGTTCATAATTACTGTTAGAGATCATGTTCCAGTTGTTGAAGATATGATGGAATTCATTTCAATTCTATACAATGAATTCAACATATTTTCAAGTTTTCATTTAATGTAACCCTATTTCTTGATCTTGTTAGCCGCTTCATACCAAAACACCTGTTCGTTCTTGAACTCGTGTTTATTCCATAGGCATATGATCTATCAGGGTTTGATAGCTGTCAATATGAAGAAAAACAGTGGTAAACTTTGCAGGTTTGAGCCGGTGAATCTAAAATGGGTTGAGGAATTTCCCCAATGTGCTAAGATGCTGATAGACGCGGGATGGTACTCCTTTGAAAGAGTTGGGGGTTACAACGTTGAAGTAACTAAATCTTTTGCTAAAAATTATACAGGTTCATCTATAAACTTCCAAACCCTAAGCTTCGAATTAAATGAAGGATTGATTGCAGAGGCGACATGGCTGCCTGTTGAAGGTGAATGGTGGTTTAAAAAACACATGTTTGAAGTTGATTTAAGTCTGTATTTGCTACCTAGTTATGGAGATTTAGATTGGAGCAAAGGGATTCATCTCAGCAATGTGAAGTAGGAGTGGAGGGATGTGCTTAACATTGTACATCACTATATTACATGTGAGGGCTGATTTGCTACTATTTTCAGGTATCATCTAAGGTTTCTTTTTCATTTAAAAGGACAATCTAAGTTAAATTTACCCTATTCCTTGTTCAAAAGACTTGAGAAAATGGCTACAAGGGTAAAAAACCATCCTGATCACACAAGTCAATCTGTTTTCCACCATGGGTTGGTTAAATTGTTGCTATTACCTGAACTAAGGAAGCGAAATCGCTCTTGGCAACACTTTTTTGTTTTGGTTAGGTTTTGAACCAAAGACGCTTGAAACCCAAAATGATATCAAGGTAAAGATCAATAGCAAAGAAGCAGAGATTTCAATCATTGAGAGGAAAATCAGAGGTAAAAATACGAGATGACAAAAAGTGAAGGTTGAACAGGAAATAAAGCAGCCAGAAGGTGAATTTAATTCAAAAGGTGACCCCATTTCAGAACCCATTCAAAAAGAGTTACAAAAGAAAGTGTTCTCTGAGTTACAAAATGAAGAGATAGTTGCTCCAGACACCCCTAGGGACGTAGAAGAGAAATGTGGTATGATTCAAGAACTTTATTTCCAATACAAAAATTTTAGATACTCTTGTTTCATAATTTCGGGGAACTAATTGGAGACAAATGACTAAACCCAAAAACAAATTAGGGATGAATATGAAAGCTGTTCTAGATTCTAAATTCCAGAAAGATGCAGTAACTAATGTTGAAGATTCTTCGAGTGAGGAAGATCCACAAATTGCAAATATAGAATATACAATGGATCAAACCCTGGGAGACATTGAGAAAGATCTGGAGCGTGTTCCAAACTTGCCTGAAGAAGATCATAAAGACAAGGGTAAACAAAAGATCTATGAATTTGAAATGGGAATGTGTTCAAAGTCTCCAAATGTGGAATAGTTAGAAGAACAAGAGAAGCATGCTCCAAGCTGGAGTATAGAAAGCTTTGCACACCAAACCTCCTTGGAGACATTGTTAGAAGTTGAAGTTCTTAAGAAATCATTACAGTATTATAAAGCTCAAAATGGATATTTTAATGATTCAAATGACTAGTTAATTATGGCAAATAAGAGGTTGAGAGAAGATCTAGAGGAAACTAATGTCAATTACCAAGAGTTAATAACAACTTCAAAGGAAGTTATGAGAAGAAAGAAGCTTACTCAACAACAAAATGAAGCACTGATCAACCCGAATAAAGAACTCCAAGACAAAATTCAAATGATGGATGCATAATACACTTGGTTGCATTAGATGGGATTACAATGTTGGCAGAGGCAGCAATAAAAATTTGATTGTTCACGTTTTGATTCAAATGAAGATCTAGCTGTACTAGTCAAACACAATATGAAGACTGAGGTTTCTAGAACTTCCAAGATGATTCATCATAAGCATCTGTTAGTTATTAATGATAAATAGGTGTAGGTGGCGGATTCTATGTTTTATGAGTCAAACTAGTTAATATGTAAATATTCGATATGATATCTCTTTTATATTTTGAGTCTATTCGATCCTTAAAATTTGGATCTTAAAAATGCTACCTTAAACTTTTGTATGTATAAAAATACGAAAAACAAAAGTAGAGAGGGGGTTGGGAATTGATTTTTGGGATCAAGTCATGAGATATCATCACCTGCAATTAGGCATGTTTTGATCTTTTATAAATAAGCTTGAAGACCGTTTTTGGAATGACATTATATATGATATGAACCTATTTTATCATTATCATGGTAAATGTTTATGATCAATGTGATTACCCTGCGTATGACTCAATTCTTTGATAAAGTTTTTGTTTTAGAATGCTCATGAGTAGGGTTACATTTTACTATGCTTTCTTGTTCAGAAAGTATTTTTGTTCATGAATTTAATTGATTTTTAAGATCTGAAATATGATTATATTCTTGTTAATGATATATCCACACAGTGTCTCATATTACTTATCCATTATATCATTATAAATTGTTGATCGATTACCTTTAAACCTAATATCCAGATCCTCGTGTTTCCCTAAGAACCTTATAGAATATAGTCAATTCTTAGTTGTAGATCCAATTCATCCAAGATGTCTGGACTTTTCATTTTCACAGTCTAGGTACAAACTCCAGTGAAAACATCTTCTGGCGCCTTTGCCGGGGAGCAGAGGAACGAAGTCATCTTCCCTAGGGCAAGATATTGATTAGATCCTCTTATTTGTGGTGAACAAGAAATAGACACTTGTTTGACTGCAGATTTGTTCACCGGGCGACTCCAAAGAATCCAGTGGCAACTTTACATTTTCAAGATGTCAAATGATCGAATGGCTGCCATTCTGGCTCAGAGGTTTGCTCCACTTAATTTCTCAAATGTTCCAGGCTTTCCAAATGCAGAACTTATCATGGATGAGTGGAGAGATTTTCTTACATGATTCATAGAGAAAAAATATGACAATCATCAACACAATTGTTGAAATGCCATGATGTTATGTATCAGCTGGGAATTCATCATGAAGATGTACTAATGAAAATGTTCATGTATTCACTCGAAGGAGATGCGCGAGAATGATATTTTCCTCTTCCTGCTTCCAACATATTTTCTTTAAGATATTTCCATGCCGTATTCAATAAACGCTGCAAAAGGTATTTTTCACATGAACTACTTCTGGAATATTGTTGTGAACAGTTTGAAGCCTGTATTCAACAGACAGTGGAGTGTCATTCTTGCAATGAACTCTGTAAAGATCTGGTTGAAAAAGAAATTAAAGAAGAGTTAGTTTTTGAAGAAAATATTTCAAACTTTTCTTTTCAAGAGGAATTTGGAACTGAACAAAATAAACAAAAAAAAGAAAGATGATCATGCTACCGTCTTTTTAAATCAGCCTGTTTATGATATATTTGAAGTTGAACAAACTCCATTCATTGGTTACGAGGAAGAGCAAGTGTCTTTTCAACAAATATTTGCGGCAGGATTATGTAAAGAGGGACCTCCATTTTTGTTGTTAAAACAACAACGCGTATGTAAAGAGAAACCTCCATTTTTGTTGTTAAAACAACCAAAACGAGTATTCCAATCAGCCTGATTAGTCCTCCAGCTTGGTGACGCCTTGTGATGTATCCTTATATTTCCTTGCAATGCATGCCTAGTGTTCAGTAAGTCACAGTCTGGTCTTTAATTATCTTTTGATAAAGTCTCTATCAACCGTCCCACGAGGCACCAAGGGAAGCTCGAAGAAATAGTAATAAGTTTTTAACACGTCGGTATGTCATCAAACCACCGGCATATGTAAAGACTTAAAGAATATTTTACTTTTTCTATGTGAGACAAGTCTGGCAGATTTAGATTAGGCAACCAACTCTTGAGGTGTGTGCCTGATTATTAAGGAATAATGACGTGGATTCAACATCAAAAGTGTTTCGACCATGAATACATGAGTGTCAAGTACCATCCACATGTCAAGTTTTTGGCAAGAACTTTTGTCACTGCAAAAGGCATATCACGGATTGCCAAGGTTATTGCGTGCTCTAGACCGAGAATTCTTAAATTCATTGAATGGTATCTTTGTTTCCTGTGAAGAGATTTCTATTTGAAATTATGATGCAAGTTCGATGTTGGTGAATCACTATTTAAAGGACGAAGTCGCCAGCTATGTTTGAAGTAAAACAACGCTCATCAAAATGTTTGAAGTCAGAGCATGATCAACCAACATCTATACACAATAGTTCGAGTTTGAGTTCAAATGCCAAATTGCTTGATAGAAGACAATTTGTCAACCGGGCATTTGGACAGTAATCAAAATCTAAGTGCCTAACTGTCAAGAGAATCGCTCAAGTGGGAAATAAACGCTTGATCGTTCAATCTCAGATTCTCAAGTGTCAAATATAGAACATGCATGGGAATTGAAGACTTGGAATTGCGACTGTGATTTTGACTGCATACATCATAAAGAGTTCGTACTTTGGAAGGCATTCGACAGAGAATATAAATATCAACTTCAGAGGAAAATTCTCAAATGTTGATGCCAAGGGTTATGCCGAATTACCACGTAGTGTCAAAGTGCATTTGGGAGGATCGCCAAATGGAGAAGAGATACTTGCAGAGAAGGCAATCAATCTTGGATTTAAGAATCAATATTCAGGTTCACATAATGAATGAACAATTCCAGAATTTGAATATTTTGAAGTTTTAAATCTGCAATCAAAGATTAATACCGGATTTCAAGGCATAAGTTGTGCAGTTCGAATTTCAGTTTTCAAAGGCTATCAAAAGGTCAGTGAGAGAATAAAGAACCTTGAGATTACAAGAATTCAAAGGTCGATGATGTATGGCAGAGCTTCGGCAAGTTATCTCTCCATATCCCGAGTTTAAAGGAATAAAAGCAACATCAGTGACCGGCTCCAAATTTGATGCATCTTTCAGGTAATTTGACAAATTCCAGATTTTCAAGCATTGAACCAGCAATCGAATTCCAGATTTTCAAGCATTGAACCAGCAATCGAGGGATCAACTAGCAGTTAAACATAGTCTTTCTAGATCTTTTGTGATTAAATTTAGAAGTAATTTATTTTTAGATAAACTCAATTCACAAAGTGTGATTAAATTTAGAAGTAATTTATTTTTAGATAAACTCAATTCACAAAGTCTAGGCAATAGATTGTTCTTTGTATTTTCTCTATAAAATCTTATCATTTTGAAGGCAAGGAAGAGTTTAGAAATAATTTATTTTTAGATAGATTCAATTCCCAAAGTCTAGGCAATAGATTGTTCTTTGTATTTTCTCTATGGGTGAATCCACGGACTTGGGTAACACTTTTTGGCAAGCGCATTTCGGCAAAAACCAAAAAACGTACCTCGGTCGAGGGTTTAACAAGCCCTCGACCGAGGTTTTAATATCTCGACCGAGCTTTTTTCCAGCCCTCGACCGAGGTTTTTTTCAGCCCTCGGTCGAGGTATTTATTAACCCTCGGTCGTGGTATGAAACCCTCGACCGAGAGCTAATAAATACCTCGACCGAGGTATTAACTCGGTCGAGGTATAAACCTCGGTCGAGGTAAATACCTCGACCGAGGTGTCTCTGTCAAAAAAACTATAAATAGAAG
>LPNX010336652.1:0-77087 GCA_001517045.1 Pseudotsuga menziesii | reverse complement strand
CTTCAGTTGCTTTCTTCTCTTCTCCACACCCCAAGCAAACCATATATGACTTATGATGTCCATCGGCCATACGATGAGCTCCTGCCCTCGCACATCAGGAGGCAATCTGTTAACACCCAAAAATGGTTAACTACCTCATCTACCTCACTACATGGCTCATTTGTCCATTTGCCTACCATATTTCCCTGAAAATCCCACTAAAAAGCCTCCAAAAGGCCTAAAATACCTCCAAAAGGCCAAAAAACCCATTTTTCCTCCAAAAATGTCCAAAATTCCTCTAAAAATAGCAAAAATCCCCAAAAAGGGAAGAAAAAATATAAAATAATGAGGAAAGGAGGAAAAAACCCTAAACAAGCTGCCCTAAACCATATGGTTTCCAAAACCATGGGCTAGCATTCCACCACTAAAAAACTATAAATAAGTGGTGGAGACCCCTCATTTCACATCCACAGTCATAAGCATCCTGCCTCTGCCGAAATTATTCTCGAAACCCTAGCTTACCACCAAGCTACTTTCACCATTGAGAACTCTTTTGGCCCATTTCCACCACCGGAAAAGGAGAAGAAGCAGCTTGGAGCTCGAAGCCACCGACATCGGACCAGCGCAACGGACTCCACCAACCTCCTCATTGGAGGTAATATCAATAAAAATCACCATTATACATTTCTTTACTGTTTTTGCTTCATGTTATTTACTTTTTACTTCTTTAGCTTAGTCTTTATTTCAGTCTATTTTTGTTTACATCATTGAACTGCTACTAAGGATTCCAGATTCCTTAGTAGGTGCTCATCAGCACAAGCTAGGGTGAAAACCCTAGCTACAATAAAAAGCACAAAAATCAATCACAATAGACAATGAACACAAAGATTTTCCTTGGGGAAACTGTTGGGGAAAATATTAAACAAATTATAACATATATCCAATGATTTAATTTTCAACCCAAAGAGCGCGTAAACTTGTGAGGTACAGACAAAATATATGCAGGTGCAGAATATAGATAATTTAATCTAATATTCTAAGTGACTGAAATCAAAAATACATGTAATTGAAATTGAATTAAGCTTGCAAAAGCAGGAAATGACATGGAAATAAACCTAATCTAGAAAAGCATAAGAGTGTAGAAAATAAACTAATATAAAGCAATCAACATTAGCTTGTGAGCTCACATAAAATCAATACTACTAATTCATTAACAAGACATCAAAATATGAAGAGATCAAACTATCTATTCTAAAGCATCAAATCTATTACAACATGATCAAATCCATGACTAAAAAGATGAACCAGTTCTCTACTACCAAACCACTAGAGAGGCCTCTAACCAAAATGAGGAGAGAGCCCTCCTATTTATGCATGAATTCAAGAAAACTAATCATAATTACAGATCCACTGTTCTCTCAACTTATCCCTCAAAATACTCAACAAATTTACAACTCATCCCTTCAAATCCTCAATAAATCTACAACTCATGCCTTCAAATCCTCAACAAATATCAGATGAGATATTCTCTCCACATGCCCATGATCTTCTCCTTGAAATTAGCCCACATATTGAGGATGAAATTCGAATCTGGTGCTAGGTGGTCACTTTTGTGCTTGTTAAAGTCTTCAAATACACTTGTAAGCATCATCAAACTCATCCAACTTTAAAGTATAATGAAAATATGTTATTTTTCTCAATAATTAACCACAAATTCACTCAAAATACTCAAAAATAAATGATTTGGAAAATGGTAATATAAACCCATATTTATTATGAAAGTGGTGAATATTAATGGTTTTATGGAAGGATAAGATAAGAATAAGATGACAAATGGTATATGAAAGGTGAATAAAATGTGGTCTTTTGCAGCTCAACATTCCCCCCAACTTGACTGGTTGCATGTCCTCATGCAACTATGCATCGATTCACTTTAAAACTTTTGGCTTTGTAGCTGGGCTTTACATGATGATGGTATGTAACAGTAAATCATTCCATGATTTTGAAATGCATGAGTGGCAACAATTTTTCTCATGGATGGTTCGTGAGTGACAACCATAAGTGTAACAAATGTTGGTTCTTTTGTTAACAACATTTGCTTGTTTTATTTTTTATATTTTTTCTTCTTCTTGCTGTAATACATAAAATTTATGCATTAGAAATGATGAACCGTCAATGTATATTAGAAATCATTTTCTTCATATTATGAATCATGCCAGCATAGTTTGGGAAAGACATGTTAATTAAGGGTAAATGAGATGATGAGTATGTAAAATGGTAATGAATAACCCCACCAACATAAGATGTATTAGGTTTATGAAAAGGAGAAAGGGAATGTAGTGAGGGAATTTTCCAAATTGACTCATTTTCTAGCATTTAAAAAATTACATGATTAAAGATTAGAAAACAACATACCTCCACTTACCCAAAAAGTTGATGAACTATGCAATAGGAATGTAGTTGTTGCTACTGAATAATAGAATGTGAAGTGAAGGATCTGAACTGATGCTTGGTTGTATGAAGTAGAAGATGAGAGTTGAAAGTAGAACTATGGTACTCTCATATGGTTGGAAGTATGCTGCTATAAAATTGTTGATGCAGTCATGCAAAGTATATAGTCTTCACCTGCTACAAACCCTAATGGTACAGTTCTTACCATGTGAATAAATGTCTTGATGTCGAACATGGAAATAAATCATTGGATTACCGACCATTTGTAATATCCCAAATCCCGATATTTTCTATTTCTAAGCAAATATGCTGATACAACTGGGCATGCAAACTGCCATGCAAAAATATCTATTTTATAGGAAAAATTACGGTTAGGGTTTGTGAGATAGAATGAACACTTACCACTGATAAGCCATTGAAAATGCTTCAGAGAAAGTATGCAAGCACCGAGAACTGGAATGGAGATGGGAAGATCTCTTCTGCTTTTGATGAACCCCCAGCAGCAAGAACCCCAATCAGAAAAGGGTGACACTTTCAGTGAAGGAGGTGTCCGATGACGCTGCCGATTTGCAGGGCTGATAGCATTCCCATGCTAGAGATAATTCCTGGTACATGTGATATTTCTGAGACCTCTAGGAAGGATAGCGACTTACTTCTGAGAGACAACTGCTCACGCCCCTGGAATCCCAAAACTGCTGATAACTGTTCTAGATGAGCACGGATGGATCTGATAATCACCTGGTACCAGAGTATGATGCTGATGATGAGAATGGTGCCTGAGTTTCGGATTAAAACCGAGATCTGAAGGTCCAGCAACTGATTAGGGATTTTTGGCTGAAAACCCCCTCTTACGGCTACACACGTGTCCCTGTAGTGATCTATACCATATACTGGATAACTGATAAATGAATGAATGGAGAACAAGTGGTGAACCTATATGGATTACCCTGAATAAGACTAGGACAGATGTTTCACTGTCGAAATCCTATTAGTTGAAGACTCTGTCTCCAACCCCAACTACTGTGTGGAACGTTGTGATGCTATCCAAGAGCTCCCAAAATAATCATAATCAAAAGTGAAAGTCTTCTTTTGCTTTATTTTTTATTTATAATGTTCAACTGCGAAAACCCTAATCTTTGACCTAATTAGGTCACTTTATCTTCTAATTTGCCGTTGACTTGCATGCATGCGGATGGAGACTTAAAGAGTGCATGCATCATTTAAATAATGTTGGGATGGCATGCACAAAGGTGGCCTTTGGCCCCAGTGGCCCTTCTTTACCTAATGATGATTCCCTATATCTTCTATGGATGGCATCGGTCCTTAGCTAATCCCCTAGCTATCAGTAACCACTCGAACCCATAGGAATCACATAGGTTAGCGGTTTTGGGCATCAAGGCCTAATTGGAAGAGGAAATTACAATCCTCCCCGCTTGAGATTGCTTGTCCTCAAGCAACTTCAAACTGGGATGCTGCAATACCTGTTCACCTTCCCAGGTGGCATCCTCTGGCGGTAGTTCCTTCCACTGAACCAAGTATTCTCTGATTATCCTGTTCCTGAGCTTCCTCTCTCTAGTCTGTATGATCCATTTGGGAATCATTATCAGAAGTCCTTCATCATCTAAAGGAGGCAATTCGGTGGATGGAGCAATGTGTTTCCCAAGGGTCTTCTTTAGATTAGATACATGGAACACATTGTGAATTTTGCTTTCCGGTGGAAGTTCGAGTTCATATGCCACCTCTCCCACTTTCCTGATTATTCTGTATGGTCCATAGAAGTGGGGTTTTAATTTCTCTGCTCCTTTCTTCTTAAGTGAGGACTATCTATAAGGATGGAGCCTTAAGTACACTAAACCCCCTACCTTAAAGCTCTGCTCAATCCTATGTTTGTCGGCATACAACTTATATTGATTCCGGGCTGTTTGTAAATTCTCCTTCAATATTTTTAGAATGTCCTGACTGTCCTATATCCAATCCTTAGCCTTAGGAGCCCTACTATCTCCAAATGCCAAATATGCATAGTCTAAGGCCTTGTAACCATATAATGCCTTAAAAGGAGTCATCCTAATATACATTTTATAGGTATTATTGTAGTAATACTCTCCTAGGTGTATCCATTTGATCCAGGTTCGTTGCTGCCCTGCTACATAGTTCCTTAAATATCCTTCAATCCACTTGTTGACTATTTATGTTTGCCCGTCACTCTGGGGATGATAACTCGTACTAGTAGCCAGTTCGGTCCCCACCAATTTGAACAGTTCCTTCCATAAGGCACCCGTGAATCTACTATCTCGATCACTGACAATGGTCTAAGGTAACCCGTGTAACCTAAAGACCTCCCTAAAGAATAACTCAGCTACTTGAGCTACCAAGTAGTCTGATGATATCGAGAATAAATGTGCAAACTTGGTCAGTCTGTCAACTACTACATATAAACAATCTCGCCCTTGGACCTTGGGCAAGCCTGAAATAAAGTCCATGGAGATGCTTTCCCACTTCTGTTCTGGAATTGGCAGTGGCTGGAGTAACCCTGCTGGATGGGTGTTCTCAATCTTGTTCTGCTGACAGATGCTACATTCCCAGACATGCTGCATAATCTCCCCCTTGAGGCTCTTCCATGAGAAGCTCTCTCTAATCTGCCTATAGGTCTTTAAGAAACCTTGATGCCCTGATAAAGGAGAATCATGGGCTTCCTAAATGATCTTTTTCCTCAATGTGGATTCTGGAACGAGGTATATCATGTCTTTGTAATAGATGATGTCATCCACAATCCTGTACCTATCATCCTGAATTTTCCCGTCCAATAATTCGCAAGTGAATTTATTTTTGGAGTATTCCACTAAGAGAAGTGCCCTCCAATCCGTGGATATACTACTGAGAGATAATGGAGCTGGACACCTGGATAATGCATCAGCTACTACATTAGTCTTACCTTTTACATACTCGATCTCAAAATCATAGGCTTGTACTTTGCTGACCCATTTCTGATGTCGCTCATTCAGTTCCTTCTGCTCCAGGAAATACTTGAGGCTGTTATGATCAGTTTTGATTTTGAACTTACTACCCACCAGGTACTGTCTGAATTTTTTGAGAGCATGCAAGATGGCTAGCATCTCCTTGGCATATATGGAGTAATTGTGCTCGTAGTTCTTCAGTTTACGGCTCTCAAATGCAATAGGGTGATGATTCTGCATCAACACTGCTCCTAACCCTTCCCCTGAGGCATCACATTCTACCACAAAGGGTTGTGAGAAGTATGGTAATGCTAGAACTGGACAAGAACTCATAATAACCTTCATCTCCTCAAAAGTTTTCTGTGCTAAGTCTGTCCAAGTGAATGCTCCTTTCTTGGTGAGATCTATGAGGGGTGCTGCAAATTGGGAGAATCCCTTAACGTACCGTCAGTAATAAGTGCACAGACCTAGGAACCCTCTCAACTCTGTAACTATTTTTGGCGCGGGCCAATCTTTGATAGCTCGGATTTTCTCCATGTCAACTTGTACTCCTTCTGCATTGATTACGTGTCCTAAGTACAGCATTTCCTTCATTCCAAACTCACACTTGGACATTTTTACATAAAGCGAATGCTCTTCTAAAATACTCAATGCTTTGTCCAGGTGTTTCAGATGCTCTTCCCAAGTTTTGTTGTAAATTAGGATGTCATCAAAGAATACGAGCAAAAACTTACGTAGCTGTGCTATGAAGGTGTGGTTCATGCATGACTGGAAAGTGGCTGGAGCATTGGTAAGTCCGAAGGGAATGACCAAAAACTCATAGTGACCATAGTGACAGCGAAAATCTATTTTGAAGATGTCCTGGTCCCTTACCCTAATCTGATGGTACCTCGAGTGAAGATCGATCTTGGAGAAGTATTGAGCTCCCCAAAGCTCATCCATGAGTTTGTCAATTCTGGGAATTGGATACATGTTCTTAATGGTCTTTTTGTTAAGTGCTCGATAATCGATGCACATTCACAATGTACCATCCTTCTTCTTGGCCAGTACTACTGAGGATGCAAAGGGGCCAGAACTGGGCCGAATATATCTAAGCTCCAGTAATTCTTTGATGGTTTTCTCAATCTCATCCTTGTACCTTTTGGGATGCCGGTAAGGAGTGGTGATGACTGCTTGTATTCCCTCCTCTAGCTCGATGATGTGTTCAAAACCTCGGTCTGGTGGTCTACCTGATGGAAGGTCTCGAAAAACCTTTTCATGTTTCTGTAGCAAGGCTTGAATGTCACTTGGGTGTTGTGTGTTGGTTTCTGGGGGTTTCCTGAAGGTGACCAAACATTCTGCAGCCCATTCTATATCATCCTGTTGGAGTACTGCCTCCATTCTCTATGACAAGACTGGTTTTTGGGGATAAGTGTTCATGCCCCTCAAACCTACCCTTTTTCCATCTGGCCCCTGGAAATCCATTTCCATTGCCCTGTAGTCTGTAGTGTATTTCCCTATAGAATAAAGCCACTGAACACCCAATACCACATGAGTATCTGCTACATCCACTACATAGAAAGAGTCTGTCATCTGATAGTTACCTAAGGCAACATTCAATTTTGGGATCTAGTAGTTGCACTCCATGCTGGAGTTCCCGGCTACTGCTACAGTGAATCCTTCAAACTTCTCAATCTGAATACCTCTCTTGGCTACCCAAGCGGAGTCAATGAAATTGTGGGTGGCTCCCCCATCAATCAATACTCCTACTCTATGACCCTGTACTACTCCCCTGACCCTGAGAGTATGGAATCTTGGTACTCCAAATAATGTAGCAATAACTCCCTCTGGTGTGAATCCTCTTCTGTGGCCTCCTTCTCATAGTCGTCCTCATCACTGTCTAAATACACCTCAATGTAGTGAGCCTTTGCCTTCCTGGAACACCTGTGTCCTGGTACCCATGGTTCCTGGCAAGTGAACCACAGCTTCTTCCTTCTCAAGTATTTCCTAGTGTCCTCGTCTAACCAAGTTTTCTTGGGCACATCCTGTTGGAAAGGTTTCATGTCCTTCTCCCTAACAGGAAAATTGGTTTTCAGTGGAAATTTGTTTTTGGGGACTGAATCATGAAGATCTCTTTCCCTGCTAATGGCATCCTGCAGAGTGAGGGGTTTGTAGGCTTTCACCCATCCCCGTAGTGGCTCTGTGAGGGCCTCAGTGAATAACATGGTCAATCTGGTCTCTAACACATCTATTACCATAACGGCTAGCCTCTGAAATTCTGATATGAAAGCTTTTTCACTTCCGGTCTGTTTGAGTTGAGCCAACTCCCTGAAATGTATCTCTGGATCTTTCATTTCAAACCTCTCTATGAGCTTCTGATTGAACTCACCGTAGGTATGTATGGTGTTGTGACCTAACATCACCAATATATGGTACCACCACTCGTGAGCTTCTCTTTCTAGGTGAAGTGTAGCCAATTTAATGGCATCCATCTCTGTCATGGGGATGAGTTGGAAATAGGTGTCCAACTTTTGAACCCATATCCTCGCTGATCCTCCGCGAGTCCCATCAAAGTTTGGGATGGTCAACCTGCCCAAGGTCTTCTGCAACTCATAGTTGTGATTGAAACCCTTGTTGAAATTTATGGGCCTGTTCCTGCTCTTCATGTTGCAGAAATCTGAAAAAGACATGGCCGCATGAAACTCATCCCCTAAGTCTCTATACTCCTGTAGATAAGCCCCAAAAGGCTCGCTAGGTTCTACCTGCATGACTGGGCCCCCTACTGTATCTGCCAAGAAGTGAGGCATGGTAGGACTAATAGAAGGTCTACTGTATATATGCAGAGTATTCTAAATGTTAGTGTACGCTACCTTTCCGCTGCTGCTCGTAGATCCCCGATCTACTGGTGAGGGAGGTGTACTATTGAGACCTGTTTCTGGTTTCGCTGATAATCTGTTTATTGCATTGAGCACATCTTTTTGTCCTTTGGCTAAGTCTTGCAATGCAGAGACCAAGCTGCGAAACTCCATCCGATCCTCTTCTTCTCCCATTCCTTTTCCCCTATCTGAATGTATACCTGTTTGTTCCATGTCTGAATTGGTATCTTCTAGTTGGATATCTTCAAATTCCTCTCTGTATCTACTCTTCCTCCTCCTATAGGTTACAAAAGGATCTCCTTCTGTATTCATCTACTTTTCATTTCTTAATCCCACAGCTGGCCAAGAAAACAGCTCTGATACCAGTGTAATATCCCAAATCCCGATATTTTCTATTTCTAAGCAAATATGCTGATACAAATGGGCATGCAAACTGCCATGCAAAAATCCCTATTTTATAGGAAAAATTAGGGTTAGGTTTTGTGAGATAGAATGAACACTTACCACTGATAAGTCAGTGAAACTGCTTCGGATAAAGTATGCAAGCACTGAGAACTGGATCGGAGATGGGCAGATCTCTTCTGCTTCCGGTGAACCCCCAGCAGTAAGAACCCTAGTCAGAAAAGGGTGACGCTTTCAGTGAAGGAGGTGTCCGATGACGCTGCCAATTTGTAGGGCAGATAGCCTTCCTGTGCCGGAGAGAATGCCTGGTACATGCGAGATTTCTGAGACCTCTAGGAAGGATAGCAACTTGCTTCTGAGAGACAGCTGCTCACGCCCCTGGAATCTCGAAACTGCTGATAACTGTTCCGGATGAGCATGGATGGATCTGATAATCACATGGTACTAGAGTATGATGCTGATGATGAGAATGGTGCCTGATTTTTGGAGTAAAATTGAGATCTGAAGGCCCAGCAACTGATTAGGGCTTTCTGGCTGAAAACCCCCTCTTACGGCTACACACGTGTCCCTGCAGCGATCTATACCATATACTAGATAATTGATGAATGAATGAATGGAGAACAAGTGGTGAACCTGTATGGCTTACCCTGAATAAGACTAGGACAGATGTTTCACTGCCAAAATCCCATTAGCTGAAGACTTCGTCTTCAACCCCAACTGTTGTGCGGCACGCTGTGCTGCTATCCAAGAGCTCCCAAAATAATCATAATCAAAAGTGAAAGTCTTCTTTTTCTTTGTCCTTTATTTATAATGTTCAATTGCGAAAACCCTAATCTTTGACCTAATTAGGTTACTTTATCTTCTAATTTTTCGTTGACTTGCATGCATGCGGATGGAGACTTAAAGAGTGCATGCATCATTTAAATAATGCTGGGATGGCATGCACGAAGGTGGCCTTTGGCCCCAGTGGCCCTTCTTGACCTAATGATGATGCCCTAGATCTTCTATGGATGGCATCAGTCCTTAGCTGATCCCTTAGCTGTCAGTAACCGCTCGAACCCACAGGAATCACATAGGTTAGCGATTTTGGGCCTCAAGGCCTAATTGGAAGAGGACATTACACCATTGATGAATTTCGTTAACCAATGCGAGGCAATCTCACCATTGACATCAATGAGTGTCAATGTACTAAGTACATCATGCCAAGTGCGAATAAAGGAGTTGA
Source organism: Pseudotsuga menziesii (assembly GCA_001517045.1). NCBI lineage: Eukaryota > Viridiplantae > Streptophyta > Pinopsida > Pinales > Pinaceae > Pseudotsuga > Pseudotsuga menziesii. The sequence continues at coordinate 67,221 of LPNX010336652.1, read as the reverse complement.
TGTCAAGCCACTTGCAAGATCTAACGATCAAGGGACATTGATGTATTCCCATGATTGTCAGCGAGAGAACTTTCCATTAAGGCATGCAAGCCTCAAGATACTAAAAATAAACTCTAGTCTCTATATCAGATAAGGTGCTAAGGTCGATGGGGAAAGACTTGTTGAAAGGTGGGCCTTAAGGAATCCCACATCAGTCAACACGAGTTGTACATAATGAGTGTTAGGACTATAGATGAAAGATATGAAGGCCAAAAACAGTTTTTATGGCAGGGATAACAAAGTAATGTAGTCATGGAAAGGAAACTCAATGGTTTTATTCATAAGAAAATAAAGATAAACTGAAAATGAGGAAATTGTGTGTGACTCAGAAAGGTAGACATGCGGGAAGTTATGATGTATAAGGCAGTGAAAAAGTAGACTCTAACATGGATGGAAAATAGGATTGGAAGGAGAAGGATAAGTAATAATGACATGGTGTAATTGGTCTCTGAAAGGATTTTTTTTGGCAGTAGATGTCATGACATACACAAAGGAAAACTCAACTCCTTCGAGCTTTCAGTGGAACAATTTTTTTGAAAATCTTCTGCGATTCTGGAAATTATTTCTGTATTCCATTCATTTGTCTGTAATTCTGCAAACATGTTACCATTTTCCTTCAAATAACTTGTGAGGGCATTGAAAATACATGAATTATGTGCTTAATAAAAAGTTAAAGAGAATAAATAAAAATGCTCTTATACCTTAAAGTAGCAACTCTTCCTGTCAAAGCATGTTTCTAAGTGGCTTGCAAAACAAGTTAGCTCAACAATCATAATATTGAGAAGATTCCAAGTTCATTTATAATTTTTAATTTTATGATTTGTTACCTAATTCTTTTTATTTATTTATATATTTTTAGTTTTTAATTTAATTTAATTTTTTTTATTTTTGTACTGTTATCATTGCAGTGTTTTTGTATTTTTTTTTAAATTTGATTTTACAAAAACAAATTTTTATGTGTTTATTATGTCAATGTGCTTTTTTCTAACTATAATTGTTTTGCAAAAAACAAAAAGAAATTGGATTCCTACGTCTTTATATAAAGATTGAGCAACATAGGGAAAGAAAGAGAGAGAGAGGGAGAGAGAGGGTCGACCCTTTCAGTGGCCGACCCCTCTAAAATAAGGCTATCTTAATGATCTGGAGGAGTGTGCAAAATAAGCGATTTCTATGATAAGTTTAGCAGTTTCAATGACTATGCAGATACCCCCCCCCCCCCCCCCAAAACTTAAGATGTGTTAGGTCCTACTGTGTAAAAATAAAAATTAAAAAGAAGGCGTCGCTGCGAGAGCAGTGGCCTTCGATTTCAAAGATGCATATTAATAACATTATTTTATGTTTGACCTAAAAAAAAATATTTTGAATTGTTTTTGTGTATTTTAATTATTTATTATTTTTCTTTAATTAATTATTGTTATATACATATTAACCTAAAATTAAACTATGTTAATCTAATTTCATGCAAAAGTGGGATGATGTATTAAAATTCATTTATATATTTTCTTTTTATTTTTTAATTTTGATAAGTTTATATATATATATATATAAAGTTTTATTATGTTAACTTTTTTTTATTATTATTTTTTTTTTTTTAACTTTTTAATTATTTTATATTTTTCTTCTTTTATAATGAAGCAAAAGAAATAAAACAAAGTATTGGTTTTATGCTTGTTGAATTTAAAAACATCACTCAACCTTACTTTGGCATAATAATCACTCTTAAACTTGAATATCTTACTAGCTTGACATAAATAATTTATTTTGTTAAGAATTTCATTAAACTTTATTTTTCTTACATCGATCATAATGTTTACAAGAATTTATTGACATATATATATATATGAGCATTTTGATCATTTAAGACATTTATTAAGATTTGTGATCTTTTTACAAATATGGTTTTAAGGGCCAACTTGCATAATAAGGAACTATGATACATTTTACCAAATTGATTTTATTTAGTTCCTTTAAAGATTTTAGATTATAAAAACATATTATTATCATTTCACATTATCTATATCTCTTTTATAATAAATTATGAAAAACTAATTATTTAATATACTTTGTGCCTTATTAATTATAAGTATTATGATATATTGTATATTGTATGATATATTGTATATTGTATGATATCTTTTTTTTACAAAGTATTATTAAACGGTTTATCCTTGAAAGATTGAGGAGATGAGTCTTTAAAGCTTACACGTATAAGGTTAAAAAGAGTTTCATTTCTTTTTACCCATGTAAATGGACACAAAGCAATTTATTTTATAAACATGTTCTCTTATCTTTTTCATTATTTATTTTGGTTGTTGGCTATGGATTTTTATGAAACTTGGAGATAGCACATTGACGTCAAAATTTTGGGTGAATATTAAACAAATTATAACATATATCCAACGATTTAATTGTTAACCCGTAGAACCTAAACTTGTGAGGTACAAACAAAATATATGCAGGGGCAGAATATAGATAATTTAATTTAATATTCTAAGTCGCTAAAATAAAATAAAAATACATGTAATTGAAATTGAATTAAGCTTGCAAAAGCAGGAAATGACATGGAAATAAACCTAATCTAGAAAATCATAAGAGTGCAAATAATAAACTGATATAAAGCAATCAACATTAGCTTGTGAGCTCACATGAAATCAATACTACTAATTCATAAACAAGACATCAAAATATGAAGAGATCAAACTATCTATTCTAAATCATGAAATCTATTACAACACGATCAAATCCATGACTAAAAAGATGAACCAGTTCTCTATTACCAAACCACTAGAGAGGCCTCTAACCAAAATGAGGAGAGAGTCCACCTATTTATACATGAATTCAAGATAACTAATCATAATTACAGATCCACTATTCTCTCAACTTATCCCTCAAAATCCTCAGCAAATTTACAACTCATCCCTTCAAATCCTCAACAAATCTACAACTCATCCATTCAAATCCTCAACAAATATTGGATGAGATATTCTCTCCACATGCACATGATCTTCTCCTTGAAATTAGCCCACATCTTGAGGATGAAATTCGAATATAAGGCTAGGTGGTCACTTTTGAGCTTGTTAAAGTCTTCAAATACAATTGTAATCATCACCAAACTCATCCAACTTTAAAGTATAATGAAAATATGTTATTTTTCTCAATAAGTAAACACAAATTCACTCAAAATACTCAAAATTAAATGATTTGGAAAATGGTAATATAAACCCATATTTATTATGAAAGTGGTGAATATTAATGGTTTTATGGAAGGATAAGATAGGAATAAGGTGAAAAATGGTATATGAAAGGTGAATAAAATGTGGTCTTTTTGCAGCTCAACAGAAACCATAAAGGAGAAAACCCCGCAACTTCCTCAGAGATAGAATGAGCACCAAAATTAAAACCAAAGATACAAATATGATCTCCCCACATCAGTTGTCTCTCACTCTATTGTCCCAACTTCTTCTCTCTCTTAGTTATGTGCTACAACTGAGTGTCAGTTGTTAGAATTTCATCATTAAGCTAGTATTATATTAGGATATTTACTGAGAGAATAACAAGCACAACAATCAAACACAAGAGACAATGAACACATTGTTTATCCTTGGGGAAACCATAAATGGAGAAAACCCCACAACTTCCTCAGAGATAGAATCAGCACCATAATAGAAAATCCCCAAAGTAGTAAGTGATATCCCGACAACAGTAATCTTCTTCTTATCTAGCCCCAATGTCTTCTCCTTCCTCAACTATGCGCTACACTTGAGTGTGTATGAGTTGTGTGATAAATAGAGACTCCAGTTCTCTATTTATACTAATCCTGACATGACTAAAAACATACCAGGGACAACCTCTACTAGGAGAGTGTAATAACCCTAGTGTCCCGAAACTGCGGGGACTTTAACCCTTAGACAATCGGAGGGTTACTCACTATGACTTGACATGACTTGTTTACATTATTGATTCTCCCGAATGAAACATCGGGGCATGACAACATGACACAATTACATTATAGATACATACCAGAATAAACATCGGGTTACAATTCATACGATACATTCTGAAGTTACAAATACATCAACACTCCCTCTTAACTAGGAAGGTATTCTTTCAACACAATTTTCAGCACTGGTCTTCTTCTCTGTATCAACTGGATGATCTTTTCATCTGCATCTCAGGTCCTCTGAGTCTTTAAGTCATATTCATCTTTAAGTCATCTCCGTCTTCAAGTCATCTTCATCTTCAAGTCATCAGATCTGGATCATCTCTCGATCTGTATCATCATGGGATATCATCACTAGATCTGGATCATCACTCGATATGGATCATCACTACTGGATCATCATCACTGGATATCATCACAGGTGCTATCTCTTGATTATTCTCGTCATAGGAACCTCTACAGAGCCAGTCCTTTTTCATACTAGATGTATCATCTCAGAGCTAGTCCTTTTTCATACTAGATGAGGCATCACAGAGCTAGTCCTTTTTCATACCAGATGAGGCATCACAGAGCTGGTCCTTTTTCATACCACGTGTAGAAGCTACTCAGAGCTAGTCCTTTTTCATACTAGATGAGCCTTCCCAGAGCTAGTCATTTTTCATACTAGGTAGGGCATCACAGAGTTGGTCCTTTTCCATACCAGATGAGGCATCAAAGTGCTGGTCCTTTTTCATACCAGGTGTGGCAGCTACTCAAAGCTAGTCCTTTTTCATACTAGATGAGCCTTCCCAGAGCTAGTCCTTTTTCATACTAGGTAGGGCATCACAAAGCTGGTCCTTTTTCATACCATATGAGGCATCACAGAGCTGGTCCTTTGTCATACCAAGTGTGGAAGCTACTCAGAGATGGTCCTTTTTCATACTAGATGAACCTTCCCAGAGCTAGTCCTTTTTCATACTAGGTAGGGCATCATAGAGCTGGTCCTTTTTCATACTAGATGAGGCATCACAGAGATGGTCCTTTTTCATACCAGTTGTGGCAGCTACTCAGAGATAGTCCTTTTTCATACTAGATGAGCCTTAACAGAGCCAGCCCTTTTTCATGTTGGATGTTCCATCTACACATATACCTGAAAATGGAAGGAACCAATCCTCTCACCATGTCACAGCTCTTACATACAACCATGGAAGGAACCAATCCTCTCACCATGTCGAAATGGCACAGCACTTACATCTGATCATGGAAGGAACCAATCCTCTCACCATGTCAGACTGGCACAGCATGGACACATCACTTCCTCCTGGGAGGAACCTCGATCTGGAGAACACCACGCTTCTCCCTGAAGTACTCAAACTTCACCCTAGCCAATGGATTAGTTAACACATCATCTATCTGTTCATCTGTCACAACATACTGGAGCTCCACTACTCCTCTCTGCACCATATCCCTGATATAGTGATACTTGATCTCAATATGCTTCAACTTTTCATGGAATACTGGATTCTCTGACAAATTTACATAGCTATGTTTGTCACAGTATATACAAGTAGCATCTAACTGGAGATCAAACAAATCAGACAGTAGCTTCCTCAGCCATACTGCCTCACAACTAGCTGAACAGGCTGCAACATACTCTGCTTCAGTTGTACTCAGTGCCACAAAGGATTGCTTCCTGCTAAACCATGAGATCACACCTGATCCAATACTGAAGCAACACCCTGAAGTGCTCTTCCTATCGATGGCACTGCCTGCCCAATCTGAATCAACATAACCCTCCAGGTTAATCCTTTGATCATCTTTATACTTGAGCCCATAATCAATCGTACCCTTAAGGTACCTCAGAATATGCTTTGCAGCAATCAAGTGAACATGTCTCGGATCTATCAAGTATTGGCTCAAGGTGTTCACAGCAAAGAAAATATATGGTCTCGTGTTATTTGGGTACATCAAGGACCCAATCATCTGATAATGCATCATAACATCAACTGTCTCTGATAAAGCATCAATCAATAGCTTCAGGTTTGATGCCATAGGTGTGGTTAATGCCTTGCAGTCCATCATCCCAAATCTCTTCAAGATCTCTACTGCATACTTTCCTTGTCCAAGAAAGACTCCATCTGTAGTCTTCCACACCTCCATACCTAGGAAATAATGCATCATTCCCAAGTCCTTCATCTTGAACTCAACAGTAAGCTTTCTCTTCGTATCAGCAATCAACCCATCCATACCTGTCACAAACAAATCATCTACATATAGTAGAAGTATCACCGGGTTGCCACCTTCCATTTTGTAGTAAAGGTTGGAATCTACTTTACTCTTGGTAAAGCCCAAACTGGATAGAAAGCTGTCAATTCTGCCATACCATGTCCTAGGTTCCTGTTTCAAACCATACAGGGCTTTCTTCAGTCTACACACATGAGACTCCCTCTCATGTGTCTCAAAACCGAGTGGCTGCTCCACATACACTTCCTCTTCTACTACACCATTTAAGAAAGCAGTATTGACATCCATTTGGTTTATCTTCCATTTCATTACTGCAGCTAGAGCAAGTACCGATCTGATGGAAGTGTATATGGCTACAAGTGCAAAGGTTTCTTCATAGTCTATTCCTTCTTTCTGAGAGAAACCCCAAGCCACAAATCTTGCCTTATACTTTTCAATGCTACCATCTACAGCATGATTGATCTTGTAGATCCATTTGGAAGTTACTACTCAATTCCCTTCTAGTCTTGGGACAACATCCCAAACATCATTCTTCATGATCGATTGATACTCTTCGATCATCACATTCATCCATTCTTTTCGTTCTGCCGCTTCTTCATATTCGGAAGTTTCTTTATCAATAAAGTCACATAGTAAAGCTACATAACTGGAACATGATCTGGTCCTCTTTCTTTCTCTGATATTCTCTTCTGGAACCCCATACCTTTCTGCACATTGGATAATCTCTCGTACCCAAGCAGGTTTCCTCCTGTGAGGATTCTTCTCCTATGGTGGATCTACAGGTCTTTGTGGTTCTTCAAATTCTCGATATTCTTCTTGAGTTTCTTCGTTCATGATTGTATCATGAATTCTGGGAGCCTCTGCTTCTTCAGGTTCTTCAGCAGGTTTCTTTCTGGATTTGATGTAGGATGAATCTTCATCAAATGTTACATCCCTGCTGATTTCAATATTTTTGAATATTGGGAAGTATATTCTGTAAGCCTTCAAGCTTTTAGAGTATCCCACAAATATACCCTTCTTTCCTAAAGGATCTAATTTTGTTCTCTTCTCTTTTGGAATGTGTATGTACACAGGACAACCGAATATTTTGAGATGGTTGACTTCTGGTTTCTTGCTGAAGAAGACTTCTTCAGGAGTCTTGTTCTCGAGTACTCTATGTGGAGTATGGTTCTATACATACACTATTGTTCTGGCTACTTCTGCCCAAAGATGCATAGGAAGATCTTGATCATGAATCATAACTCTTGCATCTTCCATGATGGTTCTATTCTTCCTCTCTGCAACCCCATTCTGTTGTGGATTGTAAGGAGTGGACAACTCCCTCTTAATCCCTGAGTCCTTACATAGTTCCTTGAACTCATTTGAAGTGAATTCTTCGCCATTATCTAATCGAAAAATATTGATCTTCTTTTCAGTCTGGTTCTCGATCAAGGCTTTGAATTCCTTGAACTTGCTAAACACTTCATATTTATTCTTCATGAAGTAAATCCATGTCTTCCTAGAAAATTCATCAATAAAATAAACATAGTACACATACCTGCTTAGTGAGCTTGATAACATTGGTCCACATACATTGGAGTGGATGATTTCCAAGATTCCTTTTGCTTTTCTCTCGCTACTTGGAAATGTCTTCTTCATGTTCTTTCCTTTCGCACATCCTTTGCAGACCCCTTCGTGTTTTTCTCGAATTTCTGGAAGACCTTCAATAGCTTTGCTTACAAGTTGTAGTGCTCTGTAATGCACATGTGCGAGCCTTCTATGCCAAATTTCATTTGGTTCTACTGTGTCATGAACCAAAGCTTGATCTAGTTGGCCCTTCAAATTGTATAGACCTCCTTCTTATTCTCCAATCACTATTGCATCGTCAAAAGTCTTTCCCTTTGGCCACATAAGAACTTGGACATCTACAAAAGAAACCCTCATTCCTTTTGCATCCAATGCAGATATGGAGAAGAGGTTCTTCTTTAGTCCTGGAACAAATAATACATTCTTCATCTTTAAAGGCTTTCTAGAGTCTAGCTTATAGAAGGATTCACCACTACCTTTTATTGGATACTAGTAGTCATCCCCAAGTTTCACCTTGTGAGGTGACTCATGTTCAGATAGCTTTACAAATGATTCTTTGAATCCTGTCATGTTCTTGGAAGCACCACTTTCTATAATCCAATCATTGCTTCCATGTGAAACAGTTCCCGTGAGAGCGGAGATCAGTACATATTCATCCTCACTTGAAGAGTCGTCGCTCTCTTGTCTAATTCTCTTTGAAGAAGGTTCATCATCCTCTGCGGCATGGGCATGATGCCTTCTCTTGTTCTTCTTCCTTAGATTTCTTTTGTTAGGGAAGAATTTGGATATGTGACCTTTCTCATCACATGTGTAACATCTAATAGTATTTGGATCTTTTCTAGAGTGTGAGGTTTTACCTTTGGAGTGATAATTGCTCCTCCTATTTTTCTTGGAGTGAACTGTGAGAGCTTGATCTTCACTACCCATCTTCTCTTCTTGAGGTGCTATCCTAGCTTCTTCTTGAGATAATTCTTCCCATAGTCTGCTGAATTTGACTAACTTCTTTCTGGCATAGATTCCTTGAATGAAAGAGTCCCATGTTCTAGGGAGACCATTCAAGGTGGTCATCACAATCTCAGCATTTTCCACTTCTTCATCTACTGCTTATAGCTGCTCCTTGATCTGAGAAACCCTTGTAAAGTAAGACTAAATAGTCTCAGCATTGTGGATCTTCACATTCTTCAATTGGTTTCTCAAAGTCATCTTCATATTTATGTTCTTCCCTTCAAACAATTTGGTTAGGGCATCAAACATAGATTTAGGCGTCTTGAGGGAGGACACCTATGGTATGAGATGATCCTTGATAGAATCAGCAATAATTATCTTTGCCATAACCAAATTATTCTTATGCAAGGCCTTAGCCTCATCTCCCTCTGGAACTAGAACCTCCGCATTGATATAGGAGTCCAACTCATTCTCTTCCAGGACCAGGGATATCCTATACTTCCAAGCTCGAAAGTTATCATCTCCCTCAAGCTTTTCATCAAGCTTGGTATGATGAGACATATTAAACTGAGAACCTCAAATGGAAATATAGAATATTTAGATCTTACCAGGTTCAAGATGTTGGATCTAAAACTTGATCTGAAATCCTGCAGTGTTGGTTCAGTAGCAAATTAGGGTTTTACTTTTCCGGAGATCTATTCACCCAAATGCCTTGAAATTTATCCCTAACTTCAATTTTTGGGAGGATATCAATCCAAGCCTAAGCTCACTGAAAAATTCCTCTTCTGTGAAAATCCCTAATTTTCAACAGTAGTGTTGGGTCCAAAACTAAAAAACCTCATAATTGGATTTTGCTTCGACAGAAAGATGCGCCCTAAGGAGGAGAGTTATTCCACCTTACTTTTGCTGAAAATCTATGGAGGAAGATCCACAAACTAGGAATCCCTAGTTCCCGCAGCTGCACAGTGTCTTCTTCTCAGGTTAGCTCTGATACGATGTTATATTTTCATCATTAAGCTAGCATTATATTAGGATATTTACTGAGAGAATAACAAGCACAGCAATCAAACACAAGAGACAATGAACACAGTGTTTATCCTCGGGGAAACCATAAAAAGAAAAAACCCCGCAACTTCCTTAGAGATAAAATCAGCACCAAAATAGAAAATCCCCAAAATAGTAAGTGATCTCTCGACAGCAGCAACCTTCTTCTTATCTAGCCCTAGTTCCTTCTCCTTCCTCAACTATGTGCCACACTTGAGTGTGTATGAGTTGTGTGATAAATAGAGACTCCAGTTCTCTATTTATACTAATCCCAACATGACTAAAACCCTAGCAGGGCTGACCTCTACTAGGAGAGTCTAATAACCCTAGTGCCCTAGAACTGCAAGGACTTTAACCCTTAGAAAATCGGAGGATTACTCACTATGACTTGACATGACTTGTTTACATTATTGATTCTCCCGATTGGAACATTGGAGCATGACAACATGACACAATTACATTATAGATACATCCAGGAATAAACATCAGGTTACAATACATAAGATACATTACGAAGTTACAAATACATCAACATGAGTGACTATGATAAATAGAGATGCTCACTCTCTATTTATATTCTTTCGTTCACTTAATATTTGACTCTGTTATGTAGGCTCGAGTAATCCTAACTCAGTTATGTAGGCTCGAGTAACCATAACTAGGGTACTAATGACCCAATTTACAATTGAGGGGACTTCCTCATGACTTTTAGTAATTATCCAATGGAAACATTGGGGTACAAAGAAATACAAGTGATTCTCCAAATAGGAGCATCGGGGACAAATGAAATACAATATATACAAGTGAATACATTCCGAAATTACAAATACATCAACATAAAGTCCTCATTTCTTATCTATTTTGAGTGATTATTTTTGCTATGGAAAGCTTATAAAACCCTCTAATTTATTTTATAGCCTAATTTCATTTATTGTGGTCAATTTGTGAGGATATTGTATGATTTTAAAGTTTGGTGTGCATTTGACGTGAGATTGAAAACGTTCGAGATCACTAATTTTTTGTCTTGGATTGAGTTCATTTTAGAATTTGTAGAACCTTAGTTGACATCCTAAACACTTATTGAGTCCTATTATTACCTTTTAGGATAATTTTTGAAGGATTTAGATACATTTTCCATCAAGTTTGGAAGGCTTGGAAACCTCCTTAAAAAACTAGGAAAAAACACTTTGAGAAGTAGTTTTTTTTTTAGTGTTGTTCAAAGTTTTCTTTAAAAAGAATGCTCATATATGAAATTTTATTACATGTTTACTATTTAGATCCTTTATTTCACTCTTGAACGTCTGATTTTGTCTAATTTGGTCATTTTAATCACATATTTGCATAAGGAAATTGTTATAAGGAATATTGCACCTTCTGCGGACAGAAGTTGTTCCTCTAGTCTAAATGGTTCAGATCCAGAACAAATGAGTCAATGAAAAAGGATGAAGACCTTCCCTGAATACTGTAGGCACCTGAAATACTGATTTGATTATGAACCTGTGTACCTATAAACAGATCAAACATGCAAACACATCAAAGCTACCAGAAAATTATCTACTTATCCATGTTAGTGACTAAGGAATCTAACAACATGTACATGTGAAATCAAAACAACAGTAATGTGGGACGGAAATCAGCTTTGCATTAAGAATGTATGGAGAAGCTTACAATTGTTTCCTTAGACTTGACAAGCCCCTCCATGAGACAAACACTTCATCCCCATAAGCTCCAACTTTGCTCTCGATGCTCTCCAATGGTTTGGACTAGTTAGTCAATCCAACAGCATAACAATACCTCTATAGTTATCCCCCTCAACTATGGATATGAGCTTGTATTTATAAGGCTCAATGGATAGGAATAGTTGAGAGAATTATGGGTGAGGTGGATCTAATATCCTACCATGGGGGATATCGAGCTCAAACTAACCCATAATGATAGGGATAAGGGAGGACATGAGGCTCAAGTTCTAGAAGCCTCGAGAAACTTCTCTTTTTCCCATTTTACCCAAGGTATCGCTTTTATTCCCTTATGTTAAAGCGTTTTAGATGAGAACCACTTTTAGAAAAAAGACCATATGTGGTGGAACCACTTCTCTAAAATGGGATACAGCTAGTGCTGAACAAGGTACCACTCATCATCCACACGGCAAGCACGGTGCTAGGTTTTTTCAAGTAGAATTGACAAGAAGAGCAAGTTTCCACTCTAAGTGTTGGGAATAAGGGAAAACATGGAAGTTAAGGGTCTCATCACATGATGGTGATAGGATATAAGTATAACATAATGCCCCCAAAAGCATGAGACTTACAGGGATACGATAAGCGAGAGCTTTGAGAGAACAAGTTGTCACTTTGAGGTGAAAATGTCAGCTCGGTAGGAGAATGTCATCCAGTAGGCATCTGTAGAACATCAATAATTTTGACTCATAGAAAAATGTAACCAAATCATGTCTGTAGACCAATACAAGGCAAATCCATGAGAGGAATAAACAAGCATGGATACTAGAATACAGCGTAGATACATGTGATAGAGGACTCAAACTTGGACATAGCTACCATACATACAACGTAGATCTATGTCATACAAACGCAAATTTGAGCATATCCATGACCATACAAATGTGGATCCATGCTAGATATACAAAACTCCATCACAACCTAGGGAAGGCAATGAGTGCTAAACAAATACCCAAGGTCTTCATCTCGTCTTCCGCACGGTACGATTATATCCATGTGATTACAATGATCTGAAGTTGAACATGGTAGAAACCACTTGATTACCAGCCAATGATGTGAACCATTAACAAGTACGAGGGATATCACCATTGATGTCAATGATTCCCAAGGTGCCCTAGTACAATCTACTAAGTGTGAATAGATGTCCTCATGTCGAACACCCAGTCTATTCTATCGATCAAAGGTCAATGATGTGAACCCATGTCGAGAGCAAGAGAATCTATAATTAAGGCGTACATATCTCAAGGTACTAAGTTTAGTTTCTAAGACTATTTCCTGGATGATGAGCTGATGTCGACGGGAACAGTCTCGTTGAAGGAGGGCCATAGTGAATCCCACATCGAAGACACGAAACTCAGAACATAGTTCTTGAATGATGTGAATGTAGTAACCATAAGACTGACTCAAAATTACTGACACAGAGACTGTTTTGACTCCAGAGGTAAAAATTCTTCAACTTCCCTTTGAACATCAGGTGGCATGACAAAAGACTTAGCAGCATGACTAAACCAGACAAACACAGAGTGCGACGGTGGACAATGCATTCTTTTGAAAGACTCAAAGGAGTGTCATGAATCATGAAAGTGGATCATCACGGAGATCAGCTGAATACCAAATTGACTGAAATGATATGTAGACAAGTGCCATGTTCAAAGGTAACGACAAACTACTGCCATTCATTTGCAAAATTATTCCCTCCCCATTTTCCCCATCATGGTTGATGAGTGCCTCTTTTCGTTTTTACGAGTTCAAAGAGGGTAAAAAACACTCGTTATAACTCGTCCGAAGACAAGTCCAAACTCATATGTTTTACGGACCTGAGAGAGGAGGGGTTTGTTCCCAAAAGAGGGTCTCTCAATGTTTAATTTAGCGAGTCCAATGAAAGAAAACTCGATATCGTTCATGTTTAGAGAGTCTGAAAAACCATGGAAGAAGACTCCAAAGGGTCCTTTTTCGTATGATTTAGTCTTTAAGGCCAAAAAAAGTATAAAATAATACCTTAGAGAACTCTTCCAGTCATGATTGGCTGGAGTGTTCCTTTTTCGTAAAATAGTTCATCTGAACCGAAAAAGTGATAACCTACCATCAGATGAATGACTCTTCAAATACTTTAATGAACATGAAGAAGACAAGATCACTCAACAATCTTTTCATATTTAAGGAGCCCGAAAAGAGTTTAAAGAAGACTCCACTAGGTCTCTTTTCACGATGAGAGATTTTAGGATCCTGAAAAGAATTAGAAACGGACTCAGACCTTTGATGCTAAGTTTCGAGAGAGTGACCAAAGTGTCACAATAAACTCTCAAATACTTTTTCCATTTTATGGCAGTACAAAAAAGTCAAAAACGAACTCCTAAAACCTTACTGTTGCTGCTCCTCTATCCTGCAACGACTCAAAAACAAGTATTAAATGCCCCAATAACTGACATTAAAGGATTACAACTAATAGATTTTGAGTAATAAATGATTTTAAAACAAAATTATAGCATGTCAAACCCAAAAATGTATATAAAAGTCATGTAAATAGTAAAAAATAAAAACATTTTACTATTTACCCATAGTGGAGAGCCTTTGGAGCATTTTTTGGCCATATTTTCAGTCACTGGTATTGGGAGCATCCACCATCAGATTCACGCACCATCAGTTCCAGGTAATAGCCTAGACCCTACTCTTTCATCCTATGCCTTCCATTTTTATTTTTAATGGTGTTTTGGGCTTATATGGCAAGCCCTAAAATCATGGGAGTGGGCACCGCACTTATCCCTTGCGGGATAAGTGGTACCCTGCTAGAACCGCGCCGAAAACATAGTGCACAAGCGGTGCCATCACCTATCCTCAACCTGACATAGGTGGTGCCGGCCATGGAGAAATAAAAGTGATTGCACAGGAAAAAATAGCTCATTTTTATTGATTTGGATGATTAAGAATTCTTCCAACAAGTCTTGTGATAGTTTTTGACAGGTTCTTGTTGATCAAAAATGGTAATATGGAAAGAGAGACAACATGATAATGGTGACACCTTCGCCAAATGAAATGCGGGTTGCATAGCCGTATTGAGTGACTGCAGATACTTAAAATTCTTTTGCACACCTAGTATGGTATCGCATGACTGACTAGTAGAGCATATACTCCATATGTGGAATCCGAAGCAACAATATTTCAAGGTTGGTGCTCACATTTTGAAAGTTAAGGTAGAGGACATCTACTTCCTAACTGGCCTTTCAAGACGAGGTGCTCCCATCTCGCTGACTGGTTCCCGTGGAGGGGACATTACTACTCAGGATTTGTTAGACCGTCACTACATTCCTGGGACAAGGACATCGGGGAAGAAAATCCCCATAAAAGCAGTGATGGATGGCCCTCTACAGATCGTGTTGTTTACCATGCAGAGAGTGGTGGGAAGCTAAGGAGTACACCAGGCATCTAGAGCACATATGCTCTATGCCATAGAGGCCATGGCGCCTACAGTCTTTAACAGGGAAGAAGCTCTACTTCCGATCTTCAAGAATTAGCTGACTAAGTGTCGGTAGGGGGAGCTGAAGCAATTTGGTTTCGGTTCCATTCTAGCTTGCTTCTTCTTTAAGAGGGTTCCACAAATGAGACCTTGGGTGCTCCTTTTAGAGCTGAGGGAACGGGACCCTCGCACGCAAAGGTGGGTCCATATTATGGCCCATACTAGAGTGGGCAGGGGGAAGGTAAAGTTTGGTGACCTATTCTTTCAATGGTTGAGAGATCAACTCCTCATGGTGGAGGATTATGCATATGTAGGCACTGAATGCAGCGGTGACCTTGACCTACCACTCCCACCTGGTGGACAGTGGGGTGACTCTGGGATCGAAACGTCGAGATTGGCCAATTCATCTAACACAGCTCCTTCCTTTTTTACATTTCTCTACTGCGTAAATGACTACTTTCAAATAGATATTGTTGGTAGCAGGACCAATACAAACCACTCTTGAACTGACCAAATTGTAAGCTGGGGAATAGAGAACCCAAGCAGCTGAGGTAATATTCAAGGTGTGGCGGTAAGCACCATCAGTGAAGCCGTAGAAAGCCATCTGCTCTGCACGACCAAAACATGGTATAAACAGATACAGACACTAAACTCAAAACCATATTGAAAATACTTAAGCACACTGAAAGTCAAGTAATATACATATATACAAGATACTATCTAAGAGAGATCTAGGCATAGTACCTCTTCAGGTACAACCCATTGCGAGGTTTACCTAAAAGGATTCCATCATAGTCTATGAGCTGGTAGGCCCCTTTCTCTAAAACTTTATAAATAACAAAAGGATCGTACCACATAGATTTGAACTTTCCTTTCCCTAGTTTGTCATATCTCTGATCATAAGTCAAAACTAGGTCACCCTCGTTAAAGGCACGAGGTTGGACAGACTTGTCATACTGTGCCTTGACGTGTTTCTTGTGTGCCTCATTAGCCAATGCAGCATCTCTCCTAGTTTCGTCAAGGTTGTTCAAGTATAAAAAATTCTCTTCCTCCGCGGAAGTGTCTGGGAAAAGTTTGACGGCAAGTTTCAAGGATGGAATATGACATTGAATCAGCAAGATAGCTTCGAGTCCATAGACTAGCTGGAAAGGTGTGAAACCAGTAGTTGTTTTCACCGAAGTCACATAAGCCCAAAGAGCGGTAAAAGGGATATGGTGCCAGTTGGATTTATGGTCTCCAACCATCCGATGAAGCATCGTTTTCAAAACTTTGTTAATGGCCTCTACCTGACCATTAGGTTGGCTAATAGGGAGTATATTTTTCATGACAAAAACCTAGATTGGCACTTAGTTCCTCCATCATTTGATTACGAAAATGTGATCCATGATCAGTAACTCTGGACTGTGGGACTCTGACTCTAGCTATCACATGATTGAACAAGAAGAGAGTGGCAGTATTACCATCTTACGCATATGTAGCCATGGCCTCATCCCACTTTGTAAAATAGTCAATGGCTATGATGATGAAACCATGCCCCCTGGCTGAGGTAGGCTTACAATGCATATAATCAATCCCCCATTTGGCAAATGGGCCAATAGAAATGACGGTGTGTAGCGGAGCAGGATGAGTGCGCTTCTTCAGATAAAAATGTTGACGAGGTGGGCATTTCTTGACAGCCTCATGACAATATTTAAATATGGAAGGCCAAAAATAGCCAGCGTGAAGGATTTTTTGGGATGTAGCCATCCCAGATAAATGATTGCCACATGCTCCAGAGTGGCAATCATTCAACACTTGTTCAGCTTCCTCATGGGTGAGGCATCACCGGAGAATGGAATCGATCCCACGTCTATACAAAGTGTCATTCAAGATGAGGTAGTATTTTGCGTGGTGATGGATACGGCGGTGATCATCACGGGATAGATTTGGCTGAAATATTTTTTTTTGGAGATAAATGAGCAAATACCCATACTATGGGTCAGTAGTGCTTATCAGGAATAGGAATTCATTCGGAAATGAATCACTAGGCTCAGATTCCATCGAAGCACAGGGAAGATCACACATGATCTCGGCAAAGACCAAGGATTTCTTTGATGTGGATTTGGGAAATTCTAGATCAAACTCTTATAGTATGACTATCCATCAGGAGTACTTTCCCCCAAGCACCTGGTGAGTTAGGATGTAATACATATGGTTTTGGTCTACCAATACAGTGGTTGTGCAGAGCAAAATGTAGTGACGAAATTTTTGAACAGCAATGACCGTGGCCAATGCTAATTTCTCCATGCATGAATATCGAGTTTTAAAATCCATAATATTCTTACTAGCATAGTAGATCATGTGCTCCTAACCATCGATATTTTCCTGCACCAAAACCATCGCGATGGTAGTAGTGGAGGCAGCAATATATAAGAGAAAATCCTTTGAATAATCTGGGGGTGTATCACGGGTGAATGATTCAGAGCATGTTTGAGATTATCAAAGGCTTGTTGGGCTTGGTCATCCCAGTAGAACAGAGTGTCCTTCTTAAGGAGACGCATATATCCATGGTTTTTCTCAGAAAAATTGCACACGAAACGGTGGAGAAATTTTTCCTTCCCTTGCAAACTTTAGAGTTCTAGAAGGTTGGTTGGGGCTGGTAGAGCTAAAATTGCAGAAATTTTGAAATTGTCTATCTGGATGCCATCCTTAGAAACCAAAAAACCTAACAGGCATCCCATATCAACGCAGAAAACACATTTATGAGGATTGAGTCGTATATTATAATGACCGCATCTCAATAAAATGTCTCTAATATGACCAGGGTGGTCCTCCCGTCACTGTGAATGAGCAAGGAGGTCATTAAGGTATGAAACGTATAGGACATAGCACGATAGAAAGTGGCTCCAGCATTTTTTAAGCCAAATGGTAACTTCCTCTACACAAAGGTTCCCCATGGGAAAATTAATGTCGTCTTGTGTTGATCAGTGGGTAAAATCTCAATCTGATTATAACCTGAAAAGCCATCCATAAATGAGAAGATGACACTTCTGGAATAGTTGTCGATAATCTGGTTGATATGCGGAGTATGAAAGTTGTCCTTGGGACAAGCTTTGTTCAAATCTCTAAAATCGATACAAACTCCAATGGTGCCCTGCTTTTTATTGACAGGGATGATGTTCGATACCCATTTCGTCAGGGGTATGGGATAAATAAACCCAACTTTGAGAAGTTTCTCTATTTCAGCTTTAATAGCTGCGGCCTTCCGTGGATGGACTTGCCTTAGTTTTTTCCTGACAGGTTTAGCAGTGGGATAGGTTTTTATTTCATGGACCACAATGGATGGGTCTATCCCTATCATT
Source organism: Pseudotsuga menziesii (assembly GCA_001517045.1). Classification (NCBI taxonomy): domain Eukaryota; kingdom Viridiplantae; phylum Streptophyta; class Pinopsida; order Pinales; family Pinaceae; genus Pseudotsuga; species Pseudotsuga menziesii. Next base: position 48,936 of record LPNX010336652.1, on the reverse strand, counting down.
TCTTCATAAGACCAGGCAAAAATATCATGGAATGCTTTGAAAAGTGCCCTGTATGCTTCAGATTCTTCTGCCGAGCAGTTCTACCCGACATGAACATGCTCAATGGTACCAGGCTTGGCTGATATGTCAATTGGATTTGTTTGAGTAATGTTGCATAAGTTTCCTTCAGAATCTGTGTCTTGCAACAATATATGATTTTGAGGAGTGTTGACAATATTAGTGGAAAACAGGGATGCAAATTCATGGTCTACCGAACTGGTGTTGGGGAGGAACGAGGATCTATGATGGTGATCCTCCCAGATGAGCTCATTCGTACTCATGATCTCCATAATGAACTCATAAGAAGGAAAAGTATCAGAGAGATAATTGAGAATAGGAAGAGAGGGTTCTAACCAGTAGGGTAGGTGGTAAGGGTCCGAAGCCACCAGATGAAGTTCATTAGTGTGATCATCGGAAAGGGTTTGAATGATGTTGTACATTTCTTCATGCGGATTCAACAAGGTGGACTCAACAATTTTTTTTCCCTTTGGATCATAATCAAATTACACAATCATATTTAATGTCACTATGTCTATGTTAGGAGGAGTCGTAGGAAAAATCCCCATAAGGGACGAATCCTTCAACATGCCTACCCCAATCGACTGGTAAGGAGGAGGGGACTGGCCTAACATAGAGATGTTATTAGCCGTAGAGGTAGTAACATCCAGCATATAGAAATCAAGCTGGTCAATGGTGACAATTCTACCTAGATGTGGAAATTGGACAGTTCAAAATATCGTCAAAGCAACAGCAGTCATGGCGTAAAACCAATTTCTTTCTAGAAGGAGGTTGTAAACTAATGGGGCGTCTACTACTTACACTTGAATAGAAACAGTTTTTCCCCCAAGCTTGACTGAAAGGGCTGATATGAGACCATGGGGCTAGAAACCTATTCCATCAAAGGCTTTCAAATTCATAGGTGATGTTACAAGCTCAGGAGAGCCAATAGCTTTCCAACAAGACAGGGACAAAACCAAAGTTGAAGCTCCTTCGTCTAAGATAGTTCTAAAGACCTTCTTTCCAACTACTTTCATTATGATTTGGAAAGTTATTTTGTGAGGTATTCTAGACTTATAGTTCTCGACATTGAAATGAATCAAATTAGTATTTTCTGGGTCTAAAGCTCCTAATGCAGTTAACAATTTTTTGCGTTGTGTAGGACAACTTTGGAGTACTTCCAAGGTAGACATTGCACATGGTTCCTGAGTGAGATCTTCAACTACATTATAAAATTGAGCAGCTCGTTCATTAGGGTTAAAACCATGTCTAGCATAGGCTTCTCAATGGTTAGGGGTAGACGAGGATTCGGGAGAACCAGTAGAGGGAGTTTTTCCTGAAGAATAATTGTCTTCTTTCTTGTCTGCGGGTTTGTCGTAAATTTGACTTCGAGTTTGAAAACTAATAGTAACCGAGGAAATCATGCGAATTTCCTCTTAAGAGCTAGATTTTCCCTGATTAGACATGTGTTCTATCAGTTGTTGTTGAGAGGGAAAAGGATCCATGAGAACTGCGTGTGCGGGATTAGTTTTCAAAAATTAGGTGATTTCGTCCCGACGAGGACACTCTTTTGTGAAATGGTCACCTTTGCATAGTAGACATGGATATTTTTCTTTTCTTTTCCCTTTATCGTTATCGTTGGTGGTTGGTTTTGGATTCTCCTGTTGGTTTCCAATTTTTTTGTTTTTAGCTTTACCTTTCTTTTTATTGTCGTCGGGCGTTTGAATACTCTAAATAGAATTGACCTCGGTGGAAACCTTGGGAGTTGAAGGAGTAGGGGTAGCAGTGTGGGGTTGCTTGGCGGGTTTTGCTGCAGATGGGGACTGGATTGAACCAACAATCCCATCAACAGGGACTTCTGCTAGTGGATTTGTAGGATCAGTGCTTGGGCGAGGAGCTTGAGGGATCAAGTCATACAAAGTTCTGGACTGGGAATAGATCAATTCCAGATATTGGGATTGACTAATATCTTTCTCTTCAGTAACGGCACCGCCCATATCCACATCTTGAGAAATCGGAGGCAACAAAGATTTAATAAACCAACTGATCCAGGATAGGAGCCTTAAGAAGTCTTCTCCGCCTTCTCCACTCATGGATATGATCGGATATGTGGGTGGAGGTGTTCTATCATAGAGAATTTAAGAGATTAGTGCCCATTTCATAATGGATAGGAAGCTGAAACTGTGTAAGAAATACAGTTGCCAATGAGCCAAAATCCAGAAACGAATGTTGCAAAAGTTCAATGTACCATTTCGTGGTGTACCAGTCAAAGTTTGTTGAAATAGTCTTAAATGAACGGAATCATCCATAAGGGAGTTTGAAGAACACCACAAATGGAATTTCATGACATGGTTTTTCAGATCGTCTCCCTGCTTCCCATCGAACTTTGGAATGTCCGACGGTAACTTTACCGAAATGGGAGGCCACAAGGGGTTATGTCAAATGGGGTCATTAAGCAACTTGGACAAATCAGGCAAGTCCAAAGTTGCTATGAAAGGTAACTAATGATTAGGTTGCACATACTGGAAATATTGATATGGCATATAAGTACTAGTAGAACAGTAAGTAGACTGATAGACAGGTTGTTGTAATGAAGAACTACTGGAAGATCCACCCGCAGAGGGTTGATTTTTGGGATCAGGACCATTAGGACCGCTGGAGCCTCCAGGAGGAGGACCGCCAGGACCATTGGGACCACCAAGACCACCAGGAGGAGGACCACCAGATCCTATGAAACCCCTGGAGGTAAACCTTTGGATCCTCTAGAACCACTAGGAGGAGGGTCACCAAACCCTCCAGGGCCATTAGGAGGGAAGCCACCAAGCCACTCAAGACCACCAGGACCATTAGGAACATAAGGAGGAAAGCCACCAGGCCCTCCAAGACCATTAGACCCCTCAGGGGGAGGAACTCCATAAGTCAATCCTCTGGCACCTCACACAGTATGTATAGGTATCCCTCCCATAGCTGGAATGTAGGACCAGTTAGGTTTCCCCCATGGTGTGAAAGTATTACTAGGATATGGAATTCCAGCATAAGGAATTTCAGTAGGGTTGGGTGGATAATTAATGTTTCCTACAGGTACTTGATTTGTTGTGTAACCATACCCCAAATAGGTTTGATTGGTTACAGGTTGTGCCCCCAAGGGCTAACCTGAACTGGATGGGGGGTTAACCACATTCATGTGGGTAGGAGGGACATAAACTGTAGATTTCTCTATACTAGAGGTCTGTCCTTGACTAGGTACGATTTCGGTGACAGATAATGTAGGTCATTCTGGGGGTTTCCCCTCGGCACTAGAAGGTAATGATGAAACAGGAATTGAATGTTGAGCCCCGGGTGCGGAAGACCCGAGAGGATTGGGAACAGACATAATATCAGAGGCGGTGAGGTTGGAAGTTTAACCTGGATTATGTGGAGTTACTGTGCAATCTAGAATCGGTTCAATGGGTTTCATAGAATTGACAAGTGAACGATATCCCACAAGAACAGTTGCGGAACGTGATGGTGGTGTGCCTAATATGTTATCTATTTTATTTTCAATTTCTTGTTCATGGAGAATAGCTTCCTAGTATTGTCTACATTCTTCTTCATTTGGTGAAACTTCTTCATAAAAGTTTAAATGGGTGCTAAATGAGGCAATGGCTTGTCCTATAGAGGTGTCCCAAAATGGAGCATTGGGACCATAATCTGGATGGGTAGTATCATCAACATGACCTTCTATGGGAGAATGGAATGAGGTATTACCCCCAGAAGTTTGTTGGACCAAGGGAGGCAAGTGTGAAGGATACAGTCCTCCACTTTCTGCAACCACATGGTCTCCCACTTGGGAGTTGGTAGCAGCTCCTTGGTTGATAGCTTCCATAGGATTTTCTCCTGAAATAGGAATAAAATCAGGTGGCAAGCCCCGTACTCTTCTAGACTATCTTAGCTCAGCCAATTTGTACAGCTCCTATCTAACCTAGGGTCTCAAAACTAGAAAACACACCAAAAGTTTCCCTACTCAAGCTATAGGCCAAACAAGCAAACTTAAATGATAGGAGGTGTTCAAATAGTCAGGTCTCTCACCAGGATTTTCAAGAAGGTGCCACTCGTGATATATGTTATACCCAAATCCTATCACCACCATGTGATAAGACCTTTGACTTACATGTTTTCCCTTAATCCCATCACTTGGAGTGGAAACCCATGTTGTTTGTCAATTCTACATGAAAAGACTCAGCACCGCGCTTTCCCTATTAACCATGAGTGGTACCTTGCTCACACTGCCTGTATCCTATTTTCCATAAGCGGTGCCACCGCTTGTGGCCCTTATGGATATAATCATTTTCTACCCAAACCGCGATGTCATAGAGGAGAAAAGTTGTACCCTAGGTAAAATGGGAAAAAGAGAAGTTTCTCGAGGCTTCTAGATCATGAGACTCGTGTCCTCCCTTATCCCTATCATAGTGGGTCAGTTGAGCTTGAGATCCCCCATCATAGGATCTTATAGGCCACCTCACCCACAAATCTCTCAATCATTCCTATCCATTGAGCCTTATAAATACAAGCTCATGTCCATCGTTGAGGGGGGAACTATAGAGGTATTGTTATGTTGTTGGATTGACCACTTGGCCCAAGACATTGGAGAGCATAGAGAGCAAAGTTGGATCTTATGGGGATGAATTGTTGGTTTCATGGAGATGCATGTCAACACTAAGGCTTAATTGGTTGTAAACTTCTCCATACATCTTAATGCAAAGCTGATTTCCGTCCCACATTACTGTTGTTTTGATTTCGCACGTACATGTTGTTAGATTTCTTAGTCACTAACATGGATAAGTAGATGATGTTCTGGTAGCTTTGATGTGTTTGCATGTTTGATTTGGTTGCAGGTACATAGGTTCACTATCGAAGCAGCATTCCAAGTGTCTACGACATCCAGGGAGGATCTTCATCCTTTGTCGTTCACTCATTTGTTCTGGATCTGAACCATTCAGACTAGAGGAACAACTTCTGTCCGCAAAAGGTGAAATATTCTTGCTTACAAATCTAGTGACTCTGCTGGGGAATATATATATGTATCAATTGATTTGATCTTCCTCAGTTATTCAACTCTTGTTTGAATCTAGGCTCCATCTCCAACTCTCTTCAGTCAGATCTACTATCTGACTCGGTGTATTTTGGTTTGAAACTTCCAGATCTGTCTAGATCTGAATTATTTCGACCTTTTATGCTCTCTTTTACTCTCAATATATTAGTTTTTACCTTAATCTAATCTTTTTCTAACTTGATCTATCGTTCTCCTTTGTGTTTTAAATTTATACAGGGAACCGCTCTTATACAGTTGGTGAGAAGCGGTGCCACCGCCTGAACCTAGTTAGCAGCATGCGGTGTCATCGCCTGAGTCCTATTGGTGAGAAGCAATGCTGGTCTAGAACTGCTCTATCAAGACCCCTGCAGCGTGGTGCCAGGTAGGCCTTATTCCAAGACCACTTTTTCTCATTTTTGCAAAAAAATTTGAGTTGATTTGCTTTCAGCCTTGCACTATCAGGCTTGTGTGTTAGAATCTGATGCTTGTGGTTTGAAATTTTCTGGTTAAAGATTGGTTTGATTGGAGAATTCAAAAGATAGCGTAGGCTTATTGATTGTTCATTCACTTCTGTGCTTGTTGGTTGTGATTGTGAAAGGACTTCTTGTTTTTTGAAAAGCTTAGGGTGTTAGTAAGATCTCTTTTCATTTCTGTTATATAGACTGAAAGAAAAACATTTTTTTAGCATCTTGGTTTCATTTTTTGTTTTCATAGAGAACTTATTTTTGCTTCTTTAAAAAAGAAATTTTTTGACTGAGATTAGGTTATTATCATCATTGAGCATTAGACATTGGATATTTGATTGGCCTTACAAGCTTTCAGGCTCTTGGGGGGCCTGGTGGCTTCCCTCCTTATGGTCCTGGTGGTATTGGGGGTCTTGGTGGCTCTCCTTCTAATGGCCCTAGAGGATCTGGTGGCCCTCCCCCTAGTGGTTTCAATGGCTCTGGGGGTTTACCTCCTAGAGGTCCTGGAGGGTCTGGTGGTCCACCTCCTGGTGGTCTCGGAGGTCTTAATGGCCCTGGTGGCCCTAACGGTCATGATCCCAAAAATCAACCCCCCATGGGCGGATTTCTCGGTAATTCTGCCACAGCTAAACCTGTCTGGAAAAAACTAAGGCAAGTCCCTCCATGGAAGGTCGCAGCTATTAAATATGAAATAGAGAAAACTATCAAAGCTAGGTTTATTTATCCCATACCCTTGATGGAATGGGTATCGAACATTGTCCCTATCAATAAAAAGCAGGGCACCATTAGAGTCTGTATCGAATTTAGGGATTTGAATAAAGCTTGTCCCAAGGACAACTTTCCTACTCCGCACATCGATCAGATTATCGACAACTGTGCTGGAAGTGTCATATTTTCATTCATGGATGGATTCTCTGGCTATAATTAGATTGAGATATTACCCATCGATCAGCATAAGATGGAATTCATTTTCCCATAGGGAACCCTTGCATATAAGAAGTTACCTTTTGTCTTGAAAAACACAGGAGCCACATTCCAGCATTCGATGTCCTATGTGTTTCACGATATTAAACATATTGTTGAACCATACCTTGATGACCTCCCTGCTCATTCACAGTGACGGGAGGACCACCCTAGTCATCTTAGAGACATTTTCCTGCGATGTTGTCATTATAATATATAACTCAATCCACATAAATGTGTTTTCTGCGTTGAGACGGGACATCTGTTAGGCTTTGTGGTCTCTAAAGATGGCATCCGAATATCCCCNTGTCATTATAATATATAACTCAATCCACATAAATGTGTTTTCTGCGTTGAGACGGGACATCTGTTAGGCTTTGTGGTCTCTAAAGATGGCATCCGAATATACCCCTTGAAAATTGCCGCCATATTGGCTCTACCAACCCCAACTAATCTCCTTGAACTCCAAATTTTGCAAGGGAAGGCAAACTTTCTCCGTCGTTTCATGTGCAATTTCGCATAGAAAACGCACGGTTATATGCATCTCCTTAAAAAGGACACCCCATTTTTTGGGATGACCAAGCCCAATGCGCCTTTGATAATCTCAAACACGCTCTGACTCATTCACCCATGATACACCCTTCAGATTATTCAAAGGACTTTCTCTTGTATATTATTGCCTCTGCTACTACCATTACTATGGTTTTGGTGCAGGAAAATCCCAACGGTCAGGAGCACATGATTTACTATGCTAGTAAGAATCTTATGGATTCTAAAACCTGATATTCATGCATGGAGAAATTAGCATTGGCCACGGTCATTGCTTTACAAAAATTTCGTCACTACATTTTGCTCTGCACAACCACTGTATTGGCACACCAGAACCCTATGTATTACATCCTGACTCGTCAGGTGCTCAGGGGCAAGTACTCCCAATGGATAGTCATACTACAGGAGTTTGATCTGAAATTTTCCAAAGCCACATAAAAGAAATCCTTGGTCTTTTCCAAGCTCATGTGTGATCTTCCCTATGCTTTGACAAAATCTGAGCCCAGTGATTCATTTCCAGATGAATTCCTGTCCCTAATAAGCACTACCGATCCATGGTATGGAGATTTTCTGATTTATCTCCAAACACAACAATTTTAGCCACATTTATCCCATGAGGATCGTCGCCGTATCCATCACCAAGCGAAATAGTATCTCATCCTGAATGATACCTTGTATAGACGTGGGATTGATTCTATTCTTGGGCGATGCCTCACTCATGAGGAGGCTGAACATGTGTTGAATGATTGCTACTCTGGAGCATGTGGTGGCCATTTGTCTGGGATGGCTACAGCCTAGAAAATCCTTTGTGTTGGCTATTTCTGTCCTTCGGTCTTCGAAGACTGTCACGAGGCTGTTAAGAAATGCCCACCTTGTCAACATTTTTATCCCAAAAAGCGCACTCATCCTGCTTCACTACACCCCGTCATTGTCGTTGGCCCATTTTCAAAATGGGGGATTGATTTTATGCATTGTAATCCTACCTCAGCTAGGGGGCATGGTTACATCATCGTAGCCGTTGACTATTTTACAAAATGGGTTGAGGCCTTGCCTACATATGCAGAAGATGGTAATACTACCACTCTCTTCCTGTTCAAATATATCATAGCTAGATTCGGAGTCCTGCAGTCCATTGTTACTGATCACGGATCACATTTCTGTAATCAAATGATGGAGGAACAGAGTGCGAAGATAGGTTTTCGCCATGAAAACTCTACGCCATATTATCCACAAGCTAATGGTCAGGTAGATGCCATTAACAAAGTTTTGAAAACTATGCTTCATCTAATGGTTGGAGATCATAAATCCAACTGGCACCACATTCGTTTCTCCGCTCTTTGGGCTTATAGGACTTTGGTGAAAATAGCTACTAGTTTCACGCCTTTCCAACTTGTCTGTGGACTCGAAGCTGTCTTAATGATTCAATGTTAGATTCCATATTTACAACTTGTCATCAAACTTATCCTAGACACTTCTGCAAAGGAAGAAATATTTTTGCACTTGAATAACCTTGACGAGACTCGGAGAGATGCTGCCTTGGCTAATGAGGCACATAAGAAATGCATCAATGCGCAGTATGATAAATCCGTCCAACCTCATGCCTTTAACGAGGGTGACCTAGTCTTGACTTATGACCAGAGATATGACAAACTAGGGAAAGGAAAGTTCGATTCCATGTGGTACGGTCCTTTCATCATTTCTAAAGTTTTAGAGAAAGGGGACTATGAGCTCATTGACTACGACAGAATCCCTTTAGGGAAACCTTGCAATGGGTTGTACCTGAAGAGGTACTATGCCTAAGTATTTATTAGATAGTATCTTGTATATATGTATATTTCTTGACTTTCAGTGTGCTTTTAGTATTTTTAAATGGTTTTGAGTTTAGTGTCCGCATATATTTATACCATGTTTTGTTCATGCAGAGTAGATGGCTTTCTACAGCTTCACTGATGGTGCTTGTCACCACACCTTGAATCTCGCCTCAGCTGCTTGGGTCCTCTATTCCCCAGCTGAAGATTTGGTCAGTTCAGGAGCAGTTTGTATTGGTCCTTCTACCAACAACATCGTCGAGTATCGAGCAATCATAGGTCTTCTGACTGAAGCTTCCTCCCAGTATGTTCACAATCTGGTAGTCTTGATGGACTCACAACTCGTGGTTTGTCATTTAAACTATGTTTATACCATTATAAATCCTATGCTTCTCTACCTCTTCCGGAGAGTGCACTTATTAGAAAGGTCATTTAAAACCATCACTTATAGGCATATCCCTAGGGAACATAATGTAGTTGCTGACTCATTAGCTAATTACATCCTAGATTGGCATATTTCCCACTCATGACGTCAAAATCAAACATGGTTCATTATAAATAAACAATTAAAGACACATAAAACTCATGTAAAATACATTCACCATTTGAGACATATAAACACCAGGTAAAATTCTATATATATATATATGTGTGTGTGTGTGTGTGTGTGTGTGTGTGTGTGTGTGTGTGAACATGTTTACAAAAAATAGGTCACGGGACCTCATCTGAAGCACGTAAGATTTCAGGAAAAATTCACCATACAAAATCCTGAAGTTATCATATTTTGGTAGATATATCATGCATACAATGTCTAGTGATGCTCATGGTAGCACATTTCTTCCCGGGCTACTCTACGTAGCAGTCAACTAAACCGACCCGGTACTCCTGCTGTAGGTCTCTGATACCTCATAGGAAGTTCATCAATGGAAGTGTCAGGGATGTCTAAGGTAAACCTCTCCAAGTTTTCCTCTAACTATTAAATTGAGCACATAGATCTGTGGACAAACACACAACTCACATGAAAGATCACACAATTTACTCAGTTATTGAAGAATGAAACAGTGCAAAAATGGCTTGCTGCTGTGAATGCTTTTCATTAATCAAAGATTAATTAGATAGATAATTACAATGAAGTACAATGGCTTTAATAGCCACAAGCAATTCGAATCCACATGAGAAAGTTTGAATTGACTAGACTCTACTTGACTGTAGGTAACCAAGACCTTGTCTAAATCACTATCAGAGGACTCAGTGGTTAACCGACCTTGTCTAAACCATAACCGGAGTTCATCGGAGCTCTAAAACACAACTAAAGTGTTACATTCCGTATTGACTAAGGTTAACTGACAGTGGTAGGTGAGAAACGCGCCCCACATGTGTTCATTCAAGTAAACCTAGCGCTAACTGAATGTAGAGGACTATAACTGAATGTAACTGACTCCTAACTTAGCTTGACTAGTCATTAACTGAAGTGAACTGACCTTGGTTGGTTTCGGCACTCCCAATGGCTTCCTAAATTGTAGGGATTGATCTAGGAGGCTCCTAAACTTATGCAATCAAGTGCAATAAGTGGAAGTGAGCCTCAATTAGTGTTCCCCACACTTTAGTAACTGAAACATGTGCCCCAATTAGGCCAAGTGGACCCAATGGTGTTAATGACTATAAATAGACTGGATGGACTCCCGATTTAGACATGACTCCCAGTTTAGACATATGACCAAATTTGGACAAGGGAGGATTAATAATCCTATCACCCCCCCTGAATGCTAACTTGGAAAAACTGTGGGCCCTGGTAACTAAGACCATAGGTCGCCCATTACATCAAGTAAAGTAAAGTAACTGCTCAAAAACAAGGTGCTGGGGAAAAAACCACATGGGAAAAAATCCCCCCCTGTAATTAAGCAGGTAGAATCAGGATCAATCTGGTTCTTCTGTGCATAGGTATCCTAGGTTCTGGCATGTGAACCTATCCATCATTATGTCTAGAGGAATATTCCTCTTTGGAAGAAGAATGATATGCTCAACTAAATCAGAAATATAGACAGCTGCCGGATGAAGACTGGACCCATGTAGAGCAACTGAAGTCAACTAAAAAGTGAGAAAAGGTTCTTGAGAATTTAGAGAATGTGAGGAACACTCAATAAAATAATATGTTTTATCCATGAACAGCAAACCATGAGTATTAAGAACAACCCCAAGTGTTAGGAGCAGGTGTCCAAGCAGATGCAGAAAATCTTCCTCTTTACTAGTCTTGTGAGGAGATGAGCATGTGATCAATGGTAAAGAAGCACCGAGACTGTTGAGAGCGAATGCTTGAGATCCATAGTCTGATATATATTCTGAAATAGATAATGAATCACATAATAAAATATCAGCAACCTCATATGAGGAAACTAACACCAAATCCCCATCAGCAGTTTTGAAGAGAAAGTGCGGTACTTGATTTTTCACACCAGAATTGGTGAGAGCAGCTACAAGCATGACTGAAGGCTTTTGGATTTTAAAATATGAACCAAATAATATTATATCAGAAATTAAATCAGATCTAAATAGGTTCAAAACAGATCCAAAACTGTGAAATGGAATCAAATACCCAGCAGCAGTTTTGTAGGAGACTTGTGGTACTTGTTTCTTCACACCGTTGATGAGAACAGCTACAAGTGGTACTGAAAGATTATGAATTTGATATATTAAACCAATAAATATCAGATTAGATCTAAATAATATTATATCAGATCCAATAAGGTTAATATCAGATTCAAATAAATGGTTAACCGAGACGGTGGATGCACAGCTTTCTTCTTCTTCAAAATTCTGAATTTTGGTGCATGCAATCCTGCAGGAATTTGTTGGAAAATATAGATCATGGGGAGTGAATGGATCACTCTGGTAATATGATATTTCTTCCAAAATATCCAAGGTATGACATATTTTCACACTAGCAGCAACATTAGAGGGAGAAAAATCAAATTTCTCTTCACTTTCGGAAGCAATTACTGGTAAATTTTGCATAGAATTCAAAGGAAAATCACCGGTGAATGTTTGCATGGAAGTGCAGCATATTTTTTCTTCAATATCAGAGATTCAAAATTTTTCTTCTATTTCAGCAATATGAGAAGATGAGATATCAGAGATCTCATGAACTTCCGGAGCATCAGGAGAAGGAGTCACTGCATGGAGACTGTCTTCAATTCGAATTGACTGTGTAGAAGCTTCTGCTTCTTCTTTATCTTGAACAACTTTATCAGAGAGAGTGGAGGCCGAGATTTTTGGATCAAGGATGGTTATGGTGCTGGATGTTCTCTCCAAAGTGGTATTATGATCCTCATAAATCATTCCAAAGGTTCTGTCCAATATTGTCTAGAGTTCCTATGGATCTTTAATAGATCTACTGAGGTAGCGCAAGCTAGGAGAAAGAGCCAGTTTCATTATTTCAAAAGTTACATCCTTTGCATTTAGCCAGTCATTCTCACTCTCAAAAGACTCTCTACCAAATCCATTAGACACCCAATAGAGATCTTGTCTATTCATAAATACAAACATTTTCACCTTCCATTCAAAATAGTCTGAGGATCAGGTGAGAAGAGGAACTGATGAATCCATTCGAAGTTGTACCTGCAAAACAAAAAAGGGCACCGTAAGGTCAGACAGCCTGCACTTTGGAATTTTCTTCACACCCAGCTTATTTAATCAAGCAAGCTTGATCAACAATTCCTTTGCTTGGGGTATTAAGTGGTAAATTCTCCACTTCTGGTGCAGTGCCGGAAGGAGCAATTTTGCTCAAAAAATGATCCAGTAGGAGATCTAAGGAGGAGAAGTGCCTTGTCTGCTGAGGCTCTGATACCATATTAAATTGAGCACATAAATCTATGGAAAAACACACAACTCACATGATAGATCACACAATTTACTCAGTTATTGAAGAATGAAACAGTGCAAAAATGGCTTGCAGCTGTGAATGCTTTTCATTAATCAAAGAGTAATTAGATAGATAATTACAATGAAGTACAATGGCTTTAATAGCCACAAGCAATTTGAATCCACATGAGGAAGTTCGAATTGATTAGACTCTACTTGACTGTAGGTAACCAAGACCTTGTCTAAATCACTATTGAAGGACTCAGTGGTTAGCTGACCTTGTCTAAACCATAACCGGAGTTCATCGGAGCTCTAAAACACAACTAAAGTGTTACATTCAGTGTTGACTAAGGTTAACTGACAGTGGTAGGTGAGAAATGCGCCGCACATGTGTTCAGTCAAGTAAACCTAGCGCTAACTGAATGTAGAGGACTAGAACTGAATGTAACTGACTCCTAACTTAGCTTGACTAGTCATTAACTGAAGTGAACTGACCTTGGTTGGTTTAGGCACTCCTAGTGGCTTCCTAAATTGTAGGGATTGATCTAGGAGACTCCTAAACTTATGCAATCAAGTGCAATAAGTGGCAGTGAGCCTCAATTAATGTTCCCCACACTTTAGTAACTGAAACGTGCACCCCAATTAGGTTAAGTGGACCCAATGGTGTTAATGACTATAAATAGACTGGATGGACTCCCAATTTAGACATATGACCAAATTTGGACAAGGGAGGATTAATAATCCTAACACTAATTCCCTGGTCACATCATTGCCCTATGGTACAAAGTGGGCTCCAACTCGTCTATCCAATGGGGAAGCTCCCCTAGGTCATGGTGCTCCAACGTCTGCATGAAAATATTCAGGTCTTGTTACTTAACATAAAAAATATAAAACATTAAAAAACATAAAAACATTATGTCCATTTTATGGTTTCTTGCTTCTTACCGAGGTCACTCCACTGTCCACCAGGTGGGAGCGGTAGGTCAGGGTCTCCACTGAATTCCATACCCGTATAAGCATAATCCTCCACCATGAGGATTTGATCTCTGATCCATCGGAAGAATGGGTCACCGAACTTCACCTTCCCCCTTCCCACTCCAGTACGGGCCATAATCAGGACCCCCTCTACATGCTAGAGTCCCACGCTCTTAGCTCTGTAAAGACCACGTGGGGTCTCATCTATAGTACCCGCTCAAAGAAGAAGCAGGAAAGAATGGAACCAAAACCAAAGCGGCTTCATTTCCCCATACCGACACTTAGTCAATTGATCCTTGAATATTGAAATTTGGGCTTCCTCCTACTTAAATACTGTAGGTTCCATGGCCTCTATGGCATAGAGCATGTGTGCCCTAGAATCCTGGTGCACTCCCTGGCTTCCTGCCACTCTCTAAATCATAAACAAGACAATCTGTAGAGGTCCATCAATCATTGCCTTTATGGGGATTTTCTTCCCCGATGTCCTCATCCCTAGAATATAGTGACAGTCTATCAACTCTTGTGTTGTAATATCCCCTCCTCGGGAACCTATCAGTGAGATGCAGGCACCCCATCTTGAGAGTCCATTCAAGAAGTAGATATCCTCTACCTCTACTTTCAGAATATGAGCCCCAACCTCAAAGTTTTGCTGCTTCGGATTCCACATCCAGAGTATGTACTCTAGCAACCGCTCATGTGATACCATACTGGGAGTCTGGAAGAATTTTAAGAGTCCACAGTCTCGTAATGTTGCTATGCAACCTGCATTCCTTTCGGCGAAAGAATCATTGTTATCATGTTGTCTTTCCTTCTATATCATCGTTTTTTATCAGAAAAAGCCTACCAAAGCAATCATAACACCTATTAGAATCATTCTTAAGCATTTAAATCCAAAGAGATGATCTATTTTTCTTGTGTTAACAAATTTGCATCTTCACGGCTAGCACCGCATGTGCGTCATTGAAGACAGGCAGTGGCACCGACTATGCACTTTGTTTTCAGCGCGGTTCTAGTGAGGTACCACGTATCCCACAAGGGATAAGCGTGGTTCCCGTTCCCATGGTTTTAGGGCTTGCCATACAATCCCAAAACCCCATCCAAAATAAAAATTGAGACTATGAAAAGGAAGAGTAGGGTTTTAATTGTTACCTGAAACTAATGGCGCTCGAATCCAACGATGGAAACTCCCGATATCAACAACTGAAGATCTAACTAGGAAAGTGCTCCAAATGCACTCCACTATGGGCAAATAGTAAAATGATTTGATTTTTCACTATTTACATGACTGTTATACACATTTTTGCGTTTGACATGGTATAGTTTTGATTTAAAATCGCTTTTTACTCAAAATTTATCGGTCGTAATCCCTTAATGTCCTGTATGGCGCATTTAACACTTTTTTTTTAGTCGATTACAGGATAGAAGAACCATAGCAGTAAAGGTTTGGGAGTTTTTTTATGGATTTTTTGTACTACCATAAAACGGAAAAAGTCGATGAGCGTTTGTTACGACACTTTGGTCACGCTCTTGAAACCTAGTATCAAAGGTCCATGTCTGTTTCCGATTCTTTCCACGCTCGTAAAAATTAACATTGTGTAAAGAAACCTTATGGAGTCTTCTTTTAACTCTTTTCAATCTCCTTAAATACAAAAAGATCGTCGAGTCCATTTCCGTTTCTTTCTAGGCTCATAAAAATTAACATTGTGTAAAGAAACCTCATGGAGTCCTCTTTAAACTTTTTTTAGGCTCCCTAAATATGGAAAGATTATCAAGTGATCTTGTCTTCTTCACGCTCGTTAAATCATTTGAAGATTCATCTCTCCAATGGTAGGTCATCTCTTTTCCGGTTCGGATGGACTATTTACGAAAAAGGAACACTCTAGCCAATCATGACTGGAAGAGTTCTCTAAGGTATGATTTTACACTTTTTTGGGCCTTAGGGACTAAATCATATAAAAAAGGACCCTTTGGAGTCTTCTTCCGTATTCGTTTAGACTCTCTAAATGTGAACGATACCAAGTTTTCTTTCATTGGACTCGTTAAATTAAACATTGAGAGACCCGTTTTTGGGAACGAACCCCTGCTCTCTCAGGTTCATAAAACATATGAGTTTGGACTTGTCTTTGGATGAGCTATACCAAGTGTTTGTTACCCTCTTTGAACTCATAAAACTGAAAAGAGGCACTCATCGATCATGATGGGGGGAATGGGAAGGGAATCATTTTGCAAATAAATGGCAGTAGTTTGTTATTACCTTTGAACATGGCACTTATCTGCATATCATTTCAGTCAATTGGTTATTCATTTGATCTTCATAACGATCCACTTTCATGATTCATGTCACTCCTTTGAGTCTTTCAAAAGAATGCATTGTCCACTATCATATCATGAGTCTGTCCCATTTAGTCATTCTTCCAAGTCTTGTGTCGTGCTGCCCGATGTTCAAAGGGAAGTTGAAGAAGTTTACCTTTGCAGTCAAAATAGTCTCTGTGTCAGTACTTTTGAGTCAGTCTTGTGGTTACTAAATTCACATCATTCTAGAACTATGTTCTGATTTTTGTGTCGTCGATGTGGGACTCATCATGGCCCTCCTTTGATGAGACTATTCCCATCGACATCAGTTCATCATCCGGGAAATAGTCTTAGAAACAAAAAACTTAGTACCTTGAGGTATGTATGCCTTAATGACAGATTCTCTCGCTCTCGACATAGGTTCACATCATTGACCTTTAATCGATATAATTTACTAGGTGTTTGACATCAAGACATCTATTCGCACTCAGTAGATTGTACTAGGGTACCTTTGGAATCATTGACATTAATGGTGATCTCCCTCACACTTGTTAACGGTTCACATCATTGACCGGTAATCAAGTGGTTTCTACCATGTTCAACTTCAGATCATTGTAATCACTTGGATAGAATCATACTTTGTGGAAGACGAGATGAAGACCCTGGGTATTTGTTTAGTGCTCATTGCTTTCCCCAGGTTGCGATGGAGTTTTGTATATCTAGCATGGATCCACATTTGTATGGTCATGGTTATGCTCAAATTTGAGTCTGTATGACATAGATCTGCATTGTATGTCTAGTAGCTATGTCCAAGTTTGAGTCCTCTATCACATGGATCTACATTGTATTCTAGTAGCCATGCTTGTTTATTCCTCCCATGGATCTACCTTGTATTGGTCTGCAGCCATGAGTTGGTCACTTGTGTCTATGAGTCAAAAATATTGATGTACTACAGATGCCTACTGGATGACATGCTCCGATCAAGCTGACATTTTCACCTTGAAGTGACAATTTGTTCTCTCAAAGCTCTCGTTTATCGTATCCCTCTAAGAATTGCGCTTTGGGGGGCATTCTGTTATACCCAAATCTTGTCACCACCATGTGATAAGACCTCTTACTTACATGTTTGCCCTTAATCCCAACACTTGGAGTGGAAACCCATGTTTTTTGTCAATTCTACATGAAAATACTCAGCACCGCGCTTTCCCTGTTAACCACAAGCGATACCTTGCTCGCACTGCCTGTATCATGTTTTCCATAAGCAGTGCCACTGCTTGTGGCCCTTTTATCAATAAGCGTTTTCTACCCAAACCGCACTGTCATAAGAGGAGAAAAGCAGCACCCTGGGTAAAATGGGAAAAAGAGAAGTTTCTCGAGGCTCGTAGATCATAAGCCTCGTGTCCTCCCTTATCCCTATCATAGTGGGTCAGTTGAGCTTGAGATCCCCCATCATAGGATCTTAGATCCCACCTCACCCACAAATCTCTCAACCATTCCTATCCATTGAGCCTTATAAATACAAGCTCATGTCCATGGTTGAGGGGGGAACTATAGAGGTATTGTTATGCTATTGGATTGACCACTTGGCCCAAGCCATTGGAGAGCATAGAAAGCAAAGTTGGAGCTTATGGAGATGAAGTGTTGGTTTCATGGAGATGCATGTCGACACTAAGGCTTAATTGGTTGTAAACTTCTCCATACATCTTAATGCAAAGCTGATTTCCATCCCACATTACTGTTGTTTTGATTTTGTACATACATGTTGTTAGATTCCTTAGTCAGTAACATGGATAGTTAGATGATGTTCTGGAAGCTTTGATGTGTTTTCATGTTTGATATGGTTGCAGGTACACAGGTTCACTATCGAAGCAGCATTCCAAGTGTCTACAACATCCAGGGAGGGTCTTCATCCTTTGTCATTCACTCATTTGTTCTGGATCTAAACCATTCAGACCAAAGGAACAGCTTCTGTCCGCAGAACGTGAAATATTCCTGCTTACAATATACCTCAAGGGTACGTGCGTATTAATCTCCCTGAATGTTGTTTTCAGTGTATGGCTCCAAGCAAGACGGCCAAAAGAATTTTCTTAGATAGATAAGGTATCCTAGTGGGGTCTCCCGATATACGCAAGGTACGTGGGAGATCAAATCGGTAGTACTATTGTCTAAATCATAACCGTTCACAAGGGGCCTTCCTTCATACAATCGAGTACGTGAAGTACCTTTCTATATACCTCAAGGGTACGTGAAAGGTCGTTCGATATACCGACGGTACGTGGAAGAACCGCGTGAGTCCCAGGATGTAATGCGGATGAGTAACAACAGCTCCTACACTTAACAATGCCCAAACACGTCTCTAGCCTATCACTCAAATTGATATGTAAATTTTAACATATAAATACTGTTAATTTTAAAGTGGAGGATTAGGTGAATGCATTGAATTTTGACAGAAAAAATAAAACCATGCAATATGTAGATGCAAATATTTCACTTTATCGTTCGTGGTATGCCTACCTACGGGAGGGAAAGACAGTATTTTCTTTTCGTTTTAGAAACAAAAATCCCCAAGAAACTGTTTTGAACAAATCAAAATCAAAGACAAGCAACACATTCCAAACTCATTTTTCTTTTCTGAAAGCAATCAACAGGGGAAGAGTCTATTTTCCTAAAAGGAAAACAAGAAGCACACTACATGCATATGCACTCTATTTTTTTATTTTTCTTACAACATAGATAGATCTAACTTAAAACTACACTATTTTTTTTCTTTTGGTGAGATAGTACTAATGCAAAAGAGACAAAAGCACACAAAGAACCTGAAAGCTTGTGAGGCTAATCAGAGATCCAATGCCTTATGTTCAATAATGATAATGACCTAATCTCAGTCAAAAAAATTTCGTTTTAACAAGCAAAAAGAAGTCCTCTATGGAAACAAAAAATGAAATCAATATGCTAATCAAATGGTTTTTCTTTTAGTCTTTATAAAAGAAATGAAAAGAGAGCTCACTAAAACCTAAGCTTTCAAAAAAAAATTCCTTTCACAATCACAACCAACAAGCACAGAAGGAAATGAATAATCAACAAGCCTAGTCTAGCTTTTGAATTCTTCAATCAAAACAATCTTTTACCACATATTTTCCAACCATGAGCATTCAAATTCTAATACACAAGCCTGACAGTGCAGGGCTGAAAGCTGCAACAAACTCAATTTTTTGCAAAAAAATGATGAAAAACTAGTTCCGGAACAAGGCCTACCTGGCACTGCGCTGGAGGGGTCTTGACAGAGCAGTTATGGGCGAGCACTGCTTCTGGATAACGGGACTCAAGCGGTGGCACCACTTATGGCTAACAAAGTTCAGGCGGTGGCACCGCTTGTTGCCAACAGCACATGTGCGGTTCCCTGAATAGATCCAAAACACAAGGAGAATGAAAGATCAAGTTAAAAATTAATCAGATCAAGGCAAAACTTGATGGATTGACAGTAAAAAAGAGTATAAAAAGTTGAAATAGTTTAGATCCTAACAGATTTGAAAGTTTCAAACCAAAATTCACTAAGTCAGATGGCAAATCTAACTGAAGAGAGTTGGAGATGGATCTTGGATTCGGACAAGAGTTCAAGAATTAAGGAAGATCAGATCAACGGATATTTGCACTGTTCCTTAGTGGAGTCACCAAATTTGTTATCAGGAATATTGCACCTTCTGTAGACAGAAGTTGTTCGTCTGGTCTGAATGGTTCAAATCCAGAACAAATGAGTGAACGACAAAGGATGAAGACCTTCCCTAAATACTATAGACACCTGGAATACTGCTTCGATTGTGAACCTGTGTACCTGCAAACAGATCAAACATACAAACACATCAAAAATACCAGAAAATCATCTACTTATCCATGTTAGTGACTAAGGAATCTAACAACATGTACATATGAAATCAAAACAACAGTAATGTGGGACGAAAATCAGTTTTGCATTAATAATGTATGGAGAAGCTTACAACCATTGCCCTAGTGTCGACAAGCCCCTCCATGAGACAAACACTTCATCCCCATAAGCTCCAACTTTGCTCTCTATGCTCTCCAATGATTTGGACTAGTTAGTCAATCCAACAGCATAACAATACCTCTATAGTTCTCCCCCTCAACTATGGATATGAGCTTGTATTTATAAGGCTCAATGGATAGCAATAGTTGAGAGAATTGTGGGTGAGGTGGCTCCAAGATCCTACCATGGGGGATCTCGAGCTCAAACTAACCCATAATGATAGGGATAAGGGAGGACACAGGGCTCAAGTTCTAGAAGCCTCAAGAAACTTTTCTTTTTCCCATTTTACCCAGGGTACTGCTTTTCTTCCCTTATGACAGAGTGGTTTAGATGAGAACCGCTTTTAGACCAAAGACCATAGGCGATGGCACCGCTTCTCTAAAACAGGATACAGGTGGTGCTGAACAAGGTACCGCTCATCAGCCACAGGGAAAGCGTGGTGCTAGGTTTTTCCAAGTAGAATTGACAATCTGAGCAAGTTTCCACTCTAAGTGTTGGGATTAAGGACAAACATGGAAGTTAAGGGTCTCATCATATGATGGTGATAGGATTTAGGTATAACATAAATCATTGAAAAACTAAAGAACATAACACATTGTTTCAATTTATGAACCTTTAGGCCATGAATTTTAAAGTCACATGAACTTGCTGACCTACCGCACAACTTGAAATCACAACTAAGACACTTTTAATACTATCATTTAAGATCAAATTCACATAAATTCTCAAAAATACAGACCTATAACTTAATATCAGTTCAAACACAATGAGAGGACCTTGTTCGTTATTTTTAATTTCTTGATTGCGTCGAGAGGCGCTCTATAGCCCAGTATGGGGGAGATCTTGTAACGTGATGTTCCTCATGCATGTAACGTTCCTCATGTATATGCCGGCTATAAATATTATGAGGGATATGTTCTAACATTCCTCATGCAAATGTTGGCTATAAATATTTTCTTCTATTTACTTATGATTTTTTATTATGAAGGAGATGTTGTAAAGTTATGGAACATTCATCATGTAAATGTAAGCTATAAATATTTACTTCTATTTATGTAAATGTTGGCTATAAATATTTACTTCTATTTACTTAAGAGTTTATTTAGTATTTTATGCAACCTTGAACTTACATGTGGCCTGGAAAAGATCCAAGTATTGGTCAACTTATTACCCAAATAAAAAATTTAAATGAAGTATTGGTTAACTTATTACCCAATAAAACATTTAAATGGTACCTATGGTGAAAACATGGACAGTTACTGATCGTGAAGGTGACCAATCATGAGGGATGGGATAGGGCCTTGGACTTGTCATCACTTGAGTTGGCTTTTCAATCCCTAATTTGTGTCGAAACCTATCCTTAAGTCTCCTGAAAGAATTTGAACGGCGGATAGTTATTATGGCCATTGGATATAATAAGTCACAGGGTCGATCTTCATCGGAATCAATCCTATGGCGATTTCCACTGCATTTGTATTGTAAAACCTAATCCACAGAGAAGACGATAAGGAAAGAATGGATCCGCCAAAGCTGCTCCTTTCATCGACTGGAATTATATGGGATTATTATGTAATTGATGCTCACATGAGGATCACATAGAATTACAAGAGAGGGTTGTATTTGTGACTGTCGGCCTGGCTCCTAAAACACTCGCAGCGTTGTCGAACTTTGCATTAAGGAAACAATCAGAGTATGCAGAAAGTGGAGAGAGGTGTACAATCTGTTTGGATGATTATGAAGATGGCGAGTTAACCATGCAAGTTCCATGCTCCCATATATTCCATCGTCACTGAGTAACTAAGTGGTTTGATACCAAAAAAGATTCTCTGTAGGAGTGATGTTGTTATTCAAAAGACCGCAGATAATCTAGAGAATGCAGATGGATAATAAAACTACGGACGTGCAGGTTGTTTCTGGATTTGATTTTTTCTAAAATAAAAAAATTGTTCCATACCTTATCTTCTAATTACATTTATTATTCTCAATGGATATTGTTAAAATTCGTTCTATACTTTATGTTCTAAATACACTTATTATTCTCAATGGATATTGTTGGAATTACACTTGCTGATATTATATATACATTCGAAGAAATCGCATCTCTGAAATATTTCATTCACTTAAATATTCAATGTTAATGTTGGAAAAAAAAACTGAATAGTAATAATTTATTTTTATTAAATAGGTTCAGTTTTTTAGAATATTGACATAAATAATAAATCACTTAAATATTCAATGTTAATGTTGGGAAAAAAAATTGAATAGTAATAATTTATGTTTTTTAATAGGTTAATTTTTTTAGAATAGTCAAATAAATAATAACAATGAAGCATGGCTGTATATTGTAAACATATATATTTTTTTTTTTAAATTATATGTTTCAGTGCATTTAAGAGGTGAATTATACAACCCACTAAGAGAGCGATGTGTAACTCCATCTATGCTCATCCTACACATGTTCTTTATGGAAAATAATAAAATATTATTAAAAATAACATTTCGTCTTAAATTAAATTTAAACTATTTAGAATTGCATATATATAAAACAACATAAATTAGATCGACTAAAACCATAAATATTGGATTACAGAACTAAAACCATAAATATTGGATTACAAGTTTTCTCAACATTTATACTCTAAAAAAGGGTTTGCACCTTGAGAAATTTGATCCCTCTGAGTGCTTGATAGATCCCCTTTTAGATGGATCTATGCTGGTATAAGTTGTGTTCAAGCCATAGGTTTATTTTTTAGCAAATAGTCAAGCCATGAGTATCCTCTTCACTTGTGCTTTCGAGCAGTCCTGTGAATGAGAAAGTGGATCTCAAGTGTAATATGTCTTTTGAAGTTTTGAAGCATGTTGTTGACCCACAAGTATCCTCTTCACTTGCGCTTTCGGGGGGTCCTGTGAACGAGAAAGTGGATCTCAAGTGTAAATGCTTGTCAGTTTTAGAATTTCGATACATACATAGAATTTTTTATTGATTTTCAAACCATCAATTTGGAACATTAACCTCAACATTCAGAAAGATAACGTAATGCAACTGAAGAATAAAAATTGAATCACAATCCTACATTTAAACATCAATTTAAGAGACTTATTAGAAACGGTAAAAAAATTGAACATTCAAACATTTTTCGTTTCCAATTAGTGATAGTTAAAGCAAATCGAAGACATTTAATGTTTGAAGCAAACCTCTTAAACCCTTTCTAAAAAATTGAAAATTTCTTTTTTCAAATTTGTAAAAGTGATTCTATTTTTTATGCATGTTTTAAGGATCTCAAAGAACCTCTTACTCTTCCATATTATAGAAGTTCATTAAAAGAAAGGAAAGAGTAGTGAGTATTGTTCATTTTATTGGTTCATCATTTTGAGTCACAAACACCACCAGTTTCAACATCACTCCTCAAAACTAAGCAAAATACCCTAAAATTAATGCTTAATCTAAAATATATCAAGATTCTTTTTTCTATCACCAACATAGATTAGGATAGGGCTTTGGAATTATATTGGAGAGTTAACACTCCAAGGCCACAAAACTTTGAAACTAGTATTGATTAAAGAGAATCAAATCCATTAGTAGCAAAGAGTGCATGCCGAGAAAGCGCTTCTAACACATGCATTAAGCACGAGTTCAATCTGAATTGTAAGGACGGTAACCTCCCTCTTGTGTATTTGGTGGGATATGAGCACATTACAGTATTTCAGTTAAGTGACAAGTCCTCGGGGTGACGTCACTTTCTTGAGATATCTAGTCTATGTGAGTTATCCTAGACTGGCAACTATCCTACCCAGCCACCGATTGTGAAGTGGTAACCATAGTTTATTTTCCTAGGGAATCACACAGGATGTTGTGAGTGGGGGACACTTTCAATACCTGAGATAGACACAAGGTTGTTTCATCTCCTTAGGAGGGTGAGTAGCCAAGAGCTAACACTTTCACCCTTGGTGATTGAAGAGCAGTGTAAATGTTTCTCATACCTTCACTATTTAGTAATTTTTTAGGTGTGATGTCCCTCGGGAGATACTAGTTTTGTAAGGCCCTCTAAATCCATCTTTTCACTGAACTCTGGTTCTTTGGAAAGGAATTTGCTTTATGATTATCTTAGGACATTTTTAGATGTGTTGACAATTTTATTTTTGTTGAGTCTAGTTTCCTTTAGGATTGTTTGATTGAATTTTGATATACTCTAATAACAAATTTATTTTATTAAACTTCAGAGTGACTAATCTCCCAATCCACCCTTCAAGGTGGCAGCGAGGAAAGTTACCCAAGTTTGAGGGCCTCTCTACATTGTGGATACATATACATGAACCAAATATTTGTGAATTTTAAACTGAACTACTTATAAAACCAATCAAATGTTACTAGAGAAGAACAACGTCAAATCAATTCTAAAAAAATTTCACATCATGGATAAAACATAAATAGAATTGATGATCTTACTTTAGTTGAAATTGAAAAAATAGAATATCACACATTTTCTCACGTAAATCTACCCTTAGCACATCCCTTAAACTGGATCATACTTACGGAAATTGAGTCACTGGTTATTATTTTTGAAAGTTGGAATAATATGCAAAACATTACACTTGACCTTTTGGTTTCATCATGAATTGATGGGACCATATCAATGCAGCCCCAAATGGTTGTGTGAGGTTTTCAAAATCCTCTCGGCCCACACAATAGTTGTCTAGGTTCTACTTCTAGGGGAAACACTTACCATGGAATGTTAATATTCTTGACAGAAATAATGCATCCTGGAACACAAATTCCAATTGGAATTATCTTTCACCAGTGGGAGGAAATTCCCAAAAGGTTGTCCTCTGACTTATCCTAGCACAATTCCTAGGGGAAATCCACCTATCAAACCCATTCCACAATAGATTGTTCATGTTTTAGAAAGTCAAAAAATTAATTGGATCCAACCTCCACAAGGAGCAAACATACCTTGGAATTCCAATCAAAACCAAGGAAAAAATCAATGGAATGGTCAGGTTCTAGTAAGTAACCAATCTTCTTAGGACCCAAATCCATAAAGGAAATCCACCCAATGATCAGGTTTTAGGAAGTAACCAATATTCTTAATGCAACCTTTTCCGTAGCAGTATCATCAAATGGTTTCTAGAATGTTGGTACCTCTTCCAGGAGGGAACCAAGAAAAATCCCCGCAAGAGGCAAATGATCCCAATGCCAATTTCTTCATGTGTGATCATGAGGTGAACATTCAAATGATATCATTCTTATGATGTCCCTCCTAGTACATTGGATCAATCGGAATCACAGCCAAGTGGTTCTCTCACCATTGAGAAACCACCATATACATAATACCACACCCCCAAAGGTGATCTATGTTGAACAATGCATAATCCTAATGCATGTGATGCTCATAACGAAAATGTTGTTGTGTGCCATGTCCGCCGTGGAGGTGTTGCAATATTGTCCTCCACAAAGAAAGGAACTATTATCTTCAACTAGAGATGTTGATCCATTCGTTGCAACGTTGATTACATTATACTTAGTGTTAGAATAGTAATCCATCCTTAGTACCTTAGTTTAGACCTTAGTCAAATTCTTTTGCTTCTATGAATTGATTGCTATGGTTTAGACATAGGTAAATCGGTCTATGAAGTGAACTGGTTATTTTGGCCCATTCATACACACACTAGTGCTCTAACTTGGTTAAATTGGAACATGTGTACCCTCATTAATTCCTTCGAGCGCTCCTTCCTTGTTTTGGCGAATCTAGGTTTGACTAGGGGTGCTAGTGATGCTTTTAGTCCATTTTTTCCCTCCTAGTGGATTTATTTTTCACCTTGAGCCACTCCCACACCTCTATTTTCTCACCCATGCCTATCTGGGACTCATTTATCCCCCGAAACACCTCACCAGCATTCACACCATGGTTCGTGATTGTTTGGGGTGATTTGAGAGTTGATTGGTCCACCTAGGGGGGGATGGAGGTCAAATATTGTCATGGCACATGTGCACTTCCAAATGGATTCCGAAGCCTCATGAATTTTTGATATTGATGTATATATCTTATCTAAACATAGTTACATTTTATACAGTGTTAATGTTATCCACTATTGTGTGCACATGTGTGTGTAATTTTATTCTTTCAGGATTTTTTGTGCTTGTTTTGCAAACTAGAGGGAATAGTGAGAGTTTATTGGCTTCTAGATCCAGCTATGAATCAATTATCACATGGTATCAGAGCTAATTGAATCTATAAATTGAATTCAGTGTGTTTTATTTTCTATTAGGGTGATTCTCTATAGAAATTTGTGATTTATCATTGCAGGTACATTCAACAATTTTCACCACTAGCAGAAGAAGAGATGGAGCAAACTCATGACTTGCTAACACCATTCAATTACTTCGAATGTAAGGCTATGTATTATCATTTCGATAGAACTCATGTTTCATTTTGACAATCTATACACCCCAAATGAAGTTCGTCTCAGGCTCAAAGCTCTCTTTGGGAATACTAATGAGTTGAGGGGTCACCAGCTCGAAAATGATCTCATCACCTTGAGCCCAACGAATTATGAGACCATCCGATATTTTTTCACCAAATTCAATTCTTTGGTGCTTCAACTAAAGCAGTGTGGAATAGATAAGAAAGAAGAGCAAATTGTACTGACAATCCTTTCGAAGCTAGGGCCTGGGTATTATGTGTTTGTTAGCACATTTCACTCAAGCAAGCTCACAGCTCGAAACTAGAAAATTCTATCACTAGAAAGCTTCACGGAGTCTTTAACCCAAGAGAAATATAATCTAGTGAATATGGTTACAATCAAGGAAATCAAGTACCAATCTCTTGTTGCAGGGATTTCGAATGCATCCAAAGGCAAGAAGAAATCTAGGGATTCAAAACATCCAAAGAAGAAGAAACAAGACAGGCCCAAGATTCCTGATGGGGGTTCGAATCCTTGCAAGGAAAAGGAAAAGAAGGGAAAGTATAAGACCAAATGCACCTATTGTCACAAAGCGTGGAATCCAGAGGGTGCATGCTTGCAGAAAACCATTGATATAATGGTGCATCTGTTCGAGAAGAAAAACATCCTAGTCCAAGAGAGCACAAAGAAGAAGGATGGTAGTTCAGGATCTGAAAACAAAGAGAGGTGACATGCATTGGTTGTTGGATATTCAGAATCTTCCAGCTTCATCATTGATTTGGGAGAATCAAGGAACATGGCCTCTATCAGATATTTCTTCACATCCATGTATTCAGGTAGTGTCCCAACTGTTCGAATGGATGATGATTCTGAGATCTAGGCCAAGGGAGTTGGTGGGATCGATCTTGAATATGGCTATTTCAACAGTGTCCTATATGTATCAAACTTGGAAGAAAACCTAATGTCAGTATACCAAATTACACATACTGGAGAATCCAAGAGAGTAATATTTACTCCAGATGAGGTTGAGATAGCTGAAATCTCCTCCAACAAGGGTGTGGCATTTGGGTATGCATATCACCAAGCTAGGATGTACAAGTTGTCCAAATTTCTTCCAAACTCCAGTGGGAAAGCACTCCTATTTCATTCCAATGAAACCATCAAGTTGTGGCATGAGATATTTGGCCATGTGAACTAAAAATACCTCTAGGAATTCAACAATGATGGCATGGTGGAAGTGATTCCTCCTATCAATACCTCCAATGGTGCATGCATTGGTTGTGTGGTGGGAACACATCAAGAACACGGATATGAGAAGGGGAAGGCAAGGAGAGATACAAAAGTGCTTGGTTTGGTGCATTCATATTTCATTTTCCCTCTTCCCACTCCCTCCTATGGAGGTCAAGGTATGTTTTCACTTTCATATATGATTTCTCAAGGTTATGTTGGGTCTATTTCCTCAAACTCAAATTTGAATTCTTTGAGACTCTAAATATTTGGAAGTCCCTTGTTGAGAATCAAAGTGGGAACAAGATCAAAATCCTTAGAACTGATAATGGTAAAGAGTATGTGAATAAAAATTTGCAGAACTTGTGTGAATAATATAGCATCCAAATGCAGCTTTCGGTCCTCTACACACCACAGCAAAATGGTGTGGTTGAGGGGAAGAACACGGCACTCAAGGAGATGGATGCCTATATGATTGAGGATAAGGATTTGAGTCCTAATATATGGAATGAAACCATTAAATTTGTTTCATACATTCAAAACAAGGCTCTACACAAATCAGTGAGTGGAAAAACACCTTATGAGGCTTGGTATGGTCACAAGCCAAATATTTCACATTTCATGATTTTTGGCTCAAGGGCATGGGCTCGAATTCCTTCAGAAAAGAGAAAGGAATTGCAGCCACAAAGAAAGGATTGCATCATGGTGGGATATGGTTAATACACAAATGGATACAATATCATTGATCCATCCACACACAACACTTTCAAAGAAATAAGTGTGCAATTCGAAGAGGAATTTATTCCATATTTTGAACTAGCACCGAGGGAATGCTCTTCTCCTCAACACCAAGATGATGTAAGTGATGATTCCATTTCTGATATTTCTGATTTTGATATGGCTAAATATTATGTTTTTGAACATTACTCGCCCTCAAGGCCAAAGTGGGCATAGAAAACCATAGAAGCTGTTGGGGATTTAGCAGGCAATTCTCTAGATACTAGGAAGACTAGATCACAATTCCATGGTGATTATTTTGCAAATGAATTGATTCTTACTGATAATTTCTATATTCTGTTTGGATATGATCCACAACCATATCAGGAATCATATAATGACCCAATATGGAAATCATCCATTCAAGAAGAGTTCAACTCTCTACAGGAAAATGAGACTTGGGAATTGGTTCCTTTGCCTCCCAAGAGGAAGATTGTGCAATGCAAGTGGGTCTATAGGAACAAATTTGCTGATGATGGTTCTGATATAAAATATAATGACAGATTAGTTTCCAAATGCTTCTCTCAATTCTAAGGAGTGGACAATACATATTCCTTTTGATCGGTTGCAAAGATGGACTCTATCAGGCTAGTTTTATCCATTGTTGCTAGTAAGCGCTAGGAGCTTCACCACATGGATATAAAAAGTGGATTTATTCATGGTGAGCTACAGGAAGAGATATATATGTAGAAACCTAAATTTTTCCAATAGGATACTTCACTCTTATGTAATTTAAATCACTCTATGGCCTCAAGAAGGCCCCAAGGGCTTGGTACGCCAACATGCACAATTTTTTGCTATCACTTGGATTTGATAGATGTAATTATGATACTAATGTTTATTTGAATAATATTGGTGATGTATTGCAGGTAATTTTAATGTATTTTTATTATATTTTTATTACAAGTAGATGCACCAAATAAATTGGGTCAATTAAAGCATCTTTGCACAGTGAATTTTCAATGACTGGTCTAGGATTGTTGAAGCAATTTCTTGGTTTGAAAATTGAGAAATATGAAAGAGGAATCATGATCAGCCAAAACATTTATGTTTATAACCTGTTATTGAATTTTAATATGGATTAATGTAAGGCATCCATCTTCTCATTCCTTTCTGGTATCAAACTAGGTGAAGTTGTGACTCTCCATTGGTGGATTGATCATTGTATAGACAGCTAGTCAAGAGTTTTTTGTATCTTACTCATTCTAGACCTGATTTAGCATATGATTTAGGTTTTGTATCTAGATATGTGAATCATACTCATGAGATCCATTGGAATTCATCCAATAGGATCCTTCAGTATGTACAAGGCACTAGGAACTTCAGGGTACACTATGTTGCTAGTTCTCCACTATAACTAATAGGATTTTCTTATTTGGATTGGGATGGAGATCCCAATGACAAAAAGTCCACTTCAGGTTTTGTCTTCATGATTTCCAATGGTCCCATATTATTTTCAAGTAATAAAGAGAACACTATTTCCCTTTCTTTAGCTAAGGCCGAGTACAAAGGAGCAGTGAATGCAGCTACACAATGTGTGTGGTTGCAAGGAATTCTTCGAGAACTTGGTGTTGCACTTGATTTACCCACTATCATTTGGTGTGAAAATAAAAGTGAAATCAATATTTCTACAGATACAGTAGGGATATAGAGGAACATTCACATAGATATCCATATGCCCTACATCCGGGGCTTAGTGCATGATTAGGTGATTTCCTTGTAGTATTGCCCTTCTGCTCAGCAAAATGCTGATATTTTCACCAAGTGTTTCATCAAGAATACCTTCACTTACTTGAGATAGTTTCTTGGAGTGATTGATACATGTTGATGGCTTCCATTCACCTTCAGGTGTTTTGGCCCCATGTCCATTTTTTAGGAGAGGCTTTGTTCCCATGTGGTTTTCCTCTTTTCCTTGTTTTTCATGGACAAATAAAATTGTATGTTGTATGAGGTGACTTGAGCCTTTGTTTCCAAGTCCTCCATGATATTTTTGGTTAATTTTTATTAATTCAATCTTAAGCGGAGGTGTTAGAACAGTAATCCATCCTTATTACCCTATTTTATACCTTAGTCAAATTCTATTTCTTCTATGCATTGATTGTTATGGTTTAGACTTAGGGAAATTGGTCTAAGAAGTGAACTGGTTATTTTGTCCCATTCACACACACACCAGTGATATAACTTGGTAAACCTGTAACATGTGTGCCCTCATTAATTCCTTGGAGCACTCCTTCCTTCTTTTAGGGAATTTGGGTTTGACTAGTGGCGCTAGTGATGTTTTTAGTCCATTTTGTCCCTCCTAGTGCATTTATTGTTCACCTTAAGCCACTCCCATAGCTCTATTTGCTCACCCACTCCTGTCTTGGACTCATTTATGCCCTACAATGCCTCACCAACATTCACACCATGGTTCGTGACTGTTTGGGGTGATTCAAGAGATGATTGGTCCACCTAGGAGGATGGAGGTCAAATCTTGTCATGACACATGTGCACTTCCAAATGGATTCCTAAGCCTCAAAAATTTTCTTTATTGATGTATATATATGATCTAAACATAGTTACACGTTAGACAGTTCTAATAATATCCACTATTGTGTTCACATGTGTGTGTAATTTTACTCTTTCAGGATTTTTTGTGTTTGTTTTTCAAACTAGAGCAAATAGTGAGAGTTTCTTGGCTTCTAGATCCAGCTATGAATCAATTATCACACTTAGACCAATCAACCAATAGGTTTCCTTCCAAAGTTTCTTTTTAGTTTAAAGTATCATCTCATGGCAATAATATTTTTCAAACTATAGTTGATGAAGGGCCTCAACCTGTGACATGTCATTTAAATGTTGGAAAGCATTAGGAACACCCACCTTAGTTCAATCCCATACTCTGTGAAAATAATTTGACGGGCATTCATTCTCTCCTCACAAACCCATTGTATCCTGCTCTATTTACAAGGGGTGGCAAAACAATCACAGTAGATGTTGAGGTAGTAGATGTGCCTATAGATTACAATTTTCTATTAGGACGTAGTTGGATACATGCGATGATAGCTATAGTGTCTTCAGAGTCCTGAGTGTTTTGCTTCCCTCATTGGGGAAAGATTGTCATGATCATCCAATTAGATTACTGCATGCTTGAAACTGCTATCCAATTGAATGTTCCTTTCGTTAGGGATTCTCTAAAGGAGGATCAAGAAATTAGGGTAGGATCATTAAAAATCAATTCCCTCATGGGATACTTTATGATCTCGTAACCCTTATCTATTGTAGAAGTTTCGTACCAATATGTTCAAATGGCTTCAGCAGATTTGGATCACAAGATTCCCTTGATGGAGTAATATGATCCAGTTACTTAGCCCATTTTTCCTGTGAGATCTCCCAGTTCACTTGATTTCTTGCATGAAATTTTATAATCATATGAAACTATCCTTGAAATCATAAATATTTTGTCGTACGCACCTAAGGACATTTTTTTGTGGGGCCATTGGGAGCATATTTGGTTTAAATCCACCCAAGTATAGGAGCATCCTTTGTATGTTCCTTTATCTTATCAGGTACATTTGGAAGCATCCATATAGTTTTAGGTTATCCCTCTATGAAGATGCATTTGAACCTTTTGCAACCCAAACTTTCCATAAGGTCGAACCTATTGGAAATTGGTGGGTCATCCCATAATATCGGTATTTTCCACCATTTCGATAGAAGAGCCTACCAAACATGGGACACCTTATTCAACACCCCATTTCCATTTTGGTTCCCATGCTGAGTTATTCTCATAGGCCTAGGAGCCCAATTAGCCCCATCATGAATTGGAGTTTGAGACCGCATACTTCTCTTCCATACAGTTCTAACCATTTCCTAATGAAATCCCTATTTCATGTTAGTTTACATAAGAATGTGTTAAAATATCCGCATGAACATTTGTGCTTACTGCTTTGGTGCTTATTGCTAATATTGTGTATATGCCTTTGCAGTCACTTTTTACTCAAAATGCCTATATACCATTGCTTCTATTTAAGTTCACCTATACATGTGAGAACTATTTGATTCATGCAGTTGATGGACCATGATTCATTGTGATTTATGATTTTAGTGTTTTTTTGTAAGAATTAGCATGAAGTAAATCGCATTTCCCCCTTCCTACTTATTCATTGCATCAAATTGGATAACCATGGTTACTTGGTTCTATTTCATCATCTGTTGTCTCATAATATTGCTTCAGACATCCAACCGATTGAGGGAACATCCATAAGAGTGTGCACAACTAGTTAAGCCCTTGTTTGCAATATGCATCTTTTCCTTGGCCTAACACGTGCTCTTGAAAATAGACTACGCCCATGTGACACTCGTTCCCTCCCATGTACCATAGCATTCTTTATTATTATTCAATCTAATAAATGAAAAAAGTACTAAAAATTAAAAAACAAAAAAATATAAAAAGGAAGATTATTGAATCTATTCATAATTCGTCATGGAGAAAATGGAAACAGTTAGTCCTTATCTCCCTGGAACAGGACACATATCCTTGCATCAATTACAAGTACACCATTTACATTTGACTTAGGAAGTTGTACCAGTAATTTGAACAGATCTTTGTCAATAGGTTATCCTTCCTCTCATCTATGGAGCTTTCGTTAATTCATCTAGAATTGGCGAATTTCACAATGGTTGGTTACTCGAGCCTTATGTTTCCAAGTGTCACTATGTGTCATTTTATGTGTTCAAGGGAATTCAAACCAATGTTGGTCATTCCTCAAATATTCATGACCAATCATGTCGGCCTTCCTTGTGTCAGTATACAGTGTTGGATCTCACAGCTCTACCAAATTATATCAGCCTATTTATCTCACTTTCATTTTAGTTGATGTGGGATGCATCAATGCCCTCCATTTTACAGATCTACTCCTATCAACGCCAAATCATCATCTAGGAAGTGGAGTTAGGAACCACAGTGAGTACCTTGGATCTTCCGGTCATTAGTGGTAGGTTTCCTTTCAAATGATAATGGGTATACATCAATGACCCCTAATTTTTTTATTATAAAAGTGTTCGACATCAAAACATCTATTCACACTTGTTGGTTTGTACTCAAGTACCTTGGAATCCATCATCATTATCAGTGGGCCTCCTCGCATCTGTTAACTGTATACAACAATGGTTGGTAATCATATGGTGTTTAATTATGCTCGACATCATCTCATTTATTTACATGATATAAAATCGTACTATCATTGGTTTGTATTGAATACCTTGGGAAAGACATTTGTAGCATTAATAAACTCACTTCCCGAGTTGTACAAGATTAAAATTCCATGTCAAAGTACCATGAAGACCTAGATATTTTGTACTCATCAAAGTGCATGTATACACTTTTGTAATATTTGATTTTGACATGGATCCACTGTGTGTTGTTTGTGTCCATGCTTGTGTACTATTGAGCATGGGTATACCTGCCTCGAGAATATAATGTATACTATGGGTTATTTCCTTGTTTGACTTGCAAGTTCTTTTCAACTCCTACGCTCAAGATCCTAATCCTTTACCATCCTACCCTCGTCACTAAAGAACATCAGTATGAAGAGTATCATAATAAAATAACTTTCAATGTATTTTGGGCCTCATCATAACTTTAGACCTCACACATTATGGGGCATCTATTAACAATAAAATTGACACCCTTGAGAGTGTTGGTCTGAAAACATATTTCTATTTCTCCCACAACATGAATATCATAATTTTGGAACAATTGAGAGCTTAAATATCTCTTTTGACCACTATTTCCATAAAGGAATAAATGTTGAAGACAAGGTGGAACTAAAGAGGCCAAGTCCATGACCACTCAAGGGACAAAAACCTGGTTCCTATAGCTCACATAGTGGAAAAAATTCCTAACATGGGTATTAATTGTCCTGGAAATACTGAAAATCAAGTTTGATGCCTAAAAACTAGGTAAAGTGGGTTTTTTGAAGGAAATAATCAAAAAGCTTCAAAAATTCTAATCCCACATTCATGGTTAATAAATTGGGTGCTCAAAACCCAATCCTATGAAAGGAAGGCACAGTGAGGTGAATTAGAGGAGACAAATTAGAGAGCAAATGCATGCTGGAGGAATTGAGAGCTAGAAATCACTTTTCTACTACAAAGCTTTTGGGAATCAAAGGAATGGATGGTAGAGGAGTAGGTATAGGCTATGGAGAAGGAATGCACTTGTAAGGGTTGTAATTATCTCTCCATGTTCATATATTATGAATCAAGTCAATATTCTTCCCAATTCTTGTTCAATGTTTTCCTTTCAAGCATCATGTTGATGTAGAATTGGTAGGCAATTAGATCTAACCCATATTTGTCAAATATAGTTTAGTAGGATATTAGGAAGTTTTGTGGTGAGATTCACAGCTATGAAGGAGACTCAAGGAGCTACAAGGACAGCCATCAAGGGACTTCATCAAACAGCAAGGCTACAATGAGGTATCATCCTCTCTTCCTCCCCTTCTCAAACTCCATGAAAGAAGGTTGAGATCTTAATATTATTGTGATAATTGATTTGTTTTCTATCAAATGGGATTCACCCACCCCATATAAATAAGAGAGTATGGAATTTCTTTAGCTGTAGAATACTCCACTAACCATCTAACAAGTTTACTTCTTTTCAGAAGAGGTACAAGATCCCAAGTATCATTCTCCATTAAAGAATGATATTATTTATTCATAATTGCATCCCGATATAGATTCCCTTGAACTTTCATAAATGTCTCTGGATCATGATTCTTGAAACTTTATTCAAAAGATAAGTGTCCCGTTGGAACTAAGAACATGTTTGGAGATGATATCTGGGATCAGCGATAACATAACAAGCTACTTCACATGTTGAATGGACCCATAGAGGAAGCAATTGTTTTGGTGCAACTGGATTAAAATGAGCAGGAGGAGGTGGATTTTCATCCTCGCTATCATCATAAGAAGCTGGAGAAAAAAAATTATCAAGGAAGTTGGGAGTCACAATATGGCACAAGCATCAAAGATGGCTCGTAGGCCATAGATGCCACAAACACTGAATTAGGCTCATAGGTCGAGATATTTTAATCAAATTTAACATCTCTTCTAATAATTATATCTAGGAATGTGTCTGAAGAAGTCTAAAACCTTTTACATATTCAAAATATCCAACAAATATGCACATTTTACTTTTAGGTTGCAATGCTTTCCATTTTTCATCCAAAATATGAGCCCATGCTTCATTTCCAAACATGTGGAAGTGGGTGACATTTGGTTTAATTTTACTCCATTCTTATTCATGTGTGATACATTTTAAAGCTTTAGTGGGGGTGTGATTAACTATGTAATTTGCATAATTTATGGATTAAACCCAAAATTGAAGACTTAGTCCTTTGGCTTGGAGCATATAATTAGCCATTTTTTTTAAAGTGTGATTGTTGCATTCAAGTACACCATTTTGTTGTGGAGTATATGGATCAATGTGTTATTGTTGGATTCCATGTGCAGTGTAAAAAGTATAAAACTTGTTGTTAACATATTCTTCCCCATTATCAAATGTTATCTTAAGAATTAGATGACTAGATTGTTTCTCAACAATGGCCTTGTAGGCCAAGAACATGTCAGATACTTCACTCTTAATTTTTAGGAAATAAAGCCAAGTGCATATTGAGTAATCATCAATGAAAGTTAGGAAATAATTGAAACCATAAAAAGAAGTATATGGAATATGACCATACAATTCACTATGCACAAGTTGCAAGGGGATCAAGACATCCCAAGAGGTATGTTTGTCAAATTTATCCCAATGATGTTTGTTGAGTACACAACCAGAACAAACACTATCCCATCAAAACATCATCGAAAAATCTAACATAATATTTTATTTACATAGTTGTTGCAATGAGCTATAATTTATGTGAACGGTTTCCCATGTCAAAGTTTACTCAAGTATTCGCTATCAACAACAAAAACTGAGGGAAAGGGTGATGACACAAAGTTGTTAAATTTGTACAACCTTGTAATATCATCAACAATTCCATTAGCTAGGACATGCATAGGTATTTAAGATCCTAGATTAAAC
This sequence comes from Pseudotsuga menziesii, assembly GCA_001517045.1. Lineage (NCBI taxonomy): Eukaryota > Viridiplantae > Streptophyta > Pinopsida > Pinales > Pinaceae > Pseudotsuga > Pseudotsuga menziesii. The sequence continues at coordinate 12,401 of LPNX010336652.1, read as the reverse complement.
TTGTTAAGGTGTAAACGTTACAATCTTACCCTCACTAGAATGAGTGATTTGATAGACTGACAACAAATTGCACGAAATTCTTGGAACACATAGTAGTTCATTAAATTGTCAATCATCTACTTGAATTGTTCCAGATCCTACAACACTAAGATATATATCATCACCAACAAATATTGGTTTGGTGTTACATTGATTCATAGTATAAAATATGGTTTTATCCTTATCCATATGATAAGTTGTTCCAAAATCAATTAGCCACTTATTTGAAGAAGAAAAGGACAGCATTAAAGGAAAAACTAAAAGCACAAAGTGCATGTCCTTGATCTTTATATTTTGCAGATGAATCAAGGTTGATGGTGTGCTTATTCATTGTTGATTCCAAGGCTACCATCTTCTTGAAACATTTAGATTCATCATGATTGATATTTCCTACAAAACTTGAAATGATGCTCATACTTCTTACCTTTTGATTTGGTTCCTTTATCATTTTTGGAAGGATGCGCTAGACGAGAGGGTTTGGGATCCTTGTTTTGCTTATTATTGTGAAGGTGTTTCTTCTTGGGATGCTCGGACTTATCCTTATGTTTTTCTACTATGATTTGGTAGATGTATCAACATTTCTTATTAATCCAAGACGTAAGAGATTATCTTGTTCTCGAACAAAGGAATCACAAAAGGATTCAAGAGAAATTTCTATATAGTGATTCCCTGTAGATTCTTTCATGGAGTAAAATTTAAATAAATAAAAAATTAGAATAGGAAAGACCAATCTTGGAAAGATTATGAAAAAAACATTTGTTATCTTTCATTTGTTATCTTCCTTTCTTCAAGTAAGAGTCTAAGTATATTTTACTTAGACAAATAGTCTTGTATACAAGAGAAAACACTTGGATTTAATGTAACCAATTCATCTTCAAGACGATCAACTAAAATTTCATTGTGTTAATTACCAAACACAATTTCCAACGTTTTCCAAGTAGCAACGGGTTTATCAATGCCTAAAAGGTGGAATCATAAATCAGTAAAAATTGACATCTCAATCAATCCAAGAGACTCATCACATTTATTTCCCCATTTTATTTTCTTATCATCATCAGTAGGTTCATTTTCTTTCCCCAAGGTAATTTGGTAAATTCCCCTACTTCGTAGAACATCCTCCATATGATATTTCCATAAGAAGTAGTTGGAACTACTAAGCAGGATATCACATGGAGAAAAAATATTATAATATGCATGTTGTAAAAATATAAATTGATGGTATATATGCAAATATCTTGAATAGAAAAAGGCAATTTCAAAAAAACAATACTAAAAATAGACTCTGAATGCCAAAGTTATGCCCTTTTGAAAAAAAACATAAAAAAGGAGCCAAGGAGACACATAGTAGGCAAGGGTTGATTGTTGATGTATTTGTAACTTCGGAATGTATTCACTTGTATATTTTATATATTGTATTTCATTGGTCCCCTATATTCCAATCGAGAGAATCATTAATGTAATCAAGTCACGTAAATTCATAGAGTTTAACCCTCCTAGTTGATCGAGGGGAAAAATCCCCACAGTTTCGGGGCACTAGGGTTATTAGACTCTCCTAGAGAAGTCGGCCCTAGTAAGTAATTGTCCAGTTGGAAATTAGTATAAATAGAGAGTGAGCCTCTCTATTTGACACACACACTCACCCGGCTATAGCGCATAGGTGAGAGAGGAGAAGCTCTCTCAAGTGAGAGAGAGAACAGTTGTTGGAGATAATATTTCTATATTTGGGTTGTACTGCTACCATTGGTTCTCATTCTATTTTTGAGGAAGTTGCGGGGTTTTCTCCTTTATGGTTTCCCCAAGGAAAATATGTGTGCCTATTGTCTCTTGTGATTCATTGTTGTGCATGTTATTCTCTTAGATAATATTGTCTAATTGATGAAAATCTAAAATGGTATCAGAGCTAACCTGAGAAGAAGACACTGTGCAGCTGCAGAAGCTAGGGCTTCTTACTTTTTGGGTCTCTCTCCATAATCCACCAGCAAAAGGAGGCTAGGCTGACTCTCCATTGAAGGGCACATCTTTTTGTTGAAGCAGAAACTGATTCTAAGCACTTTCAATTTTTTGACCTACCACTACATCGGGAAATTAGGGCTTTTCACAAAAGTGGAATTTTTGAGTGAACCCAGCATAGGGTTACTCTCCTCCTCAAAATCGAAGTTTAGAGATCAAGATTGAAGTTTTTGGTTGGATAGAATTCCAAGAAAGTCAAACCCTAATTTTCCCCTGAACCAGAAAACTAGCACTGCATAAGATCAGCTCCATATCCAATTTCAGCTTCTCAAATTGGTAAAATATAAATGTTTGTGTATTTCCATTTGAGGTTCTCAATTAATATGTCTCATCACGCCAAGTTTGATGAAAATATTGAGGGAGTTGATAAATTCTGAGCATGGAAGTATAGGATCTCACTAGTTCTTGAAGAAAATGAATTGGACTCCTACATTAGTGGAGAGGTTCCAGTTCCAGAGGGAGATAAGGCTAAGGCCTTACACAAGAAGAACTTGGTCAAAGCCAAGAGCATTATTATTGATTCAATCAAGGATCACCTCATACCATAGGTGTCCTCCCTAAAGACACCTAAAAAGATGTTTGATGCTTTGACCAAGCTATTTGAAGGGAAGAACATAAATCGGAAGATGACCTTGAGAAATCAATTGAAGAATGTGAAGATCCAGAATGTAGAGACCATACAGCCATACTTTACAAGGGTCTCCCAAATCAAAGAACAACTTGAAGCAGTAGATGAAGAAGTAGAGAATGCAGAAATTGTGATGACTACCTTGAATGGTCTCCCTAACTCATGGGACTCCTTCATTCAATGGATTTGTTCTAGAAGAAAGCTAGTCACCTTCAGTAGACTGTGGAAAGAATGCTCACATGAAGAAGCTCGAATAGTAGCCCGAGAAGAAAACATGGGAAGTGAAGATCAAGCTCTCACAGTACACTCCGAGAAAATCAAGAGGGGCTATCATCATCCCAAAGGTAAGCATTCTCACCATAAACATAACCCTATAAAATATAATAGAGACATATCTAAATACAGATGCTTTACATGTGATGAGAGAGGACACTTTGCAAGAGATTGTCCCAAGAATAAGAATGGCTCTCACAAGAAGAAGGAAAACAAAAGAAGACATCATGCTCACACTGCAGAGGATGATGAACCTTCTAGAAAGAGAATCAAACAAGAAAGTGATGAAGAATATGTTCTGATTTCTGCCCTCACAGGAACTGTCACACATGGAAGCAATGATTGGCTTATAGATAGTGGGGATTCCAACCACATGATGGGATTCAAGGAATATTTTGTGAAACTATCTGAACATGAATCACCCCATAAATTAAAACTTGGGGATGACTACCAGTATCCAATAAAAGGTAGTGGTGAATCCTCCTGTAAGTTAGACTCTGTAAAGTCTATGAAGATAAAGGATGTCTTGTTTGTACCAGGACTAAAGAAGAATCTCCTCTCCATATCTCCATTAGATGCAAAAGGCATAAGGGTTGCATCTGTATATGGCCAAGTCCTTATGTGGCAAAATGGAAAGACTATATATGATATAGTAGTGATTGGAGAGCAAGAGGGAGGCTTATACAAGCTAAAAGGCCAACCAGAACAAGTCTTGGTCCATGACTCAGTAGAGCCAAATGAACTTTGGCATAGAAGGCTTGCACATGTGCACTATAGGGCACTATCACTTGCAAGAAAATATGTTGAAGGTATTCCAAAGATACAGGCAAAGCATGAAAGTGTTTGCAAAGGATGTAAGAAAGGAAAGAACACAAAGAAGACATTTCCCAGTAGTGAGAGCAAGGAAAAAGGAATATTAGAAATCATCCACTCTGATGTATGCGGTCCGATGTCATCCAGTTCATTGACTGGGTATGTATACTGTGTTTCTTTCATTGATTATTTTTCTAGGAAGACATGGATATACTTCTTCAAAAACAAAGATGAAGTATTCAGCAAGTTCAAAGAGTTCAAAGCCTTGATCGAGAACCACACAGAAAAGAAAATCAAGAACTTTCGATCAAACAATGGTGGAGAATTCACATCAAATGAATTCAAATAATTATGCAGAGATTCGGGGATTAAGAGGGATTTTCCCACTCCATATATTCCACAACATAATGGGTTTGCAGAAAGGACGAATAGAAGGATCATGGAAGCTGCAAGGGCAATGCTTCATGATCAAGATCTTCACATGCATCTATGGGCAGAAACTTCTAGGACAACTGCATATGTATAGAACCGTACTCCGCATAGAGTACTTGAGAACAAGACACCAAAATAATTCTTCTCTGGAAAGAAACCAAAAGTCAGTCATCTCAGAATATTTGGTTGTCCAGTGCACATACACATTCCAAAAGAAAAGAGGACAAAGTTAGATCCTTCAGGAAAGAATGGTATATTTGTGGGATATAGTCAAAGCTCGAAAGCTTACAGAATATACTTCCCAGGATTCAAGAAGATTGACATCAGCAGAGACGTAACATTTGACAAAGACTCAGCTTACATCAAATCCAAAAAGAGACCTGTTGAAGACCCTGAAGAAGCATAAGCACCCAAGATTCAAGATACAACTATGAACGATGCAACTCGAGAATTAGATCAAGAAATAGAATAACTCCAGAAACCTGTAGATCCACCCCAAGAGAAGAATCCTGACAAGAGGAAACCTACATGGGTATGAGAGGCTATCTAAGGTGCAGAAAGATATGGGGCTCCAGAAGAAATGCACAGAGAAATGAAGAGAACTAGGTCCTAATCCGGATATGTAGCCCTATTATGTGACATCATTGATAAAGAACCTTCCAACTATGAAGAAGCGGCAGAGAAGAAAGAATTAAAAGGATGATATGATCGAGGAGTATCATTCAATCATGAAGAATGATGTATGGGATGTTGTCCCAAGACCAGAGGGGAAGTCTATTGTGACTTCCAAGTGGATATTCAAGATCAATCATGCTACAGATGGCAGCATAGAGAAATATAAAGCAAGATTTGTGGCTCGTGGCTTCTCCTAGAAAGAAGGAATAGATTATGAAGAAAATTTTGCACATGTATCCAGATACGCTTACATTAGATCAGTACTTTCTCGGGCTGTAGTAATGAACTAGAAGATACACCAGATGGATGTCAAGACTACTTTCTTGAATGGTGTAGTAGAAGAGGAAGTGTAATTGGAGCAGCCACTCGATTTTGAGACACATGACAGGGAGACTCATGTGTGTAAATTGAAGAAGGCCCTATACGGTTTGAAATAGGAACCTAGGACATGGTACGCCAGAATTGAAAGCTTCCTGACTAGCTTAGGCTTTTACAAGAGTAAAGCGGATTTCGACCTCTACTATAAGGTTGAGGAAGGGAACCCTATGATAATCCTACTGTATGTATATGACATGTTTGTAACAGGTGAGGATGGGTTGATTGCTGACACAAAGGGGACTCTTGTTTCCAAGTTTGAGATGAAATACTTGGGTATGATGCACTACTTTCTACACATGGAGGTATTAAATTGAGAACATAAATATGTGGACAAACACACAACTCACAGGATATACCACACAATTTGCTTAGTTATTAAAGAATGAAACAATGCAAAAATGGCTTGCAGCTGTGAATGATTTTCATTAATCAAAGAGTAATTAGATAGTAATTACAATGAAGTACAATGGCTTAAATAGCCACATGCAATTCGAATCCACATGAGGAAATTCAAATTGATTATACTCTACTTGACTGTAGGTAACTAAGACCTTGTCTAAATCATTGTCGTAGGACTCAATAGTTAACTGACCTTATCTAAACCATAACCGGAGTTCATCAGAGTTCTAAAACACAACTCAAGTGTTGCATTCAGTGTTGACTGAGGCTAAATGACTGTGGTAGGTGAGAAATGCACCCCTCCTACATGCATCCATGCAAATCTAGAGCTAATTGAATGTAGAGGACTAGAACAGAATGTAAATGACTCCTAACTTAGCTTGACTAGTCACCAACTCAACTGATCTAAACTTGGTTGGCTTCAACACTCCCAAGGGCTCCTAAATTGTAGGGATTGGTATAGGAGGCTCCTAAACTGATGCATGCAAGTGTAATCAGTGGAAGGAGGCCTCAGTTAGTGTCCCCACACTTTAGTAACCGAAACATGTTCCCAAATTAGGCCAAGTGGACCCAATGGTGCTAGTGACTAAAAATAGATTGGATGGACTCCCGATTTAGACATGACTCCTGATTTAGACATATGACCAAATTGGACAAGGGAGGATTAATAATCCTAACACCCCCCCTGAATGCTAACTTGGACAATAGGTGGGCCCTGGTAACTAAGACCATAGGCCACCCATTACATCAAGTAAAGTAAAGTAACTGCTCAAAAACAAGGTGCTGGGGAAAAAACCACATGGGAAAGACGCCCCCCCTCTAGTTAAGCAGGTAGAATTAGGATCAATCTGGATCTTCTATGCACAGGTATCCTGGGGCCTGGCATGTGAACCTCTCCATCATTATGTCTGGAGGAATCTTCCTCTTTGGAAGAAGAATGATATGCTCAACTAAATCAGAAATATAGACAGTTGTTGGATGAAGACTGGACCCATGTAGAGCAACTGAAGTCAACTGATAAGCAAGAAAAGGTTCTTGAGGATTAAGAACGTGTGAGGAACACTCCAGAAACTGATATGTTGCATCCATGAACAGAAAACCATGAGTGGTAAGAACAGGCCCAATTTTTAGGAGCAAGTGTCCAGGTCGATTCAGAAAATCTTCCTCTTTAACAGTTCTGTGAGGAAATGAGCGTGTGATCAATGGTAGAGAAGCACTGGGACTGTTTAGAGAGAATGCTTGATATCCATATTCTGATATAGCTTCTGAAATATCTAATGAATCACATAATAAAATATCACAAACCTCATAAGAGGAAACTAACACCAAATCCCCAGCAGCAATTTTGAGGAAGAATTGCGGTACTTGATTTTTCACACTGGAATTGGTGAGAGCAGCTACAAGCATGACTGAAAGATTTTGGATTTTAAAAAATGAACCAAATAATATGATATCAGAAATTAAATCAGATCTAATAGGTTCACAAAAGATCCAAAACTTTGAAATGAAATCAAATCCCCAGCAACAGTTTTGTAGGAGACTTGCGGTACTTGTTTCTTCACACCGTTGATGAGAACAGCTACAAGCAGTACTGAAAGATTATGAATTTGATATATTAAACCAATAAATATCAGATTATATCTAAATAATATCATATCAGATCCAATAAGGTTAATATCAGATTCAAATAAATGGTTAACCGAGACAGTGGATGCACAACTTTCTTCTTCTTCAAAATTCTCAATTTTGGTGCATGCAATCCTGCAGGAATTTGCTGGAATATCTAGATCATCGGGAGCGAATGGTTCACTCTATTAATCTGATATTTCTTCCAAAATATCCAAGTTATTACATATTTTCACACCAGCAGCAACATTAGAGGCAGAAAAATCAAATTTCTCTTCACTTTCAGAAGCAATTACTGGTAAATTTTGCACAGAATTCAAAGGAAAATCACCAGTGAATGTTTGCATGGAAGTGCAACAGTATTTTTATTCAATATCAGAGATTCAATGTCTTCTTCTATTTCATCCATATGAAAAGATGAGATATCAGATATCTCATAAACTTCTGGAGCATCAAGAGAAGGAGTCACTGCATGGAGACTGTCTTCAATTCAAATTCATTATGTAGAAGCTTATGCTTCTTCTTCATCTTGAACAACTTCATCAGAGAGAGTGGAGGTTGATATTTTTGGATCAGATATGCTTATGGTGCTGGATGTGCTCTCCAAAGTGATGTTATGATCCTCATCAATCATTCCAAAGGTTCTGTCCAATAGTTTCCAGAGATCCTTTGGGCTTCTAACAGATCTTTTGAGGTAGAGCATGCTAGGAGAAATGGCCATATACATATTTCCATAAGATGCATCACATTTATTTAGCAAGTCATCCTTTCTCTCAAAGGAATCTTCACCAATTCCAATAGACACCTCATAGAGTTCTTGTCTCTTCAGAGATGCAATCATCTTCATCTTCCATTCTGAATAGTTTGTGAATAGGGTGAGAAGAGGAACTGATGAATCCAGAATTGATGAAGCCATTCGAAGTTGTACCTGCAAAAAACACAAAAGTGGCACCGTAAGGTCGACATTTTTCACATTTCAGGTTTTCATCACACCCATCATAGTTGATCAATCTTGATCAACAATTCCTTAACTTGGGGTATTAAGTGGTAAACCTTCTGCTTCTTGGTGCAGAGCTGGAAGGAGCAATTTTTCTCAAAAATGATCCATTAGGAGATCTGAGAAGGAGAAGTGCCTTGTCCACTGAGGATCTGATACCATATTAAATTGAGCACATAGATCTGTCGACAAACACACAACTCACAGGATAGATCACACAATTTACTCAGTTATTGAAGAATGAAACAGTGCAAAAATGGCTTGCAACTGTGAATGATTTTCATTAATCAAAGAGTAATTAGATAGTAATTACAATGAAGTACAATGGCTTAAATAGCCACATGAAATTAGAATCCACATGAGTAAATTCAAATTGATTAGACTCTACTTGACTGTAGATAACTAAGACCTTGTCTAAATCACTGTCGAAGGACTCAATAGTTAACTGACCTTATATAAACCATAACTGGAGTTCATCGGAGTTCTAAAACACAACTCAAGTGTTACATTCAGTGTTGACTGAGGCTAACTGACTGTGGTAGGTGAGAAATGCACCCCTCCTGCATGCATCCATGTAAACCTAGTGCTAACTAAATGTAGAAAACTAGAACTGAATGTAACTGACTCCTAACTTAGCTTGACTAGTCACCAACTCAACTGAACTGAACTTGGTTGGTTTCAGCACTTCCAGTGGCTCCTAAATTGTAGGGATTGATCTAGGAGACTCCTAAACTGATGCATGCAAGTGAAATCAGTGGTAGTAGGCCTCAATTAGTGTTCCCCACACTTTAGTAACTGAAACATGTTCCCCAATTAGGCCAAGTAGACCCAATAATGCTAGTGAGCAAAAATAGATTGGATGGACTCCCGATTTAGACATATGGCCAAATTGGACAAGGGAGGATTAATAATCCTAATAGGAGGTGTGGCAGAATGTAGATGGAATCTCCTTGGCACAAGGGAACTATGAAGTAGAGATCCTCAAGAGGTTCAGGATGATGGACTTCAAGGCCATGACCACACCTATGGCATCAAACCTGAAGCTATTGAGTGATGCTTCATCAAATTCAGTTGATGCTATGATGTATCATCAGATGATTGGGTCATTGATGTACCTGATGAATACGAGACCAGATATTTGCTTTTCTATGAACACATTGAGCCAGTTCCTGACAGATCCTAGACATGTTCACCTGATTGCTGCAAAGCATATTCTGAGGTACATGAAGGGTACAGTTGATTATGGGCTCAAGTATGAGGCGAATCAAAAGATTAATTTGGAAGGTTATGTGGATTCAGATTGGGAAGGCAGTGCCATTGATAGGAAGAGCACTTTGGGGTGTTGCTTTATTATGGGATCAGGTGTGATCTCTTAGTTTAGAAAGAAGCAGTCCTGCGTGGCACTGAGTACAGCCAAAGTAGAGTATGTCACAGCTTGTTCGGCTATTTGTGAGGAAGTGTGGCTGAGGAAGCTATTATCGAATTTTTTTTATCTCCAGTTGGATGCTACTTGTATATATTGCGACAACCATAGTTGTGTGAAGTTGTCGTAGAACCCAGTGTTCCATGACAAGTCGAAGCATATTAGATCAAATATCACTATATTAGGGATATGGTGTAGAGAGGAGCAGTGAAGCTTCAGTATGTTGCAACGGGCAAGTATATAGTTGATGTGTTGACCAATCCATTGGCCAAAGTGAAGTTTGAGTACTTCAGGGGGAAGCTTGGTGTTCTCCAGATCGAGGTTCCTTCCAAGGGGAGGTGGTGATTCCGTGATCCTTTCTGACATGGTGACAGGCTGGGCCTCCCATGGTCAGATGTAAGTGCAGATCCTTTATGACATGGTGGAATGCTAGGCCTCCCATGGTTAGATGTAAGTGCAAAGCCTTTCGGACATGGTGGTAGGATGGGCCTCCCATGGTCATATGTAAGTGCAGATCCTTTCTGACATGGTCGCAGGCTAGGCCTCCCATGGTTAGATATAAGTGTTGGATGAGCCTTTCTGACATGGTGGCAGGCTAGGCCTCCCATGGTCAGATATAAGTGTTGGATGATCCTTTCTGACATGGTGGCATACTAGGCCTCCCATGCTCGGATGTGAGTGTTGGGAATTTTTGACATGGTGGCAGGCTGGGCCTCCCATGGTCAGATTATAAGTGTTGGACGAGCCTTTCTAAAATGGTGGTAGGCTGGGCCTCCCATGGTCAGATGTGAGTGCTAGGCCTTTCTAACATGGTGGCAGGCTGGGCCTCCCATGATCAGATGTGAGTGTTGGGCATGCCATTCTGACATGGATGTTGGATGTGTTCCTCCCATGGTCAGATATAAGTGCTGGGCAGGCCTTTCTGACATGGTGGCAAGCTAGACCTCCCATGGTCAGATATAAGCAGTAAAGAAGATGAAGAACTACATGGAGGCTAGGACTACAACTAGCATGAAAAAGGGTTGGCTCTGTAGAACTTCCTACGACAAGAATAATTGAGAGATAACACCATTTGATCGAGATAGCAGAAGCAGTGATGATGATGATGATCCAGTGATGATCCAGATTTGATCCAGTGACGAATACTTGTGCTAATGAATTGTGTCAAGATAATACCTTCCTAGTTAAGAGGGAGTATTTATGTATTTGTAACTTCGAAATGTATTCACTTGTATAATTTATACATTGTATTTCATTGGTCCCAAATGTTCCTATCGAAAGAATCATTAATGTAATCAAGTCATGTAACGTCATAGAGGTTAATCCTCCTAGTTGATCGGGGGTCAAAGTCCCCACAGTTTCAAGGAACTAGGGTTATTAGACTCTCCTAGAGAAGTCGGCCTTGGTAAGTAATTGTCCAGTCAGAAATTAGTATAAATAGAGAGTGAGCCTCTCTATTTGACACACACACTCACCTAGCTGTAGCGCATAGGTGAGAGAGGAGAAGCTCACTCAAGTGAGAGAGAGAACAATTGTTGGAGATCATATTTCTACCTTTGGGTTTTACTGCTACCATTGGTGCTCATTTTATCTATGAGGAATTTGTGGGGTTTTCTCCTTTATGGTTTCCCTGAGGAAAATCTCTGTGTCTATTGTCTCTTGTGATTGTTTGATGTGCATGTTATTCTCTCAGATAAGATCCTAAGATAATACTGTCTAATTGATAATAAAAAATCTAACATTGATCCACGTGGAAAAGATAAAAAATGCAATAAAGAACCCCCTCCCTCCCCCCTTACTATATTTTCCTATAAGTTTTCTTTTACAAATAACTTGCTTCAAGATAAGTGACCCACTTTTATAAAACAAGTAGGAAGCACTTTTACAATATAGTTACTTTATAACATAAAGTTATATGAACATTTACAAAAAGTAACAAAAAGAATGACTTGATCCCAAGACCTCTTACTTTATAAATAACTTTTAACCAAGTGATCTAAGCAAAATATTTTGTAATATTATGGAGGAGAATGGGGTGGTTGTTGTTGTTGTTGTTGTTGTTGTTTGGAAAACGTGCCTACCCAAAAAAAACATGATTTTGGCCTACAAGACACTTTACACAACCATCCAAAATTAAAGAGCAAAATTCTAAAACTAAAATGTCTCAGATTTGGGATTAGTCCTAGGTTAGATTTCCTAGAAATGAAATTTTTCTCTTTGTTTCTAAATTTTTTATTTATCAAGTTCACACAAAGCACAGAGTAAAGAGAATATGGAGTAAAGAAAATTGTTTTCATTTCATTTCGGATTTTTCGAGTTCGCACAGAGTGCATGAAAAAAAACATACATAGATTAAAAAGGTAAGAACCTAGAAATAAAACAAAAACCAAACATAAATCTAAAAGAATATGAGAAAAAAAATGTGTAACTATAAAAAGTATACTTCCGAATCTGGTAAAATTCCCTTATCTTGGGAAAATAAAAACATTTTTAAGTGAAACGAAAAGTGTGGAAATGGTGAACTAAGTGGAATAGAACACTTCTCATATCCCATAAATGAGTAGAAGTATCATAACCAGAAATCCTTTGACGGCCTTGGAAACACCAATTCAAGATCTAGTTCACCAATGGAATGTAACAAACTTAAATAATAACAACAAACTATATATATATATATATATATATATATATATATATATATATATATT
>LPNX010336646.1:6361-18114 GCA_001517045.1 Pseudotsuga menziesii | reverse complement strand
AAGATTGCAAAGCAAGCAAAACTCCTTTCCTTTCAGGAGTGAAGCTGGAGGAAGATGATTCTCCACCGATGGTAAACAACACTTTGTATAGATAGTTGACTAGATTTTTATTGTATTTGACACATACTAGACCTGATCTTTGTTATGCAATAAGTGTTGCTTATAGATTCATGTATCAGCCCCATGAGATCCATTGGAAAGCAGCAAAGAGGATCCTTAGCTTTGTTCAGGGAACAAGGACACATGGGATTTTCTATAAGGCCAATTCTGACCTTGAGTTAATTGGTTTTACTGATAGTGATTGGGCAGGTGATAGCACTGACAGGAAGTCCACTTCAGGTTATGTTTTCATGCTTGCAGAAGGGCCAATCAGCTGGTCAAGCAAGAAACAGAGTGCCATTGCACTCTCATCTACAGAAGCTGAGTACAGAGGAGTTGTCAATGCAGCAACTCAGTGTTTATGGTTCCAGGGTTTACTTGGAGAGTGTGGTTTCGAACCTGAGTGCTCAACTACCATCTACTGTGATAACCAGAGTACCATTCGAATTTGCAAGGATCTAGTTCGGAAGCAGAGAACCAGACACATTGAGATTCACATGCACTACATCAGAGAGCTTGTGCATGATGGCACCATTCATCTACTCTTCTGCTCATCTTCAGAACAAGTAGCTAACATCTTCACAAAATCATTTTGTGAGAAGACCTTCAGCAATCTCAAATCACTGCTGGGGATTGCTGATCATGCTGTCAAAGCATGAGTGGAGACAAGATTCTACAATTTTGTTTTACAGTCCATGTTTAAGGGAGGATTTTCCCAATTTGGTTTTGCCTCTTTCCTTGTTTCATGTGGACATTGCAGTATGTAAAGGGTGACTAAGCCTTGTTGCTAGGCCCTATATTTTTGATTTATTACTCATAAAGTTAGGCTTAAGGGGGGGTGTTAGAATAATCAACCCATAGTATTTACCCACTTAGACATTAATTCATTTATTTTTGTCTTATTTTCCTAGTCCATGAGTCCCACCATGTGCAAGTTGCTAATTGCCTATCCATAAAGGTCAAACTTGCCATTATTGACTCATGTAGTGCTTGGGAAAGCCTTAGGAATCACATCTACTTTATTCCTGGCCTCCTAGGCACCTATCTGCTTTTTCTACTTTATTCCCTGCTTTTTCAGTGTTTTAAGGCACATAGGAAAGCAAGACTAGGTGAGGTGAATCAACTTTGTTGCCTCTTCCTCCTCCACTCCTTCCTCCATGCAAAAGCATGTATGAGCTGCCATTTGACCACTCTTTAGCTTGCCTATGTGCCCTTGCTAATTTGTGGGGTCCTTGATAGATTTGGGATCAGCTTTTTACACCTATGGGGGATTTACCTATTTTGGGTAAGCCTGCTTTATGCTAGATTTGGATGCTTCCTTATGCATTCGATTTGCTCATGTATTCTATATATTCAACAGCCTATGTTATTATAGGATTGTCTATTGTACACTCAGTTAATATAATTTTGTGTTACAGCTCCATATTCAGTCTCCATTGTTGATAATTTTGCATGATCAATTGTTAATTGTTGTGGGTGAAATTAATCTACTGCAGGCCTGAATTTCTACACACCTTAGAAAATTCTTCATTGGGAATCTGCAATTTCTTCTTGATTCGTTCTTTAACCTCTGATAAAGTCTCACCCAAGTGAATAACAAAAAAGAAAGGCTCTCCAAAGTTCTGGATCTGTTTCAAATTTGTGAAATTTAAGGCTCATTGGATTTTAAAGTTTAACAAAAGAATCAAACAATTCGTTCATAGCCATCTCTTCCAGCAGAGATTCATCGAGAGTATACTCACCATATGGTTTTGTGATGAATCCTTGGTAAAATGGTAAACATGAATCAACCTATCATGTGAACTCAGATTCCTCTCTTCTTCTGGGATCTGTGCAGTATTAACAATGAAAATATGAAAAAATTTCTGCTAACACAACCAAGTAAATATGAGAACTAAGACAAATTGTTATAATATAAGCACCTCTTTTGCTCGCAAAGTCCAATACTGGTCATTTACATTCTCAATATTTTCATTTATAGGAAAAATATGCACATGTCAATCACATATCTCATAAAAATGATTAAAGTGGGCCTTGTAAGAATCAAGCACAGATTGCAGAGTTAAAAAAGGAAGCCCCCAAGTCTGACCTTGTAAATTTTGTGGTAAAAGACCTCAAGTAGTCGTAGCTCTGCATTTGGGTTGGATAGCTCCACCTTCAAGAACAGAAAAAGAGAAGTGTATTACTAAATGCAATCAACAAAATTTCCATTACTCGATGTAATTTGGTTGTAGAAATATTTGGCCCATAACATTAAAAGGATCTACATTAAATTTGGTTGAGAGTCAAACTATTTTCACCTCGTCTTTCATTGCATGGTGAAATGTAACCTTTAAAGATTTCAATCCTTACAGCTCTAAAAGTGGTATATCCAGTACTTCATAATACAAGATATCAGAAATCATCCCAAAACCCACATTAAGATCTTAACAGTGAGATAAAGTGAAGCAAGATATGAGCCACTAAAACCAGTGAACACCACAAAGTTTGACTCATACTATTAAGTAGAAGAATGACAGAAAATCCCTACAATATCGAGATGTATAACATTTCATCTTTAGATTTATGAAATCCTATCAAATTTTCTCACACCTGATTGTAATGCACGAGCATATCACTCAAGTGATCAACACCTCGATGCTTAATTGGTTGAGGTTTTGGCTGCTGCGAATAACAGTTGTGTGACGTAAGCCTAAGTTTTGAAGGATCACCTAAACCGAGTTGATTTGCAACCCTCTTAACAACATCATCATAAGTGTCCAGCTTTGACCTGCAAACATCACAGATGAAAGCAACATGGATAGAACAAGTTTCAAACCCAGACAAAGATCCTACACATTGAAATTCTTTTACATATTAAAGTTCATTGCATATAAATAGAATTGTACTTACAGTGCAATACAAATTTCATCTTCTTTTGGCTTATCCAGATGCCGGAAATGAACAATCTACAGATCACATGCAATCAGAAATTCAACGTATGTTAAAATGACTTTCAAAACCAAGGAACAAATCATGTTCTTCATGAAGCACACATGCCTTTCTACACGATAGTTGCAAGAATGACTTCTTCACTGATAAAGGCAATAATTGGCAACTTTGCTCACAAGATGTAATGAGATTGAGTGCTAAGGAAAGCATGATTAGCCAACTATCATTGGTAAGTTAGCCCCCCTGAACTTTTATATATGCATTCCATGCAGCCATATCTAGGAGCAATGAACATAATATGCAGTTTCATTCTCATTAAAATACATGTTTTATTGATTTCGAAATTTGCAGCAATAACTTCGTTAGAAGATAAGTATAACTAAAGACTGTTATCAAACCATATGGTTGGAAATAGGCAAACCATGAAACTGAATCTGTGCTATAGAAAAGCAGTTAGGTTAGATTAGTCCCTACTGCAGAATTGGTAATCTACTGATACTAAATGTTTCACAGCAACGTCCCTTTCTAATATTTAGCCTTTTGCAATGTCCTCTATTACATTTCATGTATCCAACATATCATCCAACTAAGCAGCCGGTTTTGGAGTCACTGTATTCTCGGCAATGGATATCCACATTGTAACACCTTACAAGTTATAACATATAAAATATGGATATCTACTTTGCAGACCATTTAGAGCCACTATTTAGTTGTATTTTGGTTCAGATATGTATCGCACTCGGTGTCATTTTGCTATATTCACCCGTAAAATGCTATATAAATGAGAAAACTTTACATAATTGTGTTTAATGGTTTGGAATCTGGATTTGCATGGATGTACATGATAAGATTTTTTTTTAAATTGAATATTTTCAGTATTTTTTGGTCGGCCAGTTTGTGTCCTGTTTTTTACCTGTTCAGGTATAGTTCTTGTTTTTGGGGTCGATCGGTTCTGATAACATTGTCTTCCATATATATGGTGATTCTAAATATTCCAACAATCAAGCACCTTAGAGCTTGTCAAAAGGTACTGAAATGAAATTACTTGAGACATGTTATATATGCAGGTAAATCAAATTTTATGAGCTATTTTGTATGTAAGTTCACAAAGTTGTAATAATGTCTTACTCTTTAGTCCTACGATATGTTGTATAAAATCTTAAAATGATAATTAGCATATTTAGTTTTAATTAGCTAAATAACAACCTAATTTCCCCATTAAGGTAATGTGGGCAGTAAGTTATGGCTTTGGTCCATTGTATAAATACTAAATAGGTGTTTTCTAAATATTACATGTCATTTGAAAACACCTCAACAAGCAACCTGTAATTCTTCCATTTTACACAAACATAAAATGAGATGGATAAAAACCGCAATTTTAACTTGATCATGCAAGGACAGATCACAGCATCATGTCAGATGCCGATCTGAAACTAATACACTTCTTCTATCACACTCGAATACTCTATAGCATAGAGAAGCAGGAACATCGATCTAGACTATCATATGATTTTTCATTTATATTACAAACGAATCAACCTCCTCAAGGCCCATCCATAAAAGACAATTGTTACAAGAGAAGCAATCCTTGGCTATACTTTCAATTGTATATCTTCACAGACTTCTCAAATGAATGCTGATTATGCCAACAGCCATACCATATTAATTTTTTTTTAAAAACAATAAGAAGGTTCAAACTAAAATTTAAGACATCTAAATTATGTATTACTCATAAGACATAAGCTTACACATGTTGCCTAACTGCTTTGGTGAATTCTCTTTGATGAATTGTCAGAATGCTCCAACCCAAGGTACTACTCCCAAGCTCCATAAACATCTCTCCTCTTGAATAATAAAGAAAAACTGGTTAAATATTTTAATTGCTTATATGCCTAGTCTCTGTTCCATGTGTTTCACTGAGTGTCAAGACAGAAGCATCAGCAAATATTATAGAAATATAAGACATACCTTAAAACGATGGGAAACGATATCTGATGGGGAACAAGTAGACTCAAATGTCCCAAAGAGAAGAAAAAAATCACACACTATCCAGTACACATGGGACACAGCTGTAGTTACATCTACATATTATATTTTGCTAGCAAGTGCATTTCAAAGAAAATTCTCAACAAAATTCTTTTGACATAATTTTCAGCACATTGAAATGAGAAAAAAGAAATAAAATAGAGGCATTATCGAAGAAAACAGAGGCATTATCGAATGAAAAACAGAAGAGCTGACCTGCACAATTGCAATATGCAAAATGAGGCCTCGAAGACCAACTGCAATTGAAGGAAGGTTTATGGGAAAAGAAGGATAAGGCTTCTCTTCTTACAAAAGGGTAAGGGCCTACGGTGGTGAGACTGTTTAAAGGTTTCTGGTTGATTCTATTGATGATTTTTTATCCTTATATGAACACATGGAAGATGTGTAAATGAGAGCAGAACCAAATCAAAATAGCTCAATGTCACTTACTGAAGACATTTGGAATGGAATGGTAGCAGACTGAATCTTCTCCAAATCAAAATGGCGGACTACTCCAAATCGACGAAATGGCATACTGCTCCAAATCGAAATGGTAGAGTGCTCTTTCTACCTACTTTGCTTCTTAAACCCCTACCCAAGCTCTAGCCACCTCTATCCTACCTATTGAAGATGAGGAAAATCCTGCCCTAAAAAAGTATCCTCAATTTAGGGATAAACAATTTACCCTCATCTGGATCGGTCAAATGATCAGTCCTCAAAATAGAACAGGAACTGGACACACCGAGCCTCCCCCCCTCCCCGGGGGATTGCTCAACGACTCCACAGAACGGTCAATGGATGGAACAATAGGGAAAGGAACTTGGGACAGAAATAGGATTGCTAGAGATTTATCGAACTAAGGGGAAAATGGATCTGTACAGTAATCTAAATCAGAACATGAAACGGAAAAATCAACCACAGGATCATCAATGGACTCAGAATCTGGGACGGCAAGGAAATTATAAGGCCGAAGTCCTCGGAACCAGGGATCAAATTTGAAGGGCTGGTCTTAATTTCATATAGAAGGTTATTTACTCATACTGCCCTTCTATGATGAAGGGTTTCTAATAAAACTCTCATTTCAAATGGCAATAACACATTAATTGCACACTTCATTAAAAAAATGTTCTAAAAAGATAATGCATTTCAATTAAATTTGTGACACAAAAAATTTTGAAAATAAAACTTATGACATCTTCAAGTGGAAACAGTTTGCTGACTCTGGCTTAATGGAAAACACAAACGCAATAATGGCTGCCATTTCAGAATCCAGATAAAATTTTCAATTGTAAATAAAAACTTAAGATAATCTGCATGAAACTTAAGATCTGTTCGTTTTCCCATCTTCTGGGATGATCTTGATGTTTATCAGTTTTTTACCTTGCCTTTGAGGTTGCTTTTTAAAATCCAATTTAATTATGGTTTTACCAGGCTTGGTGTATGACTTAGATGTTAAATGCATTCTACAGCCCAGATTTGGGGGATCCATGATCAACACTATATACATAGATCCATCTTCATTCTGGTTTTGTTTTGTGTGTATCTACCAAATTTCTTGAACCTGCAATCTAAATTATTTTTAACGACTCCATTGTCTGGAACACTCTTTGGAATTAGGATATTGTTCTTTATTTTTGGTTGAGTCCATGACATGTCCAAAAAGTGATAAAATATAAGTCTTCAATCCTAACTAAAACATTAAAAAAATCCAATAATAAGTCTTCAATCCTAACTAACACATTAAAAAATCCAGTAATGTTTAAGTTTTAACTAAGCTAAAGCCTGAGCTAAATTTATGTCCTATATCACAATCACTTGCTATAATTAGATGTGTAGGCACATAATTACAATAAGTATCATTCTCGCAGTAGAATTTAAAACAAAAAGAAGAAAAAATAAGTATCATTCTAGCAGTAGAATTTGAAAAAAAATGAAGTTAAAGGAAAAATAACGCCTCAGTGCGACTGGATTTTAACACACTGAACTATCTTGTTCCTTGAAATTCTCTGTGATCCTTCTTGTTTCCAAATTGTCCAAGAGAAGAAATTCTATCTGATATTGTTGTGTTTCATCCATATATTAAGATTGGTATTGTCCTTAGTATGACTTGATCTCGTGTTTGTCTTATTGCTAAATGTTAGTTTGATTTTTAGCTTATTCAATTCCCGAATTTGGGGGTTTGTTTTCTTGTGCCTACTTTATCCAGCTGAGCTGCTTGTTTAGCTTGCTGGTCTTATGTTTGTTTCCCCATGAAATTGAACTCTGTACTAATTGATTTACTCTGGCTTTGAGATTGATATTGATTGGAGGTTTTTTTCCAGCTGAATTGTTTGTGCATTGCACTAGAATCTGGTGAATCATTCTTTGAGTCTGCTTTAATGTTCACATATGAAAAATGCTCTATCCTAAGATTCTCAACCTATATTTTACATAAATGTCGATTGCAAGAGACATTTAAACATGTGATCACTCAAAACAACAATACAGATGTCCAAATCACAAACCTGATGAATCTGAGGTTGTGATTTCATTCTAGCCCATTTTTCTTGAAGTGCCCATTGGTGGCTCTCATACAGATAAAATCCATCAACAATGGAATACCTTGCAGGATAATTCTTGAAAATTTCCAGCATTTCAAGGCCCTCCTGAAGATTAATCTGCCAAAAAAAGTAAGCATGTTAGTGGAAACCAAAAAATATTTCTAATATAGATTTTAAAACATTGTCATTTAGGAAGTTCATACTCTAGCCAAAATCTTGCTAGATAAAGAATATGAAAAAGAAAAATTCATTTAATCATTCAACCGCTTGCAAAATCTTTCTTAGGGTTAAGATTTTCCATATTCTTAATTCTAATTCAAGGAGAATGTTCATAGTAAGACAAAAGTGCAAGATTATTTACATCCTGAGTGTCCCTCTTATTTGTAACATGCTTCTTGTCATTGTTTTCAAGTATAATATGGCGTAGCTGAGCATTGGGAATATATTTTATGATATGCCATCTGACTGAAAGCTCCCAGTCCACTTATCCTACTACCAGAAATCCATACTTTTGCTGAAGTCCACGGGTCCCACCATTTATGCAACACCACAAAATCGTCCACTTCCATTCACCTGAAACATTTGCAAGAAAAGGCTTACCCACAATTGTAAAAAATGAGAAAAGTGAAAACTACATAAGAGAAATAATAATAGGCTTCATTGATAGAAAATTCTTATAGCACAAAAGGAGAAATATTAAACAGTCAACTCAAAGGAAACTTACTGAGAAGAAAAGGAATATTGGACAACCACCGGGATTGTCACTAGCTCTCAACTGTGCATCCTCAAATGCTAGATTCAACTTCTGGTTTCCATTGGGTGTGCTTGCCTACACACTGTACTTTATGCTTTTGTGAATATCATCTTCAGTATAGGATTTGATAACAAATAACTTTGCATCATCATACTTGGTAATAAAATCCAAACGATTGTAACTGTCACCATCACCAAGGACTCCAAGAATTTCATTAACCCTATCTGAAAACACACTTTGTCCTTCATCCTGCCTACTAGATAATGCTTGCTTATTTGCTGGCCTTATCGTTGGATGTTGCATTGCATCGTTTGGGCCACCATGGATCAATTTCCCATTGTCAAAGCAGTCACTATTTTCAACCCACCGCTTATTGTCTACCATCAAACCTAAGTTGTTGCCTCCTATTTCTACTTGATAGGTGGTTAGACCATCATTTGTTCTCAATTATGTGGTAGGAGAAGGAATAACAAAAGGAATCCCCACTTGGAGGTTGTAAATTGGGCATGATATGGGGTAGATAAACTGCTTGCTGCAGCGAAACAAAACAATACCAAGACAAAATTCAAACAACCCAGTCAGCAAAATCAACTCCATTGTCTAATTTAAAAGATATGGATCAGCTATGGATTAAATGAAATATGTTCATCCAAACTTGTTTCTGAGTAGATCAGTGATTGGTTCCCAATTCATTACTTTCTGTATAAATGCACGAAGAGGAAATCCTACATACCTAGTAGGAATTTCCAGGATTTGTAATCCTAGGACCTCTCCAATTCTTTAATTATTTTGACATGGGTTGTTCTAGTTATGGAACATTATCCATATATTATATAACCACCATACCTGATCCAAACATCGAATACCATATCACGGATATGTGAACAAACCGTCATAACTACTGTCCATAATTAGAAATGAATATAAAAAATATGTCTGTGCTAGCATTGAAATAGGTCTGTCAACGTCAATCAACAACCCATACTGAATCAAAATTCAGAGAGTCCACATCATCCAAATGTATCAAAACAACTTGAACAGTCCAAGTACAGTCTTCCATTAATCGTAGCATACCAATTACTAGAACTAGTCTTCCTTTCTTAAAGATAATTAAACAAAAACAAAAGCAACAAGCAACTACTACCATTGCCATTTTCACACCAAATTTTTGTCAACACTTGTTATCTTACAGTTGCAAACAATTTGAGTAATCATTTCAACACTCCATTCGCATGGTAGCCTCAAATCCCCCCTCCAAACCCCAAAATTCATTACCATTACTTAACAAGAATATTTACCAAACCTTCTACCGCAGACCAGTGTTTCGTTTAAACTTTAACTTTGTGTGTAATGGCATCTGTAAAGGGTGCAAAATGGGTAAACAAGTTAGAAAGTGGATTAAGAGGTTTCTAAATGGAACATCCTATGAAATGGGAATGGGAAAAGCCAGTCTCAAATTATCATTTGTTGAATCCAAAGATGCAGCAAATATTGCTTCAAGAGTACAATTATATAAATATGAGTTTGCAATGTAAAACTGCCTCACAAACCAACCAGATGCGTGTAAAGGATATTGGATTCTCATTTTCTTCTTCTTTCAACGAATGACCATGACAAAATGCGAAGGCCAAGGAAGAAATGTGAATCAATGACAAGCTATCATGTGCCTTCGTTATGGATATGAGAGAAGGTGTAGACTGGGCCATCTTAATTGCAGGTGCAGGATTTATATTGATAAAAGACTACAATTTTTTTCTTTCAAAGGTCTTTATACATTTTTCCAACAATTGGGATCATTGAAAAAACTAAAATAGACGTGAGCAAGCAGCAGCAATAGTATGCCAGGCTGCACATAAGGAAAATATGTAACAGCATCATAAGGTTAATTATCTGAGACTAAGCCAAAGGTTGAATAACGCCGGAGGTTCAAAACCCAAGACTGTTTGCAATGAACACAAACAATTTTACTGAAAATTAATTGTAATTTTGACCTCCAAGGTTTCAATCCAAAAGTTTAAGTATAGCCCACAGAGCAAGAGAAACAAAATGGGGTTTCCCTCAAAGACTAATGCCAAATTAATTTTATTAATGGTGTCAACATCATATGGATTTAGTAAGCAAACCCACAAGGATTATCATATGAGCAAGACAATAAATAAAATATATTTAATATATCAAACAGAGATAGAAAGGAAAACCCAGATCATTTTATCAACATGCAAAGCCAGACGCAGAGGTATGGAGAGATTTTGAGTTCAATTTTCAGTAGTTAGAGCACAAAACTTATTAAATGCCTCATCAACTCGCCCATGGGCGAAATACATAGACACATGAAATTATGCAGGGGAAGAAATATGAGTCATTTAACTTTTCAACCTAAGACCAGAAAAAGAAAGGAAGGTAGGTATCAATCCATTCAAACCCTTTAAGAACATAATTATTTACCTCTGCAAGCTTGTAAAAATAGCAAGAGGACTCTTACCTCATCCAATGCGGAGCTTAAAAAGATGCAACCATTCTTTGTATTCTCCAACAGTGCATGGTTCTCCTTTAAACCTCGACAAATGATGCCCCAATTTAATCCTCAAACCAAGAAGAGGGAATCAAACCAAGACTTTAGAATCAGCAAGCACAAAATGGCATAAATTATACACAAAGGATGAATCCCTTGACCCAAGTTAACCATCAGACAATAAGCGTACTGTTGGTGAGTTTAATGCCCAGAGAGTACAGAAATGGAGATGGCATTGCCACATAAATCCGTCTTCAGTACCAAGAAAACCCCTCACCCAAATCGACAAGAACTCCAGGTCTCCAAACCTCAATTGCATTTCAAATCGCCCCTCAATCGTGAGGCAGTCGCATTAAAAAGTATCCATGGTACATTCAATTTTTCAACTTTTCAAACCAAGGAGAATGATAAGAATTAGATTTGTAATTGAGTTGTGGATGTTGATACTTTTGTTGGGATAGATTTTACACGGGTTGAAGATGGGTATTGTGGTAGTTTTCTCTCTAGTGTATTTAAATATTTAGTTATAAAGGTACTCAAAAGGATTTGTAACATGGTCTTTGGTGGGTATATTGTCATATTTAATATTAAACCCCCATTATTTATAAGATTAAGTATTGGATTTATTAATAGAAAGTGGAGGGACATTCAAGTTCAAGGATCCATGGTGAAACAACCTTGACTAGGTTATGTCCTACAATTTTGGGAACATCGAGTATGTGTTAAAGAACAACTTCCTCAGAGGTCATGATTTGTACACAAAGTATCAAAATATTTTGAGTGGTGGGATCTTCAACTCAGATTTTGAACAATGGAGGGTACAAAGGAATAACGTTGATGGTCACTTCAACTCATAGAGATTTTGTTAATTCATGGTAGTGTATTGACATTA
>LPNX010336611.1:926873-1087931 GCA_001517045.1 Pseudotsuga menziesii | reverse complement strand
GGATATATCAAAGCAAATAACAAAAGTCTAAACCAACGCGTAGTCAGAAAAGTTTTCAACCAATAAAAGTTAAAACTGATGGGTATCCATTGCGTTGCAAGAGGTAAACATCTGAAGGGTCGAACAGCTAGAGTGAAACTCATAATCGCTAGATAGACAACGACATTCTAACTACCGGAGAACTTCGTATTGTCTATTTACTTCGGTGGTGTTAAGATTTAAAAAAAAACAGAATAATGCATGCAAGGATTACAACGCAGACTTCCACAAATCAACATGCAAACTTCAAAGGTCTCTCTTCGTCTAGTATAAACGCAGACATTGGCTTAAACATGGGTTCTGTGTGACCAGGTTCAAAGATAACGGACAAAACAAGCTTTGAGAACCCTGCGCATACATCAATACTTAGATCTCATCACGGCACTATCTAAAATATAGAGGGCGCTTCTATTACAGATCTTATCAAACAACCAAAACAACGGCACTGACTATTTACCGAGATCGTCTTCATACAAATGCATTTTAGATCTGAAAAATGAAGGCGCTAAATCTCTACAGAGATTGTCTCCAAAACACAGAGATTTAAAGGGATCTGGTTCTTAAACCGGCAACGATTTTGTGAATAGATCCACACAAATAAAGAAGTCTAAAAAATGGAATGATGATCTACACATTAATGCAG
The DNA here is from genome assembly GCA_001517045.1 of Pseudotsuga menziesii. Taxonomy (NCBI): domain Eukaryota; kingdom Viridiplantae; phylum Streptophyta; class Pinopsida; order Pinales; family Pinaceae; genus Pseudotsuga; species Pseudotsuga menziesii. The sequence continues at coordinate 1,087,249 of LPNX010336611.1, read as the reverse complement.
TCGCAGGCATATAAATACACACAGTAAAGAAAGTATTCCAGATGGATTCGCAGGAATTAGAAAGCTGCAACCGAGATGGATCTTGGGCAAAGATCCATAAAGAAAAGAAAACAAAAACGCAGGCAAATAGATCGAGATCCATAAAGAAATCCAAAACGTGAAGCTGGGATACACACAGGCACACCCAAAGCGGAGGTGAATCATTCATCAACTGCATATATTGCAGAGAATCCAGAGTTGGATAGAAATCGCAGGCCAGAGAAAAATATATTAACTGATAGAATATACTGCCATAATTTCAGATCTGAGCCTACATTACATAAAATCCAGAGTAAATTGCAGGTAAAAGAAATATAAGATTTACAAAAATTTATTCAAAACGCAGAGAGTACAGTTGATAGTTTCGGGTTTGAAGTCGATATAATCAAGAATAGGGAAGCAATAATAAAAACAAGCGATACCTCAGATGTATTCATTTCTAAGAATTTTTGTTTCGTAGCTGAAAGACTTATGCGTGTTTGAGTTTATAAACATACTAGATCCTTGATATTAGTAAACAGATGAATGATTCAAACCTGACATTCCTAGGAATTAAATCTATAATTTATTCTTCAAACCAATATAATGTACAAACTTGCTCATAATACAGAAGATACTGACTTGAAAATAAATCGACAATAGCTACTTGAATCGAGGGAAAAACACACTTGGAGAATCAACTCCTCCCAACCATAGGAGGCAGCAACTCTATAGTTTTGCTCCGCTCCACCCCCGAGCTGGATCACCAACCATGCACCTGAACATCAAGACACTTCCTCGCGGCACTCAACCTTGAGTCCGTAACAAGTTCTCACGATGGACTTAAAAAAATAGAAGAATGCTCCACAATCATTCTTCCCATGCACAACACGGCGTCCCATGCTATTCCAGTGCACTCATATAAATAACTTTGCCCAGGTCTTATGCCATCCCCAATCAAATCTCCAATCAGATCCCTAAATCCCTATGATTTAGGATCTTGTCTGGTTGTTGAGCTTTGGACTAGATTTGATTGGTGTCAATCACTCTTAGCTTGCTTACACATGTCCATTGGTGCCATGGTTGGTGTCCCCTCATGTAGTTGAGTTCTCCAAGTGCCATTTTCTTTATTAATAAATAAATAAAATGTTTGTTTGTGCAATTGTTATTTCAGTCTTTGAGTTTTATAACTCATTACATAATAAAATAAAATAAAATAAAATAATAATCATTTTTCAAAAACATGAAAAATAAAAAATAATGTCATGGGGGTATTACAGAATCTCTAGTAAACCCATGACTACCTTGCTTACAATTGATAGTGCTTTGTAGTTCACATGAGCAAGTCTACTATGCCATAATTCATATGGGTTGATGGTACTTGTTGTTAGAGTTGATTTTGAGTCTCCCTTCAACTTGTAGATTCACCCTTCTTCTTCACCAATTACAATTGCATCATATATTGTCTTTCCCTTTGGCCACATAAGGACTTCTCCATCTACACACTAATACATATGAGCAAATTTGCGACGGTTTTTGGTTCATATTTCCACGTTTTGTCGTCTTGATTGCAACAATAACAGTCACGATGTTTTGTGGCACTTATTTTGTCTCTATAACGACGAACCTTATAAGCCATCAATATAGAGAAGAAAACTGGCCGCCACGTGTCATCTATACAGTGGCCTTGAACTTTATTTTTTGTAATTCATTTTCTAAGTTTTGTTGCTCTATCAACAAATTTATCGTCCCTATAACGACGTAAATATGGCCAAAAATCACTGGGAAAAAATTTGGTTCCACGCAAAACCGTGGAAAACCAATATCTATCGACGAAATCTGCAAGTTGAACAATTGTTTTCCACAAAACTGCGTTGCTATAGAGACGGTATTCGTGGAAAGCCACCCGAGGTTTCGACGGTTTTGTAATATCTGCGATGAACGTTCGTCGATATCGAGACGAAACCTGGATCATTAAAAATAATTAAAAAACTGTGGAAAGGCACATTCCTTTCCATGGTTTTGGATCTTCAATAAGTGCTTGTGATTGATGTGCAGTCTCGTGGACCTTTTAATTCTGTTTTAGACCATATTTAATCAGCGCTACATAACATATTTACAGAAGGTAATTCTGAGCCACAAATTGGGGCAAACCTACCATGTGATTTGATTTTTTAGGGATGAATTTAATACATGTAAATGACAGAAATTTTCAGATCTTATAAAATAGAAAATGAAAGATGAATTAAGATTTAAAATGGCATAAAAGCTGTGATTAGTGCCTAACAAATCCAATTTAGGAAGATAGGGTCAATTGAGGATCTCATGGAGGCTTTAGTGATTAAAGAGTAGATAGGGTTGAATGGTCCAAACCCAATCTACTCCTTAATAACTAGATCCACTTAAGAAATCTTCAATAGGAAAATCCTAAGCTAGACATTAGATATTTGTCAAGCAACAAGCACGAGGTGGCAATGTCACCGCAATTCCTAAAAATTATTACTACAAGACAAATGCTATAGAATGGAAATATACCTCTGTTTCAACCCAAACAAAGCTTCCCATGCCAAAACAAGAATTCTATCATAATACACTTGTAATATAACTACAAATGGTAGCTTCAGAGATGGAGGATAAAGGATAATTTCTCTTACTATGTTTTAAAACTTGAGACTCCTCTTCCCCATGAGAAGGTTGGAAGAAGCTTGGACGCCAAGAAAATCACCTCCATTTCCACCCAAAAAAGGCTTCTTGTGCAATATTTTGGTTTGGTATAAAATAAATGGGAACAAAAACTTCCAAGATTTTGGTAGAAAATGAAAAATAAAACACAATTTCAAATAGTGATTTAAAGAAACGATGAAGAAATGGAGACAAAATCTGAAAACAAACAGTTCTGATAGAGGGAAAGTAGTTAAAAAACAGAGGTGGGCAATGCACAGAGAGAACATAGGAGTGATAAAAGCAGGGAATGGTACAACATGAACACAACAAAGACAGTTAAGTCTGATATTCTTATGTTTCTATACAAACATTGGATAGGAAGCATGATGAAGAGGCTAGAAATGAAAATAACAAAGTTATATTATACGACAGGTACAAGAAAGACATATAAAATATTAATTCCTAGGGAGAATGTAGGCAATGCAAGAACCCTTACCTTATCAATCGCCTTTTGCCAAGTCCATTGGCCCATACCTCTTGCAAAGAGTTGTCTTAATAAATGGAAAACCACTATGTTGGCTGGAAATTAAATTTATAAATTAAATAAATAATCCATTCCTAGATCTATACACAAGTGGTTATTTTGCTAGGCATGGAAAATATCAAAATACTCTATGAAATAAAATATGGGCATACAATTAAATCAGTTAATGATGTTTGGAAAGTGTGTTCTTGGGGTAATTCCACCAAGAGGTGTGGTTCTGGAGTCACATTCCACATGTCCTATGAAGGAATACAACAATCAATCTATCCATCACACATTTTTCACCAGAATATCAACTCACAATTAAATTCTATATTACAATACCATTGCCTCACTGATGTCATGCAAGGACCAGCCCAGCTCCAGTTGTTGATTCCCATAGTTACTAAAAAAAACTTTCCAGTAAATAATATTTAGATATGGAAATATTTGTTCTAATAGAATGCACTTTGAGGAGCTCATGGAATGCTTTTGTAGCGCACATATTAATACATTTTTTTTAACTTTATAAAAAAAACTAAAGAAACAGTTTAGGGGAGGAAGTTCAGGGATGAACCTGCAGAGCTACGAGCATGTGCTTGTTGTGAGAATAATTGCATATGATGTTTCCATCATTATTCGTGTCCCATTGCATCTTCCACATAGACTTGGGGACCGTAGTGGATCTTTCTTGACCCCTTTTCTATTATTTATTTCTCAGCTTTTCTCCTAACATTCCTTACAAACTTGGCAACCGACATCTTTTCAATGACATCCTCCAACTGCAGAGTTAAATTAAAACCATTAAGAAGAAAAACCCTGAACATGAATTTGTTCTCCTCATATTTAGGCTTGGGTTTATTCTTAGGAAGCACTCCAAGGTAGCCCTCATTGCTGCTTCTTTTCTCCTAACAATCCTTACAAACTCGGCGACCGACATCTTTTCAATGACATCCTCCAACTGCAGAGTTAAATTCAAACCATTAAGAAGCAAAACCCTGAACATGAAGTTGTTCTCCTTAGGTTCAGGCTTGGGTTTCTTCTTAGGAAGCACTACAAGGTAGCCCTCATTTCTGCTTCTTTTCCTCCTGGTAGAAGATTCTACCATCTTGGACACAAGAAATGGCAAACCGTAGAGGGAATATTGTGTTCTTCTATCGCAACGCTTTCCTACACTTACAATTTGCAAGAATTGATGCATGCAGCGGGATTTTGTTAGTTTATACAGAGAATTCTATTGCCAGGGTCGATGTCTCACTAATTAATCAAAGCAATTATGCATGTACAACTCAAGACAAGCTCTGGCATTCCACAATTGCTACAAAGCTCCACTTAGTAGCCTCAAAACCACTTTGAGCAACCCTGGAATTTCAAATTTTAGTAGCCTGTCAAATAAAATTTGATGACGGTTACATTTTTTAAATGCCCTTCAATTTAATTCGTATGTAAATGTATACCTGTCAAAAGAAATTTACTTACTTCATATTCTTTCTGTTCAATATTCTTTCCATTCAACTTGACCCTAGCCTTGTTTATATGGCAGAATTTGGAAAAAAAACTTTCAAATTTATAAATATATTGAACTTTGGAAAAATATAGAATATAAAAATTTATTGATTAAAAATTCAAGTAAGAAGCATTAAAAAAATAACTTTTAAATAAATAAATGTCTACTAATTTGTAAACAGACCTTCGTAGCTGGTATCAGTGGTAGTTGTTGCTGAATTGGAATTTGAGGCTTGTTCTCCACCCTGACGAGATCGACGATATGTGGGACCGGTTCTATTCTCGCTTTCACTCACATAACCCATCTATTATCTCTCTAATGTCCCATACTGTTATATGTCTCATGTTCCAGCTCTATGATGTTTTGGAACCAGTTCTGTTCAATAAAATCAGGCTTTGGGAAATATTGCACATATCATGATATCATGAACCGGTTCTGTTCAATAAAATCAGGCTCTAAGAAGTATAAAAGCATTTTTTTAAGAAAAACAACAGACAAAGTTTATGAAGAGAAGAAAAACAGAGTTAAATATTACACATAATCTGGTCACCATTAAAATTTGGAGGGGAGCTCACACTGGAAAACGAGGCTTTTAATTTTTTCAACAACAATATTTTAATATTTTTACATTTGTTAAAGTTTTATGTCTAGAAAATAAAACAATATCCAAGGTTTCCTTCGTTTTCCAAAATAAACCAAAATTTTCCCTACCAACGGCCAGAATTGTTTTTCCAGGGGTTATGACTAAAAGGAGGTACTAGAATTTATGTTGGGTAAGAAAAGTAGTAAAACGTCAATTTGATGGGTTGCAATTTTGTAAACTGGTAGATGGTGACGTACCAAAAATAAAACCACCTGTCACATACAGTTTTAAAACCAAAAAATGTTATGTAGGTCATTAATTTCCAAGCCTAACTCTAAGCAAACAAAAACAATTTGCTATAGAACATTCGGGCTTCAATCTTCAGAATGTTGCCATTATCAAAGAAAAACTAACAATCGTACTCAGGGTTTAATTGAATTGCAGTACATCCAGTTGACACCTATGACATTTGATACGCCTCCAACACTGGAGGAACCTATATCAAAACCTACATCACTGAAATATAGCCCAAACAATTATCAAATAAATAATATTAAAATAATTATATTTAATATAAATTTTAAAAAAATTTAAAAAATTTACAACCACGAAAAATTAAACAATGTACGGTTGGTTGGATTAATAGACATAACCCATCCATATATATCACCGCTTGCGGTGACATAACAAGGGTTAAGAGAAACACAACCAAATTTGAGAAACATGCAGACTATTAAAATTTTCAATGACAAGCATCCAATATAATAGAGAAGGGTCTTACTTGATTATAATTTATTATCAAGAGACAATTGAAGATGATATCCATTGACCAAGCATCAATTATCAAAGACATCCAATCAACCATCCATAAGCATCAAATAAGAGTACTAAACAATAGCATAAGAATTATCTTCACAACTTTTGCTTGTTTTTTACCACAATTAGATATTTTGATTGGTTGTTATGAAGGCATTTATATTAGTAAGCCACTGCATTCGATATGTATGAATTTGTAGGCATATCTATTTATGCTAACCTCTTATGGTTCAGTTGATAGAAGAGGAGGAGGTGGAGCTTATGGAAACTGAAAAAAATAAGGACGGTGGAAACACACCCGATCCTTTGCAGATGCAACTATCAATAATGCTGTAAATGGTCATGTTGCCCCTACTAGATCTACATCTCCTGCAGTTGATCACTCACAAGTAGAACTCACTAAGGTTGGTTTCCCTCTCAACATCTTTTTTGTTTGACTATAATATTCCTTGGCCTGTCCTTTGTTGGTAATATCTATCTTCTTCCTATTACTGCACATTTCCCTTTACAATAAGTATTGCCTTGCTTCAAGTTTGACATTTAATATTAGCTTTCAAAAGGGTTTATTTAATTCTAGTCAAATAATGGCTAGGGAAGTTCACAGCAGTGCCACAAATTTAACTGCAATGAAGTTAAATCAATTCCATTTACGGTTGTGGACCTAAGTTACATGATACAGGGAAACATGTATATGTTTCCAAAACTGAAACACACTGGAAACGTGACCATTCATTTATAAATAGCACACTATATTGGAACTTTGAAAGAAAGGATTATGAATAAATGAGCAAGAACATTTAAATGACAAGCAAAGTTCCACCATAGCTTATATTGGGATCCTCACCATTAGTATCACCCTCTGCCTCCTTATCTAGCCTTTGGATCTACCTCAATCCTCCAGGGACATCGATTAACACCATTCAATTTTGATGAAACTACCTAATAAAAGCCTTAAAATATCATAGAAAAAGATCATTCCTAATCAAAGATTTTGGCTTGAGTGAAGGGTACATTTTTTCTAAGGCCATGATAGAGGAATTCAACAATCAATGGCACCAACATCGGGTTACATAAAGGGATTGGTGCTATTGATTAAATGTCAATCCCATTCCTTGACACATGACAGAATCCAATCAAACGGCTGTAATCTTGCCAATCTTGAAATCCTTTAAATTGTTAAGTCTGTTGAATTTTGAATGGAGTATGAAATTCTACTTTCTCCATGTTTGGGTACACAGGGTACTCCCAAAAGATTAAACACCTTAAGCAACTGCTTCACACAAATAGATCACATATCAACACATTGATGTTTGTCACGTGGTTAAAACCCTCGAGAGGGAAACAGTCCATGGCCCCAGCCAAATAGCTACTTGGAGCAATTTATTATGCAAAAGAAAGAAAGTTACATGAGCTTCTCATAATCGATCAACTAGCCAAGGACCCTCCATGCTCTTTAAATAGAGATCATGGACCAATCGGGTGTTAAGCCACTGATCAATGGTAGGTATGATCTAAGAGAAGCTGAACCGTCGAATCACTTTATGTCTAGAGCATATCGTGACCGTCGGACTAGAATATTTACAAATGCATACTAATGCATATTAAAGAAACACACTTTACCTAACGGATATATTACACAAGTTTACCTTAACTAACTCCTAAGTGTCTAAATGTCCTAACATCCCCCCTTAAGAACAACTTGGGATAGGATTGAAGGATTTACAAAAGTGACACTATTAGGAGAAAGAAGGAGGAATTAGAGCCTATCCCCCCTTAAGGACACATTCCTAAACTCCTAACATAGATTGAAGTTTAGAAAAATTCTCTTCTGTAAGAGACTTGGTGAAGATGTCGGCAACTTGATCATCTGTAGGGCAATAGAGCATTTCGAGAACACGATCATGAACAAGATTTCTGATGAAGTACATGTGTAGCTCAATGTGTTTGCTGAGTTGATTTAGAACTAGATCTTTGGAAATCTTGATGGCACTTTGATTGTCGCACAAAAGTGGAGTAGGCTGCTGCTGCTCGAATCCAAACTCTGAAAGGATCTATCGAAGCCATAAAGCTTCCTGGCTGGCATTAACCGTGGCTAGATATTCTGCTTCTACTAAAGAAAGAGCAAGAGCTTGTTGTTTCTTACAAGCCCAAGTGACAGGTCCAGATCCTAGACTGAAAACATAACCTGCAGTAGACTTTCGATCATCAGGATCATCGACCCAATTTGAATAAGTGAAACCAACCAACAAAAGTTCCCCCCCTGTACTGTAATGAATCCCAAACTAAATTGTACCTTGAATATATTGAAGTATTCTTCTTGCTGCTTTCCAGTGACTTTCATGAGGAGTTTGCATATAATGGTCAACACAACCAATGACAAAGGAAATGTCAAGACGGGAATGAATCAAGTATAAAATACTACCAACAAGCTGACGATACAAGGTGGCATCTACTCTAGGGGAAGTACAAGTGGCATAAAGTTTAAATCTAGACTGGAAGGGAGAAGGGGCTGGCTTACAATATTCCATGTGGAAGCGACGAATAAGGTCACAAGAATACTTAGACTGGGAAAGAAATATTCCTTCTTTGGTTTGCAAGACTTGGAGACCAAGAAAATAATGCAAATGTCCTAAGTCTGACATTTCAAAATTTTGCTTAAGACTGGATTTCACATGGGTAATAAGTTTAGGGTCACTACCAGTAAGGATAAGATCATCAACATAAAGAAAAAGTATGATGAGATGGTTTCCTACTTTCTTGGTATAGACATTGGGGTCAGAATGGCATCTAGAAAAACCAGTGTCAAGGACAAAGCTATCCATTTTGGCATACCAAGCTCTAGGAGCTTGTGTAAGGCCATATAAGGATTTCTTAAGGAGACAGACAAGGCTAGAGTTATCCTAAACATATCCAGGAGATTGTTCCATGTAAATATCCTCCTGTAAATAACCATGTAAAAAGGCAGACTTGACATCCATTTGATGGACTTCCCAGTTATGTAAGGCTGCAAGGGAAAGAACAAGGCGGATGGAATTCATTTTTGCGACAGGAGCAAAGGTTTCATTGTAGTCAATCCTTTCAACTTGGGAAAAACCTTTGGAAACTAACCTTGCCTTAAGTCTTTCAACACTTCCATCTGATGCATACTTAGTTCTATAGACCCATTTACATTTGACAAGTTTTCTTCCTTTTGGACGAGGAACAAGATCCCAGGTATCGTTCGCCATTAAGGAACGATATTCTTCATCCATAGCTGCATCCCAATATGGATTTCCTGAAGCTTCTACAAAAGTTTCTGGATCATGATTCTCGGAAACTTGAGCCAAAAGAGAAGAGGCTCGCTGAAACTAAGAATGTGTTTGACGTTGATCTCTAGGATCACCGGCAAGATCACCAGCTGCTTCACATGTTGAAAAAACCCATTGAGGAAGCATTGGTGCTAGTGCAATTGGAGGAACATGAGTAGGTGGAGGTGTATTTTCATCTTCACTGTCATCATTAGAAACTGGAGTTAGAAACCTGTTAAGGAAGTTGGAAGAAGAAGAAGAAGGCACAATCGTTGAATCAGGCTCATAGGCCAAAGATGGCACACCCGCCAAGTTAGGCTTGCAGGCCAAGATATTTTCATCAAATTTAACATCTCTTCTAATGATTATATCATGTGAATGGGGTTGAATAAGTCTATAACCTTTTACATCTTCAGAATATTCAACAAATATGCACTTTTCACTTTTAAGCTACGATGCTTTCCGTTTTTCATCTGGAATGTGAGCCCATGCTTCACAACCAAACACATGAAAGTGACTTACATCTGGTTTAATTTTACTCCATGCTTCTTCCAGTGTTATACCTTGTAAAACTTTAGTGGGTGTGCGATTAACTATGTAATTTGCACAATTTACGGCCTCAGCCCAATATTGAAGACTTAGTCCCTTAGATTGGATCATACAATTAGCCATTTCTTTTAAAGTGTGGTTCTTCTGTTCAGCTTCACCATTTTGTTGTGGTGTATATGGAACAATGTGCTGTTGTTGGATTCCTTGTTCAGTGCAAAAAGTAGTGAACTTGTTGTTAACATATTCTCCTCCATTGTCAGATCTTAACTTAATAATTTGATGACCATATTGTTTTTCAACAAGGGCCTTGTAGACCAAGAACATGTTAAATACTTTGCTCTTAAGTTTTAGGAAGTAAACCCAAGTGCGTCTGGAGTAGTCATCAATGAAAGTTAAGAAATATTTGAAACTAGAAAAGGAAGTAGATGGAAGAGGGCCACACAAGTCACTATGCACAAGCTCCAAGGGAACCAAGGCGTGCCAAGAGGCATGTTTGTCAAAAATGCCCCGATGATGTTTTTCGAGTACACAACTGGAACAAACACCATCCTTGCAAGATACCATCGGAATACCAGTCACCATATTGTCTTTACATAGTTGTTGCAATGAGCGATAATTTAAGTGACCAAATCACTCATGCCAAAGTTTGCTCAAGTTATCACTACGAGCAACAAAAACTGAAGGAAAAGGTGATGACCCAAAGTTGTTAAATTTGTACAACCTGGTAATATCATCAACAATTCTAGTAGCAAGGACATTTTGAGGATTTTTAAAATCCTTGATTACAACTTGGTGAGGTGTAAACATCACAGTTTTACCTTCACCTGAATGAGTAATTTGATAGACTGATAACAAATTGCAAGAAATTTTTGGAACACATAGTACATCACTGAAATGGTCATTTTCTACTGGAACTGTTCCAGATCCTACAACACTTAGAGATCTATCATCACCAACAAATATTTGTTTGATGTTACATTCATGCATAGTAGAAAAGATGGCTTGATCCTTAGCCATATGATAAGATGCTCCAGAATCAATGAGCCATTCAATTGAAGTAGAAGAAGAAGATGCAATATAAGAGTAACTAGAAGCACAAAGTGCATGTCCATGAGAGGTAAATTCTGAAGACGAATCTATGCTAATGGTGCTTCTTCATTGTTGCTTCCAAGGCTGCCATCTTCTTGAAACACTTGGATTCATCATGATTATCTTTCCCACAAAAATTGCAATGACGCTTATTCTTCTTTCTTTTTGGCTTGGATCCTTTGTAATTTTTTAAAGAAGGAGCTGACTGAGAGGGTTTGGGACCCTTGTTGTTTGGCTTATTATTGCGAAAATTCTATTTCTTGAGAGGCTTGGACTTTTCTTCCTGTTGGGACAATAAGGATTTCCCAGATGTATCTGCATTGTTAATTATTCCAAGATGAATGAGCTTATATTGCTCTCTAATTAAGGAATCACAAAAGGCTTCAAGACTAGGCTCTTGATAGCTAGTTGTAGTCAAGGATTCTTTCATGGAGTAGAATGTAGATACAAAAACAGAATATGCAGGTCCAAGTTTGGAAAGAATATGATAAATACATTGTTTGTCTTCTTTCTAATCTTGCATTCTGCACATAAGAGTCTAAGAGTTTTATACTTAGATAAATAGTCTTGAATGCATGAAAAATCATTTGGATTCAAGGAAATCAACTCATTCTCAAGATGATGACCGTGAATTTCATTGTGTTTACCAAACGCAGATTCCAACTTTTTCCAAGCGATATCAGGTTCATCAATTCCATATATGTGGAATCGCAAATCAGTAGATATTGACATCCCAATCAATCCACGAGCTTCATCACATCTATTTACCCATTTAATTTTCTTATCATCATCAGTGGGTTCTACTTCTTTCCCCGAGGTTATCCTGAAAAGTCCCCTACTTCGCAGAACATCCTCCATACAAGATTTCCATGAGAAATAGTTAGAGCTTGTAAGTATAATATCACAAGGGGCAGCCATACTGTAAAATAATGACTAAAAGAACATAAACTAACTGTCTGGATGCAAGGAGCTTGAAAAAATATGCGGTTAAAAAAAAACGACACTGAAAACTGATTTTGGATGATGAAGTTATGCTTGATCAAAGAAAATGTTGAAGATGTCCCCAATAGTGGCGTGGCAGATATTAACTTAAAAAAGAACCCCCCTCTTCCCAAGATCAACCTTTGACAATCACTTTACAATAAAGTTGCTTTTAAGTGAATCACTTTTGTAGAATAAGTGATCTTCACTTTTACAATAATGTTACTTTAAATAGTGTGACAATAAATTGAAAGACTTAAGTGACTCACTTTTTATTTTATTTTATTTAAGTGAGATGCACTTTTACAATAAAGTAACTTGAAAATAGAATTTGCATGCACTAAAAAGTAGCTTAATAAGACTTGAACTCAAGATCTATTAAGGAATAAAGCAACTTTGGACCAAGTGAGCTAAGTTTAAAAGTTACATAAAAGAATGGAAAGAGGAAGGGTTTTTTTTTTTTTACTCTTCTCTCTCATTCTCCGTGCTTGCCTTTTTTTTTTGCAAATCACAAAAAAAATGAAAAACAAAAACAAAAAAACTTTTTCCACACAATGGAGTTAGATCTTGGTTAGCTTACCCGAAAAGTCTACGTTTTCAAGCTTTCTCGTTGTTTTTTATTTGCTGTGATCGCATAAGGTGCATGGCAAAGAGCATACGTAGCCGAGAAGACAAGAAAAAAACTTTCCCTTTCTGTTTCTGAGTGGCCGCGATCGCGCAAGGTGCACGGAAAAGAGCATATGCAGCCATGAAAGGTAACAATCCGAGACTAAAACATTAAATATCTAATAATAAAACTGATAAAATATGAGAGATTTAAAAAAAAAACAAATCCGTCACTGTAACATTATACCTTCAAATTTGTTGAAATGGGTGTTTCTGGAACAAACGAAAATAGTTTTCGATGAAACGAAAACTATTTCCAATGAAAACAGTGCTTCAACTGCAATGGAACAACTCCCATAGGCCACAATTGCACAAAAAATCTAGAACCAGAAACCATTTCAAAGTTTCGGCAACACCGATTCCAGATCTTGATCAAAACCGAAAGTGGCTCTTCATAAACGCTCTGATACCATGTTCAGGTACACAGGGTACTCCCAAAAGACCAAACACCTTCAGCAACTGCTTCACACAAATAGATCACAGATCAACACATCGATGTTTGTCACGTGGTTAAAACCCTCGAGAGGGAAACAGTCCATAGCCCCAGCCAAATAGCTACTTGGAGCAATTTCTTATGCAAAAGAAAGAAAGTTACATGAGATTCTCATAATCGATCAACTAGCCAAGGACCCTCCATGCTCTTTAAATAGAGATCATGGACCAATCGGGTGTTAAGCCACAAATCAATGGTAGGTATGATCTAAGAGAAGTTCAACCATCGGATCACTTTATGTCTAGAGAATATCATGACCGTCAGATTAGAATATTTACAAATGCATACTAATGCATACTAAAGAAACACACTTTACCTAACGGATATATTACACAAGTTGTTCTTAACTAACTCCTAGGTGTCTAAATATCCTAACACTCCATATGAAGTCTGATGAGGCTAGAAACTTTCTCAAACATACTGGAACAGTTATTGGTATTGTTAAAAATTTAAGTAAAAGGATAGAAAAGGAAAGATAGAGGAAATGTCAACTTTTACCAGCATTTTTGGTCAAGTCTAGTAAAAAACTGAGTCAAACCAAGTCAAAATAGGTGGATGTACAGAAGAAAACATGTTGTATGGACATTGGTATGGCATGGAAATTCTTTTCTAGCTGTAGAAACATGTTTCCATTGGACCTGTCTTTATGGCTGGTAGTGCTAACTGGTAACACATTTCTGGTCTCTACTACACATTTTTGTACCAAAATGTCCATGGCATGGCACCTATTCTGGTCTTTCCGACAACTTAGACATGGACTCTAGTGCGATGGACAATGCATTTGGTTGTAGGGAACCTTATTTATATTTAATTACAAGGACACACAACTATATATTCTACACAATTGTATTAGTGACCAGTTCCTTTCAATCAATCACTTCTATGAATGAAGAAGACATACTAAGTTGATTTAGTGCTTATAGATGCAAATGTAAATGATATCAAGTCAATGTATTCAATTCAAGATATATGGAATTAGTAGCAAGGTCATCCAATAGCACCTTAGCATACAAGATATCATTAGCCGTGTAACCATATACAATTCAATTGTAGTATTTAACCAACCAATAACCTTCCATTCAAGTATGAGGACTCATATAAGTATAGCAGCAATGATAAAGTATGACAATTCTAATTATGACAATTTTATAGCAGCAGTGACGGTTACTAATGTAAGGTGTATAAGAGTTTTAGTTTTGCATTGAATGTAAACCACACCACTCCAAACCTTGAACACTATTCTTAGCAATATAGGACAACCACCAAATGCATGTTCCAGACTTGTAGCTTTGCAAATAATTTAAATTTTCAGACTTTATTTACCTCTCTTACACAATATCACCATCCAACTAATAGTTAACCTTTGATTTAGTTCGGTGTTTACTGTGGTTGCAGGTAGGGATGGTTGTCAAAGTTTGACAGTTTGCAGTTTATTGCAGACTGTAGGTAGCAGGCGGAAGTGTGTTGATATAGGGCTGTTACAACCTTGTTTTCGAAATTGTTGCTGAAATGGTAACAACCAACATAGATTCCTCTCAAATAGAATACCTGGTGGCCTTTTAAAGAAAAAACATGGCATGAAGTTATCTTGGCACCTAATAGAATTGGGTTTTTGAGTCCACAGAGCACCAATTATTGTATTATAACTAACACAATAGCCGCTTACATATCCTATTAAAAACATTCACAGCTTAGCTTTGAACTGTCAATTCATGGGAATTTTGACATGATGCCCAAAAGGAATGAACAAAACTAGAAACAAACCCACATTTTGCAGACATGCCAACTAGATAAATACCCACAAAATCATATGAATCAAATCCATATTTTATGGTGAGGATATGAACTTGCTTACCCTAATCATAAGCCGTGATGTTTGCACAAATCAGAAGCACCATCGAGAAAGTAAAATGATCCGGCCTCATCCCCATCATCAACGCTTCTCAATGCATCTTGAGAGCCTCTTCATCTTTCCTGTTCTGAGCATACCCTGCAATCATATAGCTCCACAAAACTACCACATTTCATTCAAGCATATTGTCAAAATATCTCACAACAAGCAAACACAGGCATGGCAGAATTAAAATATCTCATTCCCTTCCTCCTTTTCCTCGATAACTGTTGGTTTTATTTCTCACATTGAATTTCCCAAGTTCACCTGGACAGCTTGTGCTTCATGCTTGCAAGGAGATTTGAGCCATTTCATCTCCACCACATACACAACAATATAAAAAACCATGAATAAAATAAAAACACAATAGGTAATCAAGAAAAACACAGAAGGAAACAAACCTGAAGGTCTAAACATTGTTGCCATTCTAGAGGTGGGGAAGGTGGTTCTAGAAGCATGTGCTCACATGCGAAGGGAGTGGATGATGCACTAATAGGAAAATTCCTTCGCCCGCCCTTCCTGTAAAAAAAACATCATAGCCTGTTCCAAATCCTTCAGTGAAAGTTCGAAATCGAAAACCCCCAAATGGAAGCCGGAGCAAATCCTACGCGGGTTTTTTTGAATGCTAATGAGCTAGTGCACGTGTGATTTTGAATTCTACGTTTTTTGTTTGATTATTTGCATATTTATATTTTGTGTTTTTTTTTTTTTTGCATATTTATCTTTTGTTTAATTTATTTTGGGTTTTTCTTATTTGCATATTTTATATTTTGTTGCATTTTAAATTAATTATAGTTAAACAAATCTATGTTTTTAATTTAGTGTAGTTTAATTTAATTTAATTTAATTTAACTAGGATTTTGTCATAATTTGTATTGGTTGCATTTATTATAGTGAGATCCTAGACATATGTCCCTTCAAGGACGAACACGGTGACGATGACGATGACCATGCCGATGATGAAGACGATGAAGATGATAGTGATGACGACAACAACGATGATCATCATCATCATCATTATCCTCCTCATCATCCTTGTCATCGTCATCACCATTGTCTTCGTCGTCTTCATCAATATCATCATCATCATATTCATAATGATCATCCTCGTCGTCCTCATCATCATGATCTTCTTCATCATCGTCATCTTCCTTATCATCATCATCATAATCATCATATTCATCATCAACATCTTCGTTATCACCATCATCATATTGATCATTATCATCATATTCGTCGTCATCATCATCAACATCTTCATCTTCATCATCATATTCATCTTCAACATCATCGTCATCCAATTCATCATCATCTCCATTATCATGATCATCATCTTCATCATCATCATCATCATCATTTTCATTATCATCGTCATCATATTCATCATCGTTATCATATTCATCATCATCATCATCATCTTCATCATCGTAATTTTAGGGGGAGCTCAGTGAATGAAGACGTCTACATAATAAGGGGAGCAACCGGTTGAGTCAAAAATTAAGGATTGCTCCTAACACCCATTTCAAGGACTAATTAGACAATTCAATATGATCCGAGGAAGTAGTAAAAAAAAATACAACTTTTTGGGGCCTGTGAAGCCTCATGTTCTTGGATTTGTGCACATGAAGAGTCAATACTTATGGACCTAGTCCGGTGTCTTAAAAGAGGAAGATCCAAACTGAGGAGTTTGGTAGTTCCATAAAGTGCATTATTTATAGGAGTGAATAATCACTCATAACCATTCTATTATAATGTTGGAAAAGCTCAGAACAATTTAGTGAAGATCAAAGTAAAGATGTTTTCATCACATCATCATCATCATCATCATCTTCATCATCATCATCATCACCATCATCATCATCTTCATCTTCATCATTGACATCATCATCATCATCATCATCATCATCATCATCATGATAATCATTATCATCATCTTCATCATCCTCATCCTAGACATCATCATCATCCTTATCATCCTCATCCTCGTCATCGTCATCCTCACCCTCATCATCATCATCATCATTATTGTTGTCATCGTCACCACCACCATCATTGATCATCATCATCATCTTCATCATCATCATATTCATCAGCATCAGCATCAGCATCATCGTCATCATCATCATCTCCCTCTTCCTAATCAACATCTATGGTCGATCCGCGGAAAGTGGTAGAGGCTGCGAAGATCTATGGTCGGAACAAGAAGTTGGGTAGATCAACGGGTGAGAAGCAGTCCACAATCAGAAGTTGCTCACTCATTCAGATGAAAAAGGAGAATGTTAAAGTTCTCAAGGTTGAGCGGTCCCGATGAAGGTAGTTTAGAGATCGACAGTTGATATTGATCTCCCCAAATCAAGCTGTGTAGGTTGATAGTGTTGATCTCCCCTATTATGTCTCCCCTCCTCACTCACCTCACCTTTTGACTTGAGTCCTCTTCTTCTTCCTCCTCTTCCTTCTGTGGGCTCTTTGTTCTGCGCCCTGAGCGCCCTCGAAACAAAGAATGATCTCTGAAAGTATCCGGACACGTCAGAGACTATCCATAATCCACCTAAAATTGGGGCTTTTGTTTGATTACTTTGAATTGAGCATCTGGGCAGGACATGATTCAATTCTAAAAATAGTTGTTGAATTTAGGGTTGATAAAAAAAGTTGCTGCCTGAAAGCATTAGGTTTACATTCTGGGGTTTTTCTTTTAGGTAGGCGCAACCAAACTTGACCAAAAGAAACGCCATCGAGCGGAATCAATCCTCCATTCAAAGGTCCTTCCAAATTCCAATGGATTATTTTATCAACGACCTAACGACTGAATTTTTCACCGACCCGACAGAGTTGTCCCTTATCTATGTTCAATAAACTAGATTCTCCATGGACCGAGAGAGTAGAGACTGCTTTATATATGTATGGAATTTCATTATCTAAAAGAATAATAATGATGTATCTGCGCGTGTCTCTATATTTGTATGAGATCTTGCTCCATGACATGAATGGCGGAAGATGCCCCAACGGTTGCCAATGTGCATCGTGTGAGGGCCATAGAGATGTGAATTATATGTTTCCACACAATAATCGAGTGTGCATTATAGCCAACTCTTGTGGGCCCTGGGAGGTTGAATAAATAGTTGTTTCTCCTAAAACATTTAGATGGTGGCAATGCTTTTCTTTTTATTTTTGATTTACAATTAGTGTTGTGGGCATCTGAAATCCATAAACCATAATAGAACAAAAAAAATTTAAAATAGTTGATATTTGTTGGAAAATTTGAATCATTGTCTTGATGATGAACCTTGATAAAGGTTTGTAATGTTGACATATCAAAAGGAGTCTACAATTACCTTGGATACCACTCCTCAAACCTATCAACCCAGAATTTAAGAGAAGAGATTGTAAATATGTTTTTTGTCAAAATAACATTTTTGAATCTATAAGGTTCACAAAGAGATTATAGTATATAATAGTCCTTGTTTTTTGTCTAACCTTTTCACATAAATATAAGATGAAAATTTGAAAAGATAAGTGTGGAACCCCTCTCAAAGTTTTTCTCATGTGAGATCCAAATACTAGTAAGATCCACATTGAAGTTTGAAGGATAATTTTTTCAATGTGTTTGAATAATAATTATATGCACTGATTTTTGAAAAGAGAAATGAGAATCCCTATCAATCCCTCTCATTTGACATATATATGTTAGTAGACTCAAGACTAAAGTTTGAAAGATAAATTTTCAAGTCTTCTAATACTTAGGTTTATTATAGTGAAGATGATGCTTAGGGATTAAGTGGTTTTTGAAATTGAATGGATAGTTACTCATGAACTGTGTCCATATGGACAAACATATAAATTAGCTTTGTGATGGTATTTGTAAGTCTTTTTTTTCCATTAATGGAAATGTGGATCCTAAAAAACTTATTTTGCTGGGAAGATAATAATACAATGCTTTTAATAGCATGTAGAAAAGTTCATTTCAAAACATGTAAGGTAAAATGTCATGGAAAAGTTATTCTTCTAATTTTTTTACTTTTATGTTGTTTATTTAAACCATTGGTTATGGCAATGATCAAGTGGTCACAACAAGGATCAACAATTTTAAATCTCCCAGGAATGTACAATGCTAGAAGTACACTAGTTTTAGGTGGATACATTGGCACTGGACAAAGATCATATTTTTAGTTTGTTATTAATGTTAGGGATTTGATGCATGATCTCTTTCGGCGTTGTAACATAGCAATCCTAATAGTGGAGCTCTTCTCAAAACAATTCTAGACAAAAATAAGCTTTAGTACCCCATGAGCCTACTTTCACCCCTAATTTCATATTATGCATTCAGATAAGGTTGTGAGTAGTTCTCAACTACTCTAATCACTTTAGTGTGATATGAAACAAAATTTTCCCTTCAAAAAATAAATAGGCCAAAGAACATGCAATACAAAAAACCAATACTCCTAATGGTTATGACTATGTTCACATTAACAAAACAAGTGCATCAATCTCTTTCTAAATGGGCTTTTTCCCAATCTCATCTTCCATCACCGTTACATGTTCTTCATTCTCAACCTTTATTTTAGTCTCTCCTCCTCTATACTAACTCTTGAGTAATCCCCATAAAAAGAATCTGGAAGTGATAAATCATATGTACATGGTTTACCTCACTAATCCCATGTAAATGTTGAATCACTTGGGATATCTTCTTATTGTCATTTTTTTCTATACAAGGTTTTTAATAAATAATGAAATTTTTTTTAACACTTAAATTTCAAATGAAAAGAATGATTTATTTTTAAATGTAAACATTGAAGGGTTCAATTTCGCACAGCCCTTCAAAGTAAAATGAGACCTGCCCTTCAAATTTGATCCCTGGCGACTCTAGAGCCATAGAACCTGGTAAAGGTGGTGTCCTGGTCAGGTCTGGTATAGAAATGATGTCCTCATGTATGATATGACCAATAATCATATCCCTTGACACCATTTGTGACATGCCTTAGGTGAAGATCATGTCCAAAGCATCACCGATTCACCATCCTTCCCAACTCTAGAGATCCGACATGTGGCTTGCATAGAAAACAACGGGAGATCATGAAGCTCAGATATATGAAGCGACGAACCTGGCCTCTACATGAAGCAAAGGGATGCGGCTAGCCAAAACCATTTCGAACACCACCGCCAGCGTAAGTGAAAAGGAAAAGAATGTCACGTTCAAAAACCGCAATCCATGTGGACAACAATGCAGCATCAAAGGAGGCGGCATGACTGGATTCTCAATAGAAAATAGAGATCCCTACCCATGTGTCCACTCATGCTGCCATTATGCTGACCAATGATCTCTGTATCCATATTCATCTTCATCACCCTATATAAACACCACCTTCCCAAGCCGATTAAGATGCATAAGATGAATCAGTAATTAGAGACAATGCTCGAAGTGTTATTCTACTAAGAGATTCTAAGAATTCTAAAAGAGTTGAAATGGCGATATGCTTTAAGAAGCTTGTCAGTATCGGGGTGTTGATGGTTGGTGAGCTTGATTCCACACTCATCTGTCGCCCTGGTTTTTCACACCAGGTAAGTGCCAACCATCGGGGCCTGGATATGAAGCACTTTGAATGTTTCTGGATAGCTATACCTTCGGCTGCGTGGTGCCTGGGTTTTCCTATCCCAGGTGTGTCTCCACAGAAACCCTAGAAGAAATTGCGGCTTCCAAAGTCCCGGTACATGGTGACCGTGTTCAGCAGAAACTAGTAGGAGCAAATGCTTGTGCTGGGGTGGCAGGTGTCCAAACTCTTCATCACCTCGTTTGTGAACTACGATTCCCAACTTTTTCTGAGGTGGTGAGGAGGTGGAAGACACCCCCCATTGTATGAACTGTAGGAGAACTTGCGCCATGGGAGGTGGGGAGTACAAATCTGCCCTTCTCCAAGTCCCCTCATACAACAATATTACCAGGATAGAGGGGGGTTATAGAAAAGGCAAAGCATGGAAAGGATATAAACTCTTTTGGCAGTCTGGAAACAATGCAGAAAGGTGCCTTTGAGCATGAAATTACACACACCCAGGGAAGGACATGTTGTTGATTCAACAAACAGATGAGTGGTTGAGCCGAGTCAGCAGTGAGTCATCAGAAGCATCCTTAACATCGTTTTCATGACCTGCAATCTAAAAAATTGAAGCGACGTGCTACCATCCAGACAGATCACGCACATTAGCTCCATATATAATGTCTGTTTTAATATATGTAAATTGTGGCAGTAGTACCATGCTCTAAGTTGTTAGTAGTTGATTACGAATGTAAACCGTTTCATTTCATGTTTCGAGGATTAGCATCGGGGACTGAGATAGTATAAATTTCTTCCCACGGAGGGGAGAAGGGTTGGGAATTTTCAAGAGCAGAGGCTCTCCACTGTAACGTGTTTCAAGATTTCCATATATGAATAAAATTGCAGAGGAATGATAATCCTTTCATGGCAGAGATTCCTATGTCGTCTTTTTCTTCAATAAGTAACTTCTTTATGTGAATGTTTATCCTGTTTTTCATTCCAGTTTGTATTTTCTTTTGATGTTTAAGCATTAGTGTATATGGTCCAGGCTTCATCTTGTATGCTCTCAGCCCATTGTTCAAGCATTTTCGAACATTTTCTTCTAAAGTCGTGCAAAATTCACCTTGGTTAGGTGCTCTTTCTCCTGTCTGCTAATCACCTGCTAAATATCTCTAGATTGAAGGATGGATGAATATCTTGCCTATGTCCATAAACTTTAACGATTCCTTACCTCCTGCAACATATTTCAGACTGGATTGTTGACTCCATTGCCCAATGGTCCCCTCCATGATCATCCCACCAGACTTTATAAAAACAAACTTGTTCTATTCAGAAATCCGACCTTTTGACTTGTCTTAGATCGATTGAATATCTTGCGTATGAAAACTCTGTAAATAGTGAGATATTTCTCTTTGAATTAGCCACCAATTAGCTTACTGCCTATTGAGTTACAAGTGGTTTCCATTTTTATACATTGAGTTTCCCTCATCTTTATCATGATAATGGGGCTTGTGGTTGTTCATGTTGATATGTATATATTCAATTAACATTACTCATTGCATATCACATGGATTCAAGGATAAAAAATAGAACTTAGGGATGCATAACAATAACCCTCATTTTCACAGATAAATTCATAAAATCCAAAAGCCAAAGAAAATATTTCAGGGTTACACATGACAATTTACAATTCTCATAAGGAAAAGAAAATCACTTACTTGAGTCAACTGTAGTTGTGGAAGAAACATATCTAAGACACCACCCCGTGAACAAGAATTAACCGTCACTACAGCAGCAACCATACCTGCAAATTCCCAAGTTAGATCAAACCCTAAAATATCCAAGGTAAAAAACTCTTGAAGAAAAACTACAACAATAGAGTTTACCTCGAGTTTCCATGCCGAAATTACAAAGGTTTCCATGCAAAAAGCAATGAGACTACCCAACTATACAAAATACACCCTTCCATGAGGAAAATTTTCAGAAAAATATTCAAAACTGGTCCCAACAGCCTTAAGAGAATTGGTCCTAGTAGCCTTAGTAAAAAATGGTCCCAACAACCTTTAGAGAATGCTTGCCACATTTCATGGTTTGAGAAGAATGGCCGCACCATGGTACTATCCTATAGCTAGTTGGTTTGGCTACCTATTCATGATTTGAGTTTTCTTTAATCTTTCTTGAGGAGAAAGAGACATGCCTGCCAAAACAGGGTTGTTCACCAGTGGATGCAAAAATGGCTAAGTAGTCTTAGAAAGATTCCCGCCCTAAATTGTGGGTTGGAGTAAATGCCCGCAACACATTGGGGTCTTGTAGATTGGTCTTTGGCCTACCTTACCATGTATTCAGATTTTCTTGGAAGTGGATGAAGAAAAGTTATGGACTTGCCATAAGGGTGTTTTAGGTAGATTAGACCAAATTGAGAAATTTGAGAAATTTGTCTAAGTATGGAATTGGTGTTAAATCTGCCCAAGTGGCCTTAAGGAAATGTCCCCCATGCCTCATATGATGATGTGAAAAATGTATTGAGAATGTGAGTCTCTAGAGTGTTGTATGGATCATACAGCCATGTCACTTGCCTCACCAAACTACATCATATATTTAAGGAAGAATTGGCCCCCAGTAGCCTTAGTCAAAATTGGTCTTAGCAGCCTTAAGAGAATGCCTGCCACAATTCATGTTTGAGAAGAATTCCCGCACCATGGTACCGTCCTATGGCTAGTTGGTTTGGATACCTATTCATGATTTGAGTTTGCTTTAATCTTTCTTGAGGAGAAAGATACAGGCCTGCCAAAACATGGTGTTTCACCGGTGGATGCAAAAATGTCTAAGTAGCCTCAGAAAGATGCCCGCCCTAAATTATGGGTTAGAGTAAATGCTCGCAGCACATGGGGGTCTTGTAGATTGGTCTTCGACCTACCTGACGATGTATTCATATTGTCTTGGAAGTGGATGAAGAAAAAGTTATGGACCTGCCAAATGGGTGTTTTAGGCATATTAGACCAAATCAAGAAATTTTTCTAAGTATGGAATTGGTGTTAAATCTGCCCAAGTGACCTTAAGGAAATTCCCACCATGCCTCATAGGATGATGTGAATAATGTATTGAGAAGATGAGTCTCTAGAGTGCTGTATGGATCATACAACCATGTGACTTTCCTCACCAAACTACAACATATATTCAAGGAAGAATTGGTCCCCGTAGCCTTAGTGTTAAATCTGCCAAATGAGTGTTTTAGGCATATTAGACCAAATCAAGAAATTTTTCTAAGTATGGAATTGGTGTTAAATTTTCCCAAGTGACCTTAAGGAAATTCCCACCATGCCTCATACGATGATGTGAATAATGTATTGAGAACGTGAGTCTCTAGAGTGTTGTATGGATCATACAACCATGTGACTTTCCTCACCAAACTACAACATATATTCAAGGAATAATTGGTCCCCGTAGCCTTAGTCAAAATTGTTCCCAGCAACCTTAAGAGAATGCCCACCACAATTCATGGTTTAAGAAGAATGACTGCACCATGGTACCATCCTATGGCTAGTTGGTTTGGTTACCTATTCATGATTTGAGTTTTCTTTAATCTTTCTTGAGGAAAAAGATACAGGCCTACCAAAACAGGGTGTTTCATCGATGGATGCAAAAATGGCTAAGCAGCCTCAGAAAGATGCCCGCCCTAAATTATGGGTTAGAGTAAATGCTCGCAGCACATGGGGGCCTTGTAGATTGGTCTTCGACCTACCTGACGATGTCTTCATATTGTCTTGGAAGTGGATGAAGAAAAATTTATGGACCTGCCAAATGGGTGTTTTAGGCATATTAGATCAAATCAAGAAATTTTTCTAAGTATGGAATTGGTGTTAAATCTGCCCAAGTGACCTTAAGGAAATTCCCACCATGCCTCATAGGATGATGTGAATAATGTATTGAGAACATGAGTCTCTAGAGTGCTGTATGGATCATACAACCATGTGACTTTCCTCACCAAACTACAACATATATTCAAGGAAGAATTGGTCCCCGTAGCCTTAGTGTTAAATCTGCCAAATGAGTGTTTTAGGCATATTAGACCAAATCAAGAAATTTTTCTAAGTATGGAATTGGTGTTAAATTTTCCCAAGTGACCTTAAGGAAATTCCCACCATGCCTCATAGGATGATGTGAATAATGTATTGAGAACGTGAGTCTCTAGAGTGTTGTATGGATCATACAACCATGTGACTTTCCTCACCAAACTACAACATATATTCAAGGAATAATTGGTCCCCGTAGCCTTAGTCAAAATTGTTCCCAGCAACCTTAAGAGAATGCCCACCACAATTCATGGTTTAAGAAGAATGACCGCACCATGGTACCATCCTATGGCTAGTTGGTTTGGTTACCTATTCATGATTTGATTTTTCTTTAATCTTTCTTGAGGAAAAAGATACAGGCCTGCCAAAACAGGGTGTTTCATCAATGGATGCAAAAATGGCTAAGCAGCCTCAGAAAGATGCCTGCCCTAAATTATGGGTTAGAGTAAATGCTCGCAGCACATGGGGGTCTTATAGATTGGTCTTCGACCTACCTGACCATGTCTTCAGATTGTATTGAAAGTGGATGAAGAAAACATTATGGACCTCCCAAAAGGGTGTTTTAGGTAGATTAGACCAAATTGAGAAATTTGTCTAAGTATGGAATTGGTGTTAAATATTCCCAAGTGGCCTTAAGGAAATGCCCACTATGCCTCATAGGATGATGTGAAAAATGTATTGAGAATGTGGGTCTCTAGAGTGTTGTATGGAGCATACAACCATGTCACTTGCCTCACCTAACTACAACATATATTTAAGGAAGAATTGGTCCCAACAACCTTACGAGAATGCCTGCCACAATTCATGGTTTGAGAATAATACTCGCACCATGGTACTGTCCTATGGCTAGTTGGTTTGGATACCTATTCATGATTTGATTTTGCTTTAATCTTTCTTGAGGAGAAAGATACAGGCCTGCCAAAATAGGGTGTTTCATTGGTGGATGGAAAAATTGCTAAGTAGCCTCAAAAAGATGTCCGTCCTAAATTATGGGTTAGAGTAAATGCCCGTAGCACATGGGGGTCTTGTATATTGGTCTTCGGACTACTTGACCATGTCTTCAGATTGTCTTGGAAGTGGTTGAAGAAAAAGTTATGGACCTGCCAAAAGGGTGTTTTAGGCAGATTAGTCCAAATTGAGATATTTGTCTATGGAATTGGTGTTAAATCTACCCAAGTGGCCTTAAGGAAATGCCTTCCATGCCTCATAGGATGATGTGAAAAATGCATTGAGAATGTGAGTCTCTATAGTGTTGTATGGAGCATACAACCATGTCACTTGCCTCACCAGAGAGTCTCTAAGGAGCAAGATGTCAACCTGCCAAAAATGCCTCCCAACCATATTTGCACTATTCCAGTACTGGAAAAACTGCCTAAGTGGCTTCCCGAAAATGCCCGCTAGAGATTGTCCTGATGATGATAAATTTATCTGAGGGTATGGGGTTGTTCTTTGATGAAATGGATATATTTCCATGTTCTTAGTTTTTCTTATGGTGACCACATGAGGAAAATAGCAATCTGTCAAAATAGAAGAAAAACTTTCTTGCATATTCAAAAGTATGAAAATTCTGGTAAAAATGCGTAAGTGACCTTAGAAAAATGCTCGCCATTTCCAGTAGTTGATGGATTAAATTTTTCTAATGGTATGGGTCTCTAGAGTGTTGATTGGTGCATCTAACCACATCATTATTTTGTCCAAAAAATATCTAAAGATGAAGTTACCAGTATGCCAAAAGTGTCGTCTGGCTTGTTTTGCTCCAGTCCTGTAAAATGCCCGCCCGACTCAGAAGAAGATGAGTCTGAAGGGAAAATCAGTTTGGCTGTGTTGAATGGGATTTACTACATCATCTGGTATCATTGGTTTGGGATTTGGTGAAAATAAAAATCCCTCATGTTGAATTAGGGTTTTATAATTTTGTCCAAGTGGTAAATGTGTAGTTTAAAATGCTATTTTCAAATGCCCACCAGATGATGTGTGTGTGTCAATTAATTCATCAAATGAAATGTATTTGTTCATTGTTGAAGTGTTTATCTAGTCATGGTTTCAGTTTTCCCTATGGAGGTCACATCAATGAAAAATTAACCTTCCATTAACTTTCGATAAATACATATATACATTGATATGCCAACTAAAAATAATTTTTCATTATATGCCGATAAATACAAAACTCCATCATACAATTTTTTTTTCATTAACTTTCGATAAATACATATATACATTGTTTTATACATGTCTAGCATGTTTCAGAGATGGCTGCAATCCATCCTCTTGAGCAGAAGACAAATCCGAATTATATCTCTTGCCTTTCGTAGAAGATTGTAATTGTACTGGAGTTGGGAAAGGCATTTATGGCGATTTATTTTCAAGCTCTTTAAATCTCTGTGAATTTTTTTTTAAATTTTCAAGCAAAACATTTTTTCCGTCATCAGTTTGTTCAACAATTCCACATTTTTCTTATACTTCATTGATTCATGTTCTTCCTTGACCTCCAATTTGTCTCTGGTATGTTTCAACTGATTTTTAACTTCAGTCAATTCACGTTTCAGATTATGTATTTCTTTCTCCTACTCTTTTTCCATCAACTCTGTCTCGTTGGGAAGGACAGGAATTGCACTCATCGCAGCAGCTAGCCCTTTTAATTCCTTCTCCAAATCAACAATTGTGGATTTAACTGTTTGAATTTCCATATCACATACCAAATGCTGAACTTTTCTACCTTCTAAGAGTTTTGATTCCAGATCCCTTATTTTTGCATCTTTCCCGACCATCTTCTCTTTCATTTATTTATGTAACGGTGATGAGCCATAAAAATCACCTAGTGCAAGGCTCGCTGAGAAGCTAGGCTTGTAGCATCTTCTCTCAACGTGCTAAGGACTTCTCTCGCTCTTCTAAGGACATTGTACATTTACGTGTATTTTTCCTTCTGCCCTTACCCTTACCCTTACCATCATCTCCTTTGGTACCCTTACCTTCACCCTCACCACCTTCTTCACTGGAAATTCATTTTCCTCTACTTTTTTTTTTAAGGTTTAAAGTTCCAGAGATCCTTGCTAACCTTGTTCCTTTCGGCTTATCAGCTTTCCTAGAAATGCTTTTTCTCAAATTGAAAATTATTAATTCTAATTCTCCAACTTTTTTTCCATGGCTTCCCTCCCACTCTTTCAACTTCAACTGATATTCTTGTACTACCTGTTCATATTCTTTAATTTTCTTCTCCATTACCTCTAAAGGACCCATTTCTATCCTCACTGGTGGTTGATTGAGAACAGGTGGTCTTTTTTTCAACTCTTCTTTGAGTTCACTCGCTTCAGCATTAGCTTTTTCCAAATCCTCTTCATACGCAACTCTCACGGACTGAATTGCTTTGTCAGCAACACCGGTGTGTTTATCTACTTCTTTGGATAATAATTTAACCATTTCTTCTTTCCCTTTTATAATTATGTCTTCTCTTAAATGATTATCCACAACTGTCTTCTGCAACACTGCTATTTGTTTTAGGCATTGTAAAATGTTATCATCTTTTCTCAAGAACTCTTCTGCCCAATTGCATATATATGAAGCTTGTTCCTTGAAATGATCCATTTTATCATATAGGATGTTCACGTACCTACTATCAAACTTATATGATGCAATGTATAAATGCATAGCGGAAGCCCCTGATTCTGATTTGGAAGAACAATCATACTCAATTGCCAACTGTTTAGGAGGAATTCTATCAAGAATGTCTTGAGGAATGGAAAAGTGAGCAGTAGTTTGTTCCATTTCATTGCTTGTCACCTCCTCCAAATGACCTCTATCTACATGCCCCTTAAACTCTTTCAAAGTTACGGCAGCACGAATTTCATCATTTGTGACCAAATCAGGATACTGTACTCGTAATTTTCCATGGTTCTCAAGACTTTGTACTGGTGATTCCTCATTCTGTTCAGCAGGGTGTAATGGTAATTCTCCGTGGTGCTCAGGAAATTGTACTAATTCCTCATTTTGTTGAGGAGACTGTATTGGAAATTCCTCATTATGTTCCCTGCTTTTACGTTTCCTAATGTATGTTTTATGAACAGGTGGTTTTGGCAAAGATATTTTTCCATGTTGGTTGATATCACCAATGTCTGTTTCAATAGCGTGGGGTTGACATAAATCAATAATTTTTTTAAGTGTACCTAGGAAACTAAATTTAACCTTCCTTAATTGGCTCTCTTGCAGGGCAGAGTGGAGTTTCTTAGCTAGTAGATAAGGGATATCTACAGGTATATCTTCCACCCAATGTATCACTACCCACATACATTCACCTGAAATGTAAACCCTGTGAACATTCAGAATTGTCCTAAGAACAAACTGAATCAAAGTTTTGTATATTCCGGGAGGGACATCTTGCATTTTTAAACCATTCCTCAGAACATTTACTTCTCACCCACAAATTTTACTGCCCATTTGGTTCTTCTGCTGTCCGGGGGTTTTCCTTGAGCTTAAAATCGCTCCCCCTCTGCATGGAATGTTTATAGCTCGGGAAACGAAATCAGGTTCAAGGTATACCTGCTTCCCAAAAATTATGAGTTCCGTATTCCCAGCATCATATTTCAAAATTGCCTCATCTATCTCCTCATCAACATAACTAAACATTCCCCACAAAAAGTCGAAAACTTCTACTTTCCTCAGGATAGTTTCCATACCTGGTGGCCACATCTTTGCATCTCTCCATGCATCAGATTTCTCTTGGAATTTTTGTACTATTACCCTATCATCTGTGGACGATTGTGTTTCAATTGGGGTTGCAGAGGAGGATGCCCGCATTTCAGGTGTGCATGTTATGCTAGACACCCCCGTTTGAAGTTTGAACATGGTTATCCAGGTTCGAAGCGGAGGTGAGGTGATGCACGCGTACTATATTTCAGTATCACAAATTCTCCCTGCAGACTGATTTTTAGGCTCACAAATTCTGCTCACAAATTCTACCCACAAAGAGGTTTTCAACAACAAATCAACGCTTTGCTTGGGTATGCACTTTGGAAATAAAAAACATATAAAAAAGGAATTTGGAAATAAAAACATATAAAGATCATCATGAAATAAAAGATATAAACACGTGCCTCTACTCTTCAACAATTAAATATCATTCATCATCTTCTTCTTCATCCAACTCAACATATGTATCAGGATTTGGTTCAAAATACATATTCATGAAAGGCTCATTCACATCAACATCATCATCAATGGCATCTTCGCTAATATAGTCATCTACATCGTCAATGAGATCATAGTATACTACATTTGGATGATCAACCTCCTCAACTTCTTCATCGAACACATCGACTGCAGCCACTTGCTCCTGATCTGAATCATCGTCATCATCTTATTCTTCATGATTATCTTCATCATATACATGATTATACTTTACTGGTCTTCCTCTTGGATCGTATCTAACAATGTATGACCAACCTGCTTTACCTGGTTCCTCTGAGTAAAATACTTGCTCACATTGACTTGGAAGAACATAAGGCTCTGTACCCGGTTCAAATGCCCTTGTATTAACCATGGTAAATCCATTAGCATGCTCAATAAGAGTTCTTTCAGGATCACGTTCATGCATTTGTATCCTGTACCACTTTACCTCAAACAAAACTATTTTAAAGGAATTAAAATCACACTCAATTATGTCCTCCAAATGCCCATAGTACCTATTCTTAGTTTCTTCTGGATGTCTGTCACTTCTAGAGGAAACATTGGTGACCTTAAACACTGGAGTTATCCCACAATTCGATGTTTTCATCTTACCATCCAACATTTTGAAACAAAATTTATGACCATTACACCACATAGCCTTGTGATGTTTCAACTGCAACATTGACAACAAGTAAAAAATACATTGTGAATTAATAAACGTCATATAGGACTTAGAAAATATATTTGAAAACTTAAACAAACCAAATACGTTGAAAAAATTGGGAGTAACTAGAAAAATGCGGGTAAACAATTTACCTGCCTTTTTATCTTTTAAACCATAGGCTAAATCAACTTCCCTTTGCGACGTAAGATCAGGAAATTGATGTCGATGATGATGAGTTGTTTTAATCATCTCACTGACCCCTTCCCATGATAACCTACCAAAGCATTCTTCACAATGTTCTATCCAATGCTCCATCCAATCAAGGTTGTTTGCAATGTATAAATGTAAATCATCCCACACTCGAGCAACTATATGAAAAAATAACAATTCTCTATCATTAATTAGATATCATTACATGCATAGTTTAATACAGTTGAATATGCAGGATTAATTAAAAAATAACAAATCAGTATGATAAAATAAAATTGGAAAAAAACATGATATATTAATTCCACAAAATCTAATAATTACCTTTCACGGTCCTCATTGTACCTTTCCCCAATAGGACCTCCCCTTCAAATTTGTTGATGGAGTTGAGATGCCAAATGCAAGGCACATTCATATTTTCTGCTAATTTAGGTAGATATTCACTAATATACACCATGCATTGATATACCATACATCCCTCAACCATAGAACCCTCAGGACGTGCTCTTTGTCTAATAAGATCCTTCAACGACTTCAACTGCCTCTCCACCATCCACATTGACCTTGTGTGTACCGGTTCAAATAATTCAATCTCCTCAACTTTGTGTATGAGGTAGTGTTCTTGTGCATTGAAAAATGTTGGAGGTAGATACTGTTTCATTTCACACATTAGTCGGGGAATTTCTCTCTTCCAATACCTTATATATTCTTTATGGATTTCTTTTGAGGAAAACCACCTACAAATGATGCAATAAAATAATATCAAGCCATATATAAAATTTGCAGGGAAAACATAACATGTCAATAAGTTCCGCTACAAATCACGGACCAAGTACATTTTCCATATAAAACATTAATTACTTACCTCATGTATTTTCCAAGAACATAAATAATTTGTTTTATGTTCTTGTCAAAGTCGTTTGGGAGAGATAAAGGTAGAACATACTGTATCAAAAAACACATAATTATTATTTATTTCCAAATAAGAGAATAAAATTAATAAAATAGTGCATACCAATAAGGAAATATATTAAAAAATCACAATTAACTTAATGAATGTATGCCAGACATGTGTTTTAACCCCACCAAAATCACCTTTTTTTCGTTAAGATATTCTTTATGTTAGACGGAAACCTTGTCAGAAACCTGATTTTTCTGATGACCTCTTTTACAATATTGGTCTCTTGCTCCGTCAAGCACCAAGGAAGACTAATATTTTGTTGACGACCATCACCATTAGAATTAATGATCACACTTTGCAATGCGTGATTAGCTTCTTGGATGTCACTACAAATCTTTCCAATTCTTTCTTTGTCAATCCTTCCATCTAATATTTTCCATAACAATTTTGTTATGTTCTTCTCAATATGCATTGTATCAAACACATGAACTATTTTTAGGTGCTCGTAGTATGGAAACCTACTGAATTGCATCGGGTAAATTTTCATTCCTCGTGGAAGCCCATTCGTGCCTTAATGACATTCATGAAACATCAACAAAATCAAATTAACACTAATTAATCAATATAGGTACATACCACGCTGAACATAATTCACTAAAAAAAAAAAAGATTTATATAATATATGATACAAGTTGAATGTGATTGTCATTTATGTCAAAGGAGTTTAGTGAATGACAAAAGGATAACCAAAGACACGATGGCATAGTAAACTCAGTGAAAGACAAAGGAATGAAAAAAGAAGTAATGGCAGGGAAATTATGATGATGTGGCATGTATGGTGAGGCTGGAAAGACACATAATGGTGTTCTGGTGCTATCAGGAAGTCAGTGTTGTAATCTGACATCATTCTGGAAAAATATGGCAACTTTGTGAAACTTTGGAAATTGACTAAGTATGAAAAAGTAGTCAAAACTACTCTAAGAGAATGTCGGCCATAATTCATGGTTTGAATAGAATGACCACACCACCATATTAGGCTATATCTTGTTGAACTGGCTATCTAGCCATGGTCTTAGTTTTCCTTAATCCTTTCTGAGGAGAAAGTTATAAGTCTGCCAAAATAGGGTTTCAGGATAAACCTTGGAGAAATTCTTGGACATGGCTAAGTGTTTGAAAACTGGTCCAGGTGGCCTTTTGATCCATGAGATTTGATAAATTTATTTTCACAAGGAAAACCCTTGGCAGGAATTTACAAACGACCTCTCAAAATCCCGTTCTCAACACTTAGGCAATTTTCTTGTGTTTCTCAATATCCAAAATAGTATTTTTCCTACTTTTGCCAGATTGATATTTTGCATATGTGACCATTGTAAGTTAGCCTAAAAGTATGACTGGATAGCCATTTCAACAAAGAAAAAATCCATTCCAGTTGATGAACCTATTGACATGCACCCAACATCTGGTAGGCATTTGAAAGTGGTCTTCCAAACTGCTTATTGACACTTGGACAAATCTCTTCAAACCCTAAGTCACCAAGGTGATTTTATTTTTTCATCAAAATTGGAGAGTGAGACATCCAAAGTGTGAGGAATATCAAATTGAATCAACCATGCCAATCTTCTCTCCTGCAGCCTCATCATCTAACCTTGGCGAGCATTTTACTGGGATAGTACAAATGAAGGTGAGAGGCACTTTTGGCAGATTGATATCTTCCTCCTCAGAGTCTCTTTGGGAAATCTGAAACCATGGTTAGATGCACCAAACAATATAATAGAGCCTATCACTTTTAGATATTTTTTCTTATCATCCTATGAGAGGTGGCATGCATTTCCTTGAGGCCACTTAGGTAGATTTTACCAATAATTACATACTTAGACAATTTGTCCAAAACCTAAGGTGGATTTTTCATTTCACCCAAAACCTGAACTAATGCTACTAGATGATGTATTACACCTTACTGAGAACACCTATGCTACTTTCACTCCAGGACTCATCTTCATTTTTCCTAGGTGGGAATTTTACTGAACTTTGGTGTAAGACGACCTGAAACCCTGTTTTGGCAGATCCATATCTTCTTTCCCAAGCATTATCAAACCAATGTGAGAACATGGTCAGTTAGAAAAAACATACACCTACAAGATGACCATGTGTTGCGATCATTTTCTTCAACCCACAAATTATGGCAGGCATTTGCTACTTTCACTCCAGGACTCATCTTGATTTTCCCTAGGCGGGCATTTTACTGAACTTTGGTGTAAGACGACCTGAAACCCTGTTTTGGCAGATCCATATCTTCTTTCCCAAGCATTATCAAACCAATGTGAGAACATGGTCAGTTAGAAAAAACATACACCTACAAGATGACCATGTGTTGCGATCATTTTCTTCAACCCACAAATTATGGCAGGCATTTCCCTAGAGCAATTATGACTAATTTGACAAAAAATCCTTCTTTTGGGACACCTGTATCTTCTTCTTCAAGGCATTTTTCTGAGAACTAGGGCCATGGTCAGATAGATATTTCAACAAACTATGGGATGGAACATCATGGTAGACATTTTCTTCTTCTTATGAATTATGGTGTTCATTTTCATAAGGAAGCTACTTTAGGGTAGTTTTTCAACACTTAGTAAAAATCCACAAATTATCATACCATTACCAACTACTACCAGAATGTAACAATGACATCATGAGACATTAGGACACCAACATGTGTTTTTCAACCTCATCACACATGCCATATCAACACTTCTTTTGTCAGTAATGACCTCCTTTGACATCAATGACAACCATACTCAACAATGTCCTTGTGCTAATAAAATTCATAGTGTTACATAGATCTATTCCTTGTTGAAGTGGTTATACAACCATGCTTTCATATTTCCTTATGATGGTCACATGTGCAAGAAATTAATCTGCCAAAGTAGGAAAAATAGTGTTTTGTATATTCAGAAATTTGGCTAAGTATTGACCAATATTCCAACAATAAATAAATAATTTGGCATACCTTGACGATTTCTATTATATTCCAAATTCCATAGGTGAGGTGTCATTATTCGTGGTTTTTTTCCATTCTCTTCTTTACCATTGAATTTTGCTCTGTCTGTAGTTCTATAAATATGGTTCTTAGGAAGAAAGTGTCTATACTCATCAAACACTTCCTTTGCTAAACTCCTTGAACGACGAGATTTTATCCTGGGACCGCAAGTTGGACATGTAAATTTACCCTTTGTTTGAAGAACTACAAGATATATGAATTAGTGTAGCGAATTAGAATTACCATTTAAAATAATGCATGATATTTTCAATAAATATATATAATATTAAAGAACAAAAGAAAGTAACAATATACCACAAAAATGTGTTAACCTGGGAGCATCATGAATTGTCCATCCAAGTACTCCATGGAATTGAAATCGTCTTTGCCCTAATGGTCTAGAGATGTCATACATAGTGATGCTAGCCCATAAATTCAACAACTCATTGATAAGAGGCTCAATATATACGTTCATATCTTTAACCTGGTACTTACCTAATTGGTCCAACATAATGATTAATTATATTTAGCTATATGCCATTATATATAAAAGACATAATTATCATGCACGAAACAAAGAAATGCAATATTAAGTGATCAGAGTTTCAAGTAAAAAAATACAAATTAATTAAATACCTAGAACAATCATTTCCAACATTGTGTGCTCTCTCTTGACCGACATCCAAGGAGGAAGGTTATTGTTTATAACAAAAACAGGCCATACTGAGTAGGTAGAATGAAGTTCTCCAAATGGATTGACACCATCAGCTGCCAACGAAAGTTTAACATTACGAGGTTCTTCTTTGAAAATTGGCCAATTTTCTTTGATGGACCTAAATGCAGAACCATCTGCAGGAATTAGAAGAACATTGTCTTGACTTTTGTTCTTTGCATGGAAATCCATAAACTGTGCTATACTTTGACACATGAACAACCGCTGGAGACGTGGACTTATCAGAATATAACGAAGAACTTTGTGATGCACCTTTTTTGTCACTATCGGTTCGATACCTACTTGTTTGACATTGTGGGCATTCATTTTCTAATGCATATTGTCCATAGTATATGATATTATCATTAGGACATGCATCAATAGCTTGATACTCCATTCCAAATTCTTTCATAATCACATATATCTCTCGATATGTGCATGGTAAAATATTTGACGTTGGTAATAGAAATTCACCTAACAATCTACAAATTTCAAAAGCATAAGTCAATGTAAACAATATTAATCATCAATATCGCATCCATACTTTACAAATTAGATAACAATAGCAATATAGGAAAAAAGTCAACCCTTTATGTACATGTGAACATGCAAACACAAATAATTAATAAATTACATACCTTAGTATCTGTGTGAGACATGTGTTTGATAAACCATTCAAAACCTTCAAGTTCACTAACAACAATATAGCAGATAGAAGATTTGTTTTTGAGCCTTCATAAAGAGGTTGACATGCCTTCTCAAGTAGAGGATCAACATCATGACTATCATCTTGGTTGTCCTCATCCATTGGAGCAAATGTGTCATGGATCAATCTATGTATCTCATCTTCTTGATTTGTATCACTAATGTTATCTCCATCCATATCATCATTAAGAACTTGATCAGCTTCAATATTCTGATCTAGATGTCCGTCACCCTGTAAATGAGTATTTCTGCTAGTACATGGCAAATCACTCTATGGAAGGGGACATTTTGGGGGCATTGTCTATATATTTACAAACAACGTAGTAAAATTAGTGTGTATAGAACATATAAAAAAATGATAAGACATTTTACTGAAATTCATGACATGATGACTATTACAGAGAATACATTAAAAATTGAATAACCTCTTACCAAGGGACGATATTCATAACCCCCTTCGGTGTGGCCCTTCTCCCTACAATGTCTTTCAGTTGTCGTTGTTAAAATTCTTCTTCTTTGCAAGCCCCTGTAATCAGAGAAATGGCAATAACATTTTCCATCTCCCCTCGCCTCTAATGCCACTCTAAACTGAGCAAGCTTCCTTGCATTTTCATTCATAGTGAAAAATCCTTGTAGTCACAACTAATTGTCTTACCTACACCATACCAAACAGTAACTTGTCAAATACATTAGATATAAACATATTTCTAAATGAAGTATATTATATACCAATTTATATAAATAAAAACATGAAGACTGTGATGAATAGGATTGTCATTGATGACAACATTAATGACAATCATTTTGGAAAAATATGGTAATTTGGTGAAAAATAGGAAAATGACAAAGTGTTGGAAAAATGGATCAGGTAGCCTTAGGAAAATTCCCGCCACAAATTGTGTGTTGAAGAAAATGCCCGCACCATATGGGGGTCTTATATATTGATATTTGGCCTACCTGGCCATGTCTTCAGATTGTCTTGGAAGTAGTTGAGGAAAAAGTTATGAACCTGCAAAAACAATGTTTTAGGCAGATTGGACCAGACTAAAAAAATTGTCTGTGTTGGAAAAACTGGCTCATGTGGCCTTGGGAAAACGCCTGCTATACCTTATAGGTATATGATAAAAATTATTTGAAGCTATCATCCTACAAATTGTTGAAGAGGCCATCTCACCATGGTCTCAGTTATCAAAGAAGATGTTTGATGACAAAGGTAATGGTCTACCAAAACATAGTTTCATCCTGTTTTACACAATTCCAGCACTGAAAAAACTGCCTCAGTGGCCTCAGGGAAATGCCTGCCCTATCTCATAGGATGATGAGAAAAATAATATGAAAGTGTTAGGCTATAGCTTCTGGATGGGTGCATCTAACCATGGCCTCATTTATCCTGTGGAGTGTTTTATGAGAAAGATATAAATCTACCAAAAGTAAGAAAAATATTATTTTGCATTTTAAGAACACAAGAAAATTGTTAAGTGTTAGATTCAGGAAATTGAAAAGGCATTTTGAAATGCCCACAAGGAGGGGTTATTTTGATGATAAAATTCATCAGGTAGCATAGGCATGTTCCTTGGTGAACTGAGAGTCCATCCATACCTTTAGGTGTCTTATCATGGTCTCATATGCAAAATATCAATCTATCAGAAATAGGAAAAATAATATTTTGCATAGTGAGAACAAAAGAAAATTGACCAAGCCTATTAAGGGAATTTTGAGGTCTAAAATGGGCCTCATAAAAGATATAATAAAATATTATGAGTTATGCATTTTGTGGGGAATGTATATTTACAACTCATCTCTTACACTATAACCAATGCAACTATGGCTAAGTTAAATTGAAAAGATGTATAAAATAAAACCAATAAAAAAATAATCTTTGATATGACTAAAAGTAAAGTACTTTTGAGTACATAAATTACTTTTGAATATAATATGATAAATGTACTTATAAAGTAATGTACTCATAAAATACAATATATTAATTTTGAATTTTGAAACTTAAGTTACTTTTTCAATATTCAAAATATGTTTTTAAACCATGTATTTATAATTTTGAATTTTAAACATAAAGTTAAATTTAAATAAATAAATTGTCATTTCTTATATGTTAAAAATAAAAATTAATTTTAAAATATAAATATAAAACTATAAATTAATATATATATATATATAATCTTTTTAATACACCTTCAAAAACAACACGTGGAAGCTCATTTTTAATAGTTTCTTATGATATATATTATGTATATCACATATGATTTTTAATGCAATAATTAATAACATCATTAAATAAATTAAAAAAAAATGTTAATATTGGGATGAAGGAATAGTACATAAATTTCTATCACTAAAAAGTTGAATTAATATTAAACAAATGAGATTATATGTAATAAACATTATCATTAAATGTAATAAAATTTTTAACAATATAATATCTTATTATGATATAATCAAATTGCTACATTAAGGTTTTATGTATGTATTTGGTTTTGTAACCTTAATGTACATGACTAATTTATGTTAGTATAAATGCAAGTGTTTCAAAGGTTAAAAGGTGATAATAAAATATGAACCTTGAATAATACCTAAATTTAAAAAAAAAATGGTATTAATATTAAAATTCAACCACATTAGAATATATATATAATAATTTATTATAAGAAATATATTTTTTATATTTAAATAATAATTATAATAGATTATTATATATAGTAAGTATTTAAAATACAAAAAACTATTAATCATCAAATTGTTTTATTATAAGATGTTAAGTGGTTTTGATTTTAAATAAAGATTTGACATATATATTTCAAATATTGAAAAAGAAATTACATAATTTTAATTTTGAATAGACAATTTACTCTTTTGATATTTGTAATTTATTTTATATTGAAATAAAAAAATAATTACATTTGAATAAAACATTTAGTTTTTTGGTATTTGTAATTTGTTTTACATTAAAATATAAATAGTACTTTTCTTTTAAGTACTTTAAGAGTACTTTAGTATATTTATATTATATTCAAAAATAATCTAAGAGTACTATTTTCATAATGAGTACTTTACTTACAATATTGATATAGTTAACTATGCGTTTTCACTCACCATTTACAATTTGACAAATAAACATCCTTAACTCAACCAATGCCACCTTAACTATTATAGATGATGTCATCCTCTAGAATGTGATTGGTTATTTTAAAGTGGATTTTGATAGTACATTTTTTGTTTTGAGGTCCATTTTTTACGTCAAAATTTTCGTGATAGGCTTTACAAACAGGAGTTTGAGAGGTTTGTTGGAAATGCCCGCCAAGGGCTATCTTTGTGCACGTAAATTTATCAAATGTCATGGATCCATTCTTTGGTAAGTTGTCCATCTTCTCATGAATTCAAGTCTCCATAGAGTGTTCACACGTGTGAAATAGGAGTTTGACAAAATGGGAAGAAATATGTTTTGATGTTCAAAAGAGGTTGAGAAGCTATTTTGAAATTCTTGCCAGAGGTTGTGTGTGTGTCAACAGATTTATCTTGTGATATGGTCTTGTTCATTGTTGAAATGCCTATCTAGTCATGCTTGTAGGTTTCCTTATGGTGATCACATGAGGGAGAAATCAATCTGCTAAAGTAGAAGAAAATTTGTTTTACAAGTTAAAAACAATTTTGTATAAGTGTTAAATTAAACAGTTTGGAAGCCTATATGTTGATGTGGACAGTACTGAAGACGAGATACTAATGGTGTATGGACAGAGCTGAGATAGGGCTGCAGTATGTTGTATGTTGAATGACTTGCTGAGTACAGAATGAAGACTTGCTGATTGGTATTTTTTATGTGTGTTCTTGTGGCAAACTTTGGAAGAGTGTGATGTATCAATTGTAATTTGTAATCTGAAATTTGTATAGGGAGGTTGGGTGGAGTAGGGGAAAGACTTATTGGTATTTTGACAAGTTGAAGCTTGTTTGGATGTTGTAGCATCCCAGTCAATTATAGCTAACTAAACCATTCGGGTGGGTGGTGCCATCTTATGGGTTGTAGCCCATATTGGAGATTGAAGTCTCCACTCATATAAAGATTACAAAACTATATCTTGTGTCCCTTGTGCAATGTCTTGATAGTGATGTGTTTAATTGATGAATGACATGTGCCTAGTTGATATTGTTCTTTGATAAATATGTTGTTGAAGCAATTGTGAATTAATGATATAAGATTAGTAGAAAAAGTTGAAATTGAGTTGAAGCCTTAGCTCACTGATTCACCCCCCACCCCCCTCTCAGTGAGCATTGTGTCTAACAAACTGAAGTTTTCATTGATGCCAACAAGTGTTGTGCAATGGACTTTGATTTACTCACAAGGAGACCTTGATAGTTTGGGCATTGGAACACTAGGTGGCCCAAATGGTCCAAATGAAAGTTGTCCTTCTACTGTGGAAAGCGATTAACACTGTGTCAACGAACAATTTCTTAGTGGAGCATCGGGTCTATAAAAAAAAAACAAATTGGCTAGAGTCATTGTTGACTAGACCCTCTTGTTGCAATTATTTTTGTTTAAATAAAAGGAGGGAGTTACAGGGTTGTTAAATTCGTTTGTAAGGTACATGACCCGAAGAATACAACTGCTATTTTGAGCCTCAATGTTAGTTTGTATCCCCCAAAAAGGATGCATGCTTACCTTTTATGAATTTACAGCCAGATGATTGTTGCAGAGTATGACTGATCTCTCTAGTTTTGGATATGGTTGATAAACAAATCCAGGCTCAATCTGCGCTCAATCAATCGCAACTATAGCAAATGTGTTGAAACTGCATGAGTCAGGCGGTACAACGGACATACGATTCCATGCACATTCTTACAGTACGCTTTCAATGATGGAAGGATTGAGTTTTTAGCCTGGAGACTTCATAGACACTTTGTGTGCTTGTCAGAGAGGGACTGGGAGGAAGCTGATGTAGCTTGTTGATCGTTTTTATAAATAAAACACTTCTTTCAGACAAGGTACCCCTTCACCCAGACCCAACAGATTTGTAACACAAAATAAAATTTCAAATCTGAGTAGAGTCGTGAAGCTTCAACAAAAAGAGAAGCATGCTCTAACTCAACAAGGATAATTATTAATGCCATTACAACTTGAGCCGCGCGTAAACAACCAAGAGATATTAATGCCATTACAACTTGACCTGCGCGTAAACAGCCAAGAGCCAACATTGAAAGCTGACATTGTTTTCGTGGGTGTGCACTGTTAGATAGCCATATGTCGTCGATATAGAGACGAAAGTTCGTTGAAAATTAAAAATTTCAATATTACCACGGTTTTTCCGCAATGATAAAAAAATGAAATATTAATCCACGAATGTTCAAAACGTGGAAGTATTTCGTGGAAAAATCTGCCCAAATGTATTAGTGACAAAAGAATTTATGAAACCTTTCTTATCTAGGGATGAGATAGAAAGGATATTCTTTTTCAAACCTAGGACATATAATACTTCCTTCACCTTCATGGACTTTCCTTAGTTCAACTTGTAAGAGGCTTCTCCCATTCCTTTGATAGGATATTGGTAGTCATATCCAAGCTTTACTTTGTGAGGTGTGTGTTTCTCAATAAGACATTAGAGATAATCTTTGTAACTTGTCATATGTCTGGAAGCACCATAATCTATGAGCTAAGTGTCACTTCCACATGAGATTGATCCAGTGATAGCTGATATCAATACACATTCTTTACTAGAGTCTTCATCTTCATTGTTATTTTCTTCAACTAGGTCATCATTTTCAACTGCATGGGAATGGAACTTCTTACTTCTTTTCTTGAATTGTTTTTCTTTGACAGGATAATTCCTTGATATGTTCCCCATCTTTGTTGCAAGTGAATAAATTAAGGGATAAAAATTCTCTCTTAGGTCTCGAGTTCCTTTGATGCCTTTGCTCATTTCTATGATATTGATCACGATCCTATCTTTGCATGAGTTTCCAAGGCTTGGCATTCATATTCATTTATATTTTCTTCTTTGTTAGCTATCCTTCCTTCTTCATGCACACATTCTTCTCAAATTTTACTAAACTTGGTCATCTTTCTTCTAGAACAGATTCATTTGATGAAATATTCCCAATCTCTTGGGAGACCATTCAAGGTGGTCATTAAAACTTCTGCTTCTTCCACCATGTCTCCAATATCCTCCAATTTATCTTTGATCTAAGATAC
Source organism: Pseudotsuga menziesii (assembly GCA_001517045.1). Classification (NCBI taxonomy): domain Eukaryota; kingdom Viridiplantae; phylum Streptophyta; class Pinopsida; order Pinales; family Pinaceae; genus Pseudotsuga; species Pseudotsuga menziesii. Next base: position 1,044,999 of record LPNX010336611.1, on the reverse strand, counting down.
TCTAGTGAAGTATGATTGAATATTTTCTGCCTTCTAGATCTTCACTCCCTTGAGTTGATTTCCCAAGGTATTTCTTCTGTTGATGTTCTTTCCTTCAAAGAGACTGGTTAGTGCGTCAAACATTTATTTTGGAGTCTTATTTGAGTACACTTAAGGAATCAAGTGATCCTTGGTAGAGTCAACTATGATATTTTTAGCCTTGACCATATCCTTCTTATGCTTTTCTTTTTCTTCATCTCCTTCAGGTTCTAGGACTTCATCTTTGGCATAGCCTTCTACATCACACTCTTCAAGGATAAGCATGACTCTGTACTTCCATGCTCTAAATGTCTTTGCTCCTTCAACATTCTCATGAATCTTGGTGATGTTTGTCATCTTCAAAGAATGAGAACCTAAAATGGAAATAAGGGAGATAATAATTACCAATTTGAGGACTACATCTAGAACCTGCTTCAGGATGACCTAGGGTTTGATAAGAAAACCCTATTTTTTTAGCTATGGTCTCTTGCACCGCCATTTGGAGGAAAACTTTCTCCTCTCCAAGACGAGCTAGAATGTATCTTGCTTTTCTTGAATCTGTGGATGGAACCCTGAAAAATATTATGCCCTAGATCCTCTTGGCAGTAGTGACAGGTCAAAAATTGAAAATATTTGGAATTGAATTATGCCATGATAGAAAGTTGTGCCCTTCTATGGAAAGTTGATCTATCCTTCTTTTCCAGCTGATCTGATGAGGGAGTTTTCTAGAATAGAAAACCCTAGCTTCTTATATTGCGGGAAATTGTTGCACAATGTCTTATTTTAGGTTGGCGCTGATACCATGATAGATTTTTTAAAGTTTTATGCCCAATAATAAGAAGACCAATGAAACAATGAAAATCACAACAAGACAAAATACACAAATATTTATATTGGGAAACTCCTAACAAAACTTCCTCGATATAGAATCCAACCAAGTATAGTGTAAGACCCCAAGAACAAGATATAATACTTCCTCTCCTCCAGATGGACTCTTGTTTCTCTCTCATGTGAAGTTGTTTGAGTTGTGAGTATGTCCAAATGAGGAGGGCACCTCATCTATTTATACATATCATCTAGTAAGTCTAATAACCCAACAGGGTCGACTTCATTTCTCCAACAAGGACAACTTGCCTAAGGAGACACAACAACAACCTTAACCACAACTTTGTGGGTACAATTGACCTGACTTACAATAGAGGTTTAACCTCAATACTTTTACATGACCAGTTACATCAATGACATCCCGAATCGAGGAACAACATCTCTAGAAGGGAGGGACAATAATAATGTAATAAAGATACAATATAATACCTTCCACAGTTACATTATTTCAACATCTTACACTCTATACAATATGATAGGATATCCCCAAGGATGTTATTTCCCTTGACACTAATAATGCATGGAAATGATAAATTAAAATTATAAGCACTTAAAAATATATATTCATAACTGCAACAATCAATTAGACACATTTAGTTTGTTGGGATTATTATTAATCCTCCCTTTGACCACATAGTCTAATTGTCTATTTTCTTGGAGGTATTCATCACTCCATGCATGGGGCATACACCTAGGGTACATATTCCACTTACTGCACCTGACTGCATGAGTTTAGGATCCCTAGGGACCAATACCTATAATTTAGGAACCCACTCTGATTGCCGCCAAGAGTCTCGTTTAGTGGACCTTGGTAGGTAAGCAATTATGTTCAATTATGCTCCAGTTAGTATCAGTTATATCACAATTAGTTAGCCTAATGCCAGTTTGCATGATTGAAGGGATTCAGGGAACCGTTTCTCACCTACCCTCATTAGTTAACTAATTGTAGACTAAGTTAGTTATCCAGAGTTGCATTAGTGATCTCTAGTGGTGGTTTTCCCGCACTGAGTTAGCTCCGGAGTCAGTCTAGACTCTGAGTTGGTAGATTCGAATCCTATCTTAGGAATTCAAATTCTTTTATATGTACAACCAATTTATTCCATATTATTTACTGATTCATGAATATAATCATATTATTCTAATTTTGTCCCATGTGTGTACAATTTTCTCATGATTAATTGAATAGTATATGCTAAATTCTTCCCTCTCTTCTGCAGCATTCTCTTCCATTTGAATTCATGCAGGCTGATGATCCTATGCTTTATAGAATTTAACATGGTATCATATTGCGTATCCATGCCTGCCTTGAACCTCAAAAACTTCCATTGATGTACAAGAATCCATTGAGTTTCCACATAATTCCTGGAATAATTGCATTGCTCCCTATGAATCCTGTCCAAAGAAGTATATCCAAATGTGATGTACTCAAAGAAAGTCTACATGTCGAAGTGAAGGGTGTTTGACCTAAATTAATGCGAATTGAAGTGTTTTCCATTGTTTTTCGTAGGTACAATAAAAAAATTCTTGAATAATTGTTGATCAATATAGCTGTGAAATGGAGAATTTAGCAGCTCTCACTCCCAGAATCCTGATTCCTTACACCCTTAAATTTCCTTGATTAAAGGGAACATATGCAAATTTCCTTGCACAACAAAGGTCTATACAAGATGACCATGGGCAAAGTAGTAGAACCCCAACAATATATTGAAAAATATTTAGCATCTAGATAGGATTGATGAAACATTTGGCTACATGTGCATCCATATCTCTAGGGAGCTATTGTTCCATCTTGACGGACTCAAGACTCATAAAGAAGTATGGGATATGATAAAATCCTTGTTTGGAAAACAAGATGAGCTGAGGGGCCATATCCTAGAGAATGAGTTGATAGCACTACAACCCAACAACTTTGAAACATTACAACTATTCTTTACTAAATTCAAATCATCGGTCATGCAATGTAAGCAATGATGGATTGAGAAGAAGGATGAGAAATTGGTTCTCTACATACTGAGCAAACTTGGCTCAGAATTCTCAGTGTCTGTCTCTACTTTCCACTCTAGGAGACTAACTACTCCTAATTGGTGAATTCCATCCCTTGATGCCTTCACATAGTCTCTAATCCAAGAACAAGACAAAATGATACAGATGGGAGCCCTCAAAGACTATCCAAATCAAGCTCTCTTAGCTGGTGAGACAGGGAATGCAAAAAAAAGAAGGAAGAAGAAAGGTAAAGAGAAAAGAAACATTGAATTTGAACCTAAAGATGAGTTTGATCAATCAGATGAAGCCTCGGGCTCTAGGAAAGACAAAATTCAGAATGGAAAATGATCTTATGGTAAGAAAGGAAACCATACAGAGAAGTATTATATGAAGAATACCATTGATCAAATGGAAAAAATGCTTAAGGAACACAATATTTCCCTCCTTGAATGTGCGAGTAAGACTGAATTTGGAGAAAAGATTGAAGATCATAACGAGATATGCCATGCATTAAAGGCTAGTTTTTCAAAACCACATGCCTTCCTCATTGATTAAGGAGCCTCCAATCATATGGTTGCATCCAGAGAATCATTCTCTTCATTACAACTTGCTGATGCTCCAAGAAATTTCATACGGGTGATGACACTCAAATTCGAGCTGAAGGAAAGGGTTCAAACAAGTTAAAACATGGAATGTTCAAAGATGTACTATGTTCCCTATTTAGCTACAAATTTGTTATCTGTATACCGAATAACACATATTGACCCACCAAAGTGAGTGGTATTTGGTCATGTCTCAGTGGAGATCCCAAATATCTCAACTGGGAATATTATAGCGAAGGGTGTTGAAAACCATGCCTCCAAGGCATATGAAATCTCACACTTTCTACCACACTCAAATCCATGAACTTTCTTGACATAATGCAAGGTTCTCTTTTTGAAACTATGATCTTGTTCTCCATTCTGAGCTGCAATTTGAAAGGGGAGGTAAAACCATTCTATCTACTCCTTTTACATATGATAATGTTTCCATTAGTGTTTCAGATTCAGAATGTGAAGCAGAGGACTCATTTGAATCAGTTGATGAAATTAAAGATGAAGTTCACAGTGATCCAGATCCAAATCCAGTCTCTACTCCCAATCCTAGGTCTAAATGTGCACAAAAGGTTATTGAGGAAGTTGGGAACATGAATGGAGAGTCATCTGACATGAGGAGAACAAGACCCTAGTTTCATAATGAGAACTTTGTGCTATGTCAATCAAGTTCACTTCCTTCAGAGAGATGCAAAAATATACCAGTGATATGTTACATGACTATAAGGACCGATCAACAGCCCTGCTCACTGAAGAACCAATTGGATCATTTCACTCTTCATCTAGAAAGAAGAGACAAAGGAGACATTCCTTCTCCTGTCTATCATCGGATTGGAAGAATATCAAAAGGTCCACATGCATAGTCCTAGGATACTAGTGCACACAAGGACCATCACACTGCTTCACTGCACCACACAGATGCAGGTTGTAGAAATATTTTCACAAGTTTTTTATTTAAGAAGAAATTTTCTCTTGATATGAAAGCTTGATCTCTATTTTCATGCTTATTTTGAGGTGGGGTGGGGGGTTCCGATGAGGTTTTCCCCATTTCCTCGTTTTNGGGGTGTTGGGATTATTATTAATCCTCCCTCTGACCACATAGTCTAATTATCTATTTTCCTAGCATAGGAGGTCTGCATCACTCCACCACTGCATGGGGGACACACCTAGGGGACATATTCCATTTACTCCACCTGATTGCATGAGTTTAGGAGCCCCACAGACCAATCCCTATAATTTAGGAACCCACTATGAGTGCCACCAATAGTATCCTTCAACGGACCTTGGTAGGTAAGTAGTTATGTTTAGTTATCCTCCAATTACGATTAGTTAGATCACAATCAGTTATCCTAGCACTAGTTTGCATGATTGAAGGGAGTGTGGGCTCCTTTTCTCACCTACCCTCATTAGTTAACTGATTGTAGACTAAGTTAGTTATCCATAGTTGCATTAGTGAGCTCCAGTGGTGATTTTCCCACACCGAGTTAGCTCCGGAGTCAGTCTGAGTTGGTAGATTCAAATTCTATCTTAGGCATTTGATTTCTCCTATATGTACAACCAATGTATTCCATATTATTTACTGATTCATGAATATAATCATATTATTCCAATTTTGTCCCATGTGTTTGCAATTTTTTCATGATTAATTGAATAGTCTATGCTAAATTATTCTCTCTTTTCTACAGCATTCTCTTCATTTGAATTCATGCAGGCTAATGATCCTATGCTTCATAGAATATAACATAGTTATATTTAGAGAACAACCTGTTCACCTTTGCTAAGATCTACTAAGCATATAAAATAGTAATTAATGCATATTACATTCACATATTCACCAAATTAAATAAAAAAAAATGGACAAAGTAGACATACCTAAGGACAAAATTTAACTCAATGGTACTTTATATAATCATGTTGTAGGCATTTTCTCAATGAGAAACCATCTTTTAGCACCGCAACTGGATTCCTCGTCTATCAGATGAATGGAAAACTGCCTTGTCTCACATAAATTTAATCCTTGTCTCTTCAGCAAATAGATAGACACTAGGTGTGGTTTTACCTCCACGCCAAATTCATGTCATTTTCCTATGTTACATTTGCATTTCAATTGTCTCTCATCCATTAGAGTTTGACGAAATTTCCTCCCTCATTTTTATTGTCTACTCTATGTGATCTCTTGTAATATTTTGTCAGGGCCTATATGTAACACTATCATGTTTAAATTGTAGCTCATTATTATAGATCTGAGAACTGCATGAAAGAATGATTTCTGGGACAATTGGTGTGTAGGAATCTATAGAGGGGCATTGTGTTCCAGGTGTGGTATGTCAAAATTGCACTCATAATGAAATCTTGAGACCACAACACGAGACATAGAAAACCACCAACAATCATACTACCATGTATGCTTCACATAGAGGGAGTTTGCATAGTTTACTGTGGTCTTTCTCAAATTTTATAGCCCCATGTAGTACGAATAAAATTGTTTTAACATAAGTTTCTCTCTCTCAGCTTCTTCCATACTCATCCTTGCTTCCATGTGAGTGTGTCTATGTTTATTTTGTTGGTCACAAGGATTATACATACTATTTATTGCTTTTTAGTGTTGAATGGCACAATATATTTAGGTTTTTAACATAGAACATGGGTGTTTTTTCCTAATCACATATTCCCAAAACCTTCTGCTACTAACATAAATCATAATTATTCTGCACCTAGAACTTACACTGGTTCTATCAATACTCAAACAAAGATTCCCTCGAAAGAATTCAAGGACAAGGAAATATGAAACAGTGTTCCATCTGTACCCAATACTAGATATTTTAGGCTCAAATCCTAGGAGATCAAGATAGAATGGGATGGGTTGTTTTTTTCCATAGTTATCTCCTACTATTTTTAAAATTCATATTGTTTATTTTTTTGAAAATATTTTAGATAAAAGGTGAGCTTGTGATCATTATTAGTGGATTTGTGATAATTGTTTGGGATTTCTATGATATGTTCTCCAATGCACCTACAAACTCTTGAACAAATAGTTACACGAGTTTTTAGCGAATTGCATATTCCATATACATACGTTCAAATCCGTGCAATTTCTCTGTAATCTCGGGTAACAACCTGATTTTTCATTCTGAGCATAGAGATTTAAGAAATTTTATCTATAATTGAAGATAAAATCCATCCTTATAGACCCATTGAAATTGATCCATGTGATACCCTAAAGTATTTCTCATTTCCATACAATTGTTTAAACTCCTATATGAATAGACCCATTATGATTTTTTCATTCTTAAATGCACTCCATGTTTTTTTATCGGCCATGAGCTTGGAGCCATATGGAACACCTACCATATTTTATAAAATAAAATAAGATGACAAAGTGAGATAATTATGGAAAATTCTAAGTTGAATTGAATGTCTTTTAAAGGGAATTTAAATCATGTATTTATCAACCCATTGAACTACTTACACCCATATTCACAGTACTTTATACCTGATAACACGTTGCAACTCTTGAGCTTAAAACCCCCATAAATAGATCACATAAATGTTATTTCTGCAAGATTGTTTGTTATATCACATGAGATGGAAAGGCCTATAACCACACTTATTATGTTTTGAATTCTCACACCACCAAAACTCCCACATTCCAAATATGTATATGACCCTTTTTATATTTATTTTTTTAAAGGCCTTGTTTCCACTTAGATACGTACATGAATGTGAAAAAAATATAAACCCAGTGAGAGTGGCCTTGGGGAAAAGTCAATGAGTTGGGTGCCAACTATCACCACAACATACATCTCCTTTTGTTTAGGAAAAATCCTAAACAAAATCCAAGGGATGTAGGCCCTATGAAAACACTAAGGATGGTTGCATTGGAAAAGGTGAATTAGGAGTTAATCAATTACACTAAGAGAGAAAATATGATAAAAATAACTTACAAGCGATTCAAATATTTATGAATAAATGAAATTATAGACCAATGCTTTAAAAAGGATATAACAATGGAGTCACAAAGAGCTTGCAAACTACACTTAAAATATTACTTTACCGATAGTTAAAAAACATTATCTAACTAGAAAGTAGAAACAAAGTTGAATTGTGAACTTGCTTAGGTGAGGATCGACTTTGCTTGTTAAATGGAGATGGTTCAAATTGTGAACCTTCTTGGTGCAGGGATGACTGTTTGTTACAAGTTAAATAACTTCAGAGAAAGGGGGTGTTAGCACCATTTCTGGTTAGCAGTTGGAAAAGGGGACAAACCTTAGGAGAAATAAGGTAGGAGATGAAAATTTCATAATATGACCGGATATATGTTGAAAAGAGATTAAAAAATAATGAAGGAAATTATTTCTGAGCTTGAAAGCCATACATTCTGAAAAAATCATGGTTTAAGTATTAGAAACAGGCTTAAATAAAAAAATCCGCACCTATTTGATCTTATGGAAGGATCCAATGGCGTATATCTGCAACTAGGAAGATCTACGGCTGTAAATAAATCCGTTGGCTAAAGTTGCACAAGGAAAGAAGTTTTGATGACCAGGGAAATGAGTAAAAATGAAGCAAATATCAACGGTCAGGTGAAGAAGGTAATGTAGATCTATAGCCAGGAGTGATTCCGCTGGTGGAACCAGCGCAAATGAATAAACTTTTACAATCAGCGGAAAAGCTTACACGCTGCATAGATAAACATCGGAGATCAAAAGGTGAAAGTGATCAATGGTCCACAGACATTCCACTAGGTGAACATGCACGGGGAAATTAAAGTTGGAGATTAGCGGAAAGTGACCCGCAGAACTATATCGTCGAGATTAAGGCTTGATCTAGATCAATGGATGCGGATCATTCTGTTGATTGAAGTTGTGCCCATAATAAAATATTCAAATTAGTGGAATGGATTAAAGTTCCTTCAGGATCTAAGGTGGATATTTGATGAGATTAAGATCTATGGTCCAAAATTATTCCGCTACCACAAGATACACAGATAAAATCATATGGAGCCCCAATGGAATTGGTTAAAAGGGGAAAGTAATTAAATTATAAGATCAAATGTTGATTAGAATCTACGACAGAGGTTAATTCCACTGGAGGAAGGTGCACGCTATTTGTACAACTAGATTTGGGTGGAATGTTTAAAGGTCGGGATTGATCAACGGTTGAGGTTTATGAAGGATGAAATCAAGGGGAAACTGCCAATCCGCTAATGAAAGGTGCATTTTAGTTGTTATCTAAATGGTGACAGTAAGTTGGGAAAGGGATCTACGATGGTAAAAGAAGAGATGATGGATAAACGGTTGAGAAGGGATTCACTACTAAGATTTGCAAGAAGGATAAAGTTGGATAATATAGTGGCAATCCAAATACAAGGGTAAACAGTAATCAAGATCAACGGTTTAAAACAAAAGACATCAGATCTACAAACAGAGAAAGACTCACTTGGGTAAGATGCATGACAAATAGGTAGAAGATCCCAAAGTATAAAATAGTATAAAAGGAAAGCATGTGGAGAAGGACCATTTGTCTTTTTATGCATTGGAATTCGAGAGATCAGTACTGCGTGGAAGAAGCCAACTCAGACAGATTCCTTTCAACCCGTCAACTGACCATGTAGGCCACTTTACCTACCCAAAACTATTTAAAATGGACAGTGGAGAGGGAGTAGAGGCTCAGGCCGTGGAATACCAAAAAATTGAGTAGGTTTTTGAAGATAAAGTCAATGAAATTATTTATACCCTACTATCATTTGGTTAAGTAAATCAACTAAAGTCTAAATTAAAAATACTGAAAGACCAGGGTACAGACGTGCATGGTGTCTATAGGTCATATTTTCAATTTTTTTGCCTGGAGCAAACCTCGAGTTTTCCTGATTTCATTGACTGGTGCACTTCTAATTATTCCTCTTCCAAGAGAGTGATTATGGATGCGACCGAGTCTAAAATATTGTGTCCTATCAGCCCATTATTTTTTCGTGATTCCTTTGTAGTTCCTTCTTCATTTACCCAATCCTGTGAGGATTTTAGTGAAGAAAACCTAGTCTAGTTATTTCCCAAAGAAACCATTGAACAAAATCAATCTTTTTTCACTACCAGTTTCAAACCAGATGTATCTTTAAAAAATCAAGCCTTCCCTATAGACACCGATCTGTTTAATGATGAAACCCAGTTGGTTACTTCACTAATGAGTCAATTCTTAGGTCTAGATACTAACAAATATGTCACTGAATTGTTAATGGTCTCCTTTTCAAAGTCAGTACCAGTCCAGCTGAGCCTCAATCATCCCAGTCAAGTTGTCTTAAATATGATGAATTACTAGCTGGGAGTATTCACTCACAACTGGTGAATTTCCATAATACAAAGCATTTCAGATTTCAATCACACCTAGTAAGAATGTTTTTATTCTTTAATGAAGAGAACTTGCAGTTTCCAAAAATGGTTTCGACTAATGAAATCAACATAATCTTCTTCAAATATATGAACTTTCTAATGGATAAAGTGTACAATGTCTTTTTCCAGCACAAGTTACCAAGGGTGTTGTCTATTATGAAAGATTTTTTACAGTTTTCACTAGAAAAGAGAATTGGAGGTTCATTTTTGTTAGAAGAAGGTATTGTAATTAGGGTATATGGATTCACACATGAACCATATATACTACTTGCATTTCTTACCCCCAATATATTTTCACTATAATTGATCAGAAAAAATCTCATTATTGAGAATAAGCATTTCATTAATTTCAGGAAAGCCTCAGAGATCAAATTTCCTTGGGTAGTTGGCCCTTTTATTATTAAAAGCAAAGTTACATTACCTGTAGTGGAGAGTTTGTTGAAATAAATGGGGTTTCTGACATCTACAACCATTGGCTATGACCCTCATCATGTCATTTCCATAAGGAGGCAGGTCAATAAGAACAAGCCATTTGAATACCAGGAAGTTGAAGGCTTTACTGGGAGTGCAAATTGGTCAGATTATCCTCTAGTAACACAAAATGAATAAGACATGCAACAAGGATCTACATCTCCAGTGTATGATGTTAATGATACACATTCAGATCCATTATCTATTGTCCCGTCACCACAGATCAATACTCCTATTGCTAGTCATTCTGAAATGACTAATAAAAGAACCTTTTCTGATGTCATGGAGACAGAGCATGAAGATAATTCAACAACATCAAAGAAACAAAAGGTTGAGGTAGAAGGTGAAATGGTAAAGGTAATAGAGACTAAAGGGAAGAAAAAACAGATGAAGGTGAAATGCCCAACTTTTGAGGTAAAGGGGTATTCTTTCTCAGATACTCCTAAGGAATCTACAACTCAATTCAAGACCAGAGCAAAGTTGTTTGATAAATACATGGATGATACATAAGTATCAACAAATGAATCCTTAAATTTATATGTTGATGTGAGGAAAAATTCAAGTAAGGATGTTGCTTTGGTCACTTTTAGGGATCACACTCAAAATAATCTAAACCTAGCAGTAGCCACCAAGAATAAAGTAGTAGAAATGAGAATGAATTTGGAAAACATCCCTGTACCTGGTATGATCCATTTGCATAAGCAAAATGGAGAGGTCATTTACAATGATCTGCTTAAGGAAAATCTGAAAGTATCCATATTATAGTCATCTAAACACAAAATTGAGAATAAATTAAGACAATAGAGAGTAGAAAACAAAGCACACTTGCAGCAGATTAAAAATATTCAAGGAGATTTATTGATTGTTGACATTGAAGTAGATAAAGGAGCAGCAACCCTGAAGTTTCTTATAGAGAAAGAGAATACTATTAAACTGTTGAAAAAGAAGCTGAAGATCCATGCCACTCAGCTTATTCAAGCCTCAGAGCTTACAGAGTTGGAAAAGGAGAAAGAGACATTCAATGATGAGTTTAATGACTGCAAAGCAAAACTTCTAAAGCTTGCTGAAGAAAAGAAAGAACAGGAGAAAGAAAGAATGCTTTTGATTTAAAATGAGAAGGATGTTAAGAAATCAAGCTGACTTAGAAAAGGAAATAAATGAAAAAGAGAAGGAACCTGAAGTGAAAATTGTTCCACCTCCTGCACAAACTACTGAAGAATCTATTGTTCAGGAAATGTCCCAAGTTAGCGTGAGGAACTTAGAAATTGTTTGGCTGAAGAATCAAAATAAAAATCTAGATGCAGTCCTAAAGAAGGAGGGGGAGAGAAAGGCCATGGAGAATAAGTGTAAAGACCTCCTTGATAAAAATGATAAACTGATGAAGCAAGTAACTAGACAGTTGCTTGGACAAGGAGCTAAACATATCATCTGGGATATGATTATAGATGAAGCAGCAAAACTTATACCATATCTTGACTATATTCTAGATAAAGAAATTGTCATGCAGGATGCTAGATAGAGCGTTAAAACAGTTAAGGAAGTGTTCAACAAGAAGCCCATAGACACTGCAAACAATGCAATTATTTTTTTGAATGGATTGACAGAGGACGATTTGAAAGCAATAGGAATTAAAGACAAAATTTCAGTCATTACTTGGGCAAGAAAGGTTGTTAGCAAGCACCAACATCTTGACGTTTTACATGCTAAAATTTATATAATGCATCATCAAGCGAACATGCTTATTAATTTATTCACACCATTGTTCAAAATGGGTTTACCTTTCTTCTAGCAAGAAAAAGGTAGACTTTTATCTCAAGCAGAATATCATGCTTAGTTGGTCAAATGCAGGTTAGACCACGGGAAATTTGAGGATATGCAGCAATCCTTGTCTGGAAAGACAATAGTGGATAAACTGTTAGAAGATTTCAAAATTTTGCACACTTTCAGAGCCACATGTGCCCAGTTGCTAGAGTTTTCTTATGTAGACCACATGGAATTAAGGGTGATGGAAAAGGAAATGGCCAGCGTGGAGCTGCCAACTGTCGACTAATGGAATACAGCTGAGAAATATGGAAAAACCAAATACAGGCTGCGTGGATGAAGATTTATTAATGACCATTTGAATATTAGTTAGTTAGCAATTTATATTTTATTTTCATAGCAGTTATTAGTTAGGAAACCAAAATGATAGATGTAAAAAGGAAGTTATTTGCCTATTTTTAGCATAGAAGTTAGTTATCATCTCATGGAGCACAATTTTGTATTTAAGCAAGTTTGTGTAATGGAACAAGGGTTGGAACCCATGAGATATTTTGCATTATAACTGATATTCCAGAGATTAATAAAATTGCAGAGCCGAAGCTGGCCTTTGACAGAGATTCATGTGTTGTCATATTTACAGTCTGTACTTTCTTTCCTTTTATGTGCATGTGTTTCCGGTTTAAACTTCCATTATGTTCTCCTTTCATGCTTGAATGAGTTTACAATGGTTCATAATTCATATTCATATGATCTGTTCTATTAATTTTAAGCATTCACAAAACATTGTCATCTAAATTTAATGGTGGATTCATCCTTGATAGATGCCCACATTAATGGACTATCCCTAAAATTATTTTACATCACCAGACAACAGGCATTTTTACTGTGAAGAGATAGCTACCTTGCCTCTGATTAATTTCTCATGCAACAACACTATAAATTTTTTATTGTTCCATATGACTCCATGCCCAACATTCACTTGTTTCAACCATCATCAATATTAAATTTTGTTTCCTGTTTTATATATCTGGCCTTGTGAGATAAATATTGAGAGATCCCTCTCTGGAGAGAAAGAATCCAGCTTTCTTTCATAAAGCCTGGTTTTGTGGTTACCTTGGTATTATGCTCTCACAACCGGGGGTACATTCTAAGTGCTAACAGGGGGTTTCCAATATATTCAAGGTATGTGGAAACAAATTTGGATTACCTAGTGTGGTTCGACATGAGAAATGGACTAGAACGGAGTCGTGGGAGTATATCCAATGCTAACACCAATCGAAGGTGTATCTTGACAGGTCTCCATGGTCACTACCTAGTTGGTTCCCCTTCAATGTAGAATTTTCCCACAAATGACAAATCTATGGAAGTTAGACACCGAAGTTTCGTCTATCAGGGAGGTCAATTTTAATAAATTATGGAATTAGTTGGGATGCTTAGGATTGATTTTAATTGGAATCAGGTGAGTTAAGTGAAATGAACGATATGTGATCTAACCACTCATGAATGCTTTGAATGCAGGACTAAGAAAGGAAGGAAAACATGATTTAATTACTACGATCAATCTATGATTCATTACTCTTCAACAAAAATGAAATTTTTTCTTATTAAACTACTACGCACTATCAAAATCTATTGTGATTTTCCAGGATCGAGTTGAACTCATAGGGAAGAGAGTAAGGTAGAATTTGATAGTGGGGATTTGCTACTTTTTGCAAGAAACGAAAAACTTGAAAGGAACTGTTGTATAGTTACTAAGAAAATGAAAACTAATCTAAAATAGTTACTTTTCTTCTAACTGAAGCTGAAAGGAAATATTTTGGATTGTATATTGGTTGATTTTAGGCAGTTAATTTAGCTTTTAATTTAGACAAATTAGGAATAACTAAAAAAATGATGAAATCCCCCTAAGGTAGGGGGGATGAGAGGGCCAATAGTTTACCCCACTATCTCCTTTAAGATACAGCTTGAAATAGAATTTCTTACTATTCCTTTATAGATTAGGAGTCCAACCAAGCTTACAAGTGCTATATATAAGTGAAGAGAAGGAAGATTAGGCACATAGGGGGGTCCCGGATGCCCCATATCCGTGAAAAATAGGTAGAGTCTCTCTCTACTTGTTCGTGAATGGATAAAAATCAGTGAGTTATTTTCCTTAGAAACTTTCCCAAATGAATTTTAGAAAACTTGCGAGTCAAATGTCAAGCTATCAAAAAAAAATGTAAGTGAAAAAGCAAGTAAATGGTTAGTAACGACTTCACTAAAAATCAAAATAAACTATTTTTTTAGGACCTTTTTTGTTCGCTTTCCAAACAATGAAAAATGGGCACCTGATTTTCCCAAGTCAATAAATATAGCTCCTATTTATGGAACAATATATGTATTGTTTAGTATTGAAAATCTAACTCTGAAGTTCTTACTAAAAGACATTTTTTTCCAATTAGATCCACTTGAACAATTTAAAATTGAAAGTACAATGTAGATATAAACTAAGCATGCATGTAAATATCTACTTATGATTTAAATTGAAGCTATAGATCTAAATCTAGCATGAAACAAGTAACAATAGAGATTTTAATATAAAAGGAAGAGAGAAAGTGAGCTTGAGAAGAGGGACTATGTTCCTTAAATATTATGAGCTTGTAGAATGTTTCTCAATGATGACCCAACCTCTTCTCAAAATATTAGGTGCCTGCAAAAGCTAAAATACTTGCAAAACATGGGTTTCTAATCCCCTAATCGTGTTAAAAATGGTGATCCTCACAAAAGAGACTCAAATAGCATGTCAATTCAACTAGAAGAGAATGCAAATTTTAACCTCTAATGCAAGAAAATAATAGAATCTTATAAGTTAATCAACTAATAAGACTCTATCCTACTAGGTAGTAGCACCCTTTTAAAGTCCAAATGAACAAGTCTTAATGCAAATACTTAGCAAACATTCACCTCATATATGAATATTCAATAATTACCATCCACACAATGTACACATAGCACCAAGATGACCTCCAAAGTATTTTGATTATTCCAACAATGATATTACAACATTAGAACTTCCTCAAGCCACAACCAACTCCTAAACAAAGAGGATAGGCACCTTTAAATAGAAATAGAGGAAAAGAGTGCACCCTCCTTGAGTGAATATTGCACACTTCATGAGATAATGACACATGTGAGCCACTCCAAAACCCTAATTAGATCTCCAAGTCTCCAATGTGCCACACATCCATGATAACCAGAGAAATATTAAGAGTGAACTAGGCCTAACTAGCCCTCAAATGTGCCACCTTTGGGATGAGATCTAGGAGACCCATCCAAATCCATATACATTCATGCACATTAATAGAAATACACCACCTTTTAATGATGAATTGAGAAAATTTAGGATTTATGATAGTTAACTAGCCCTCCAATGCACTAATGTGTCACCTCTTGGATAATGAGAGCAATCTTAGGAGTTTTCCTTGGCCTAACTAAGCCTAATATGAACCACCTCTTAGGGAGATGTCATGGAGAATCTTGGAGATATTTGATTTCTTGAGTTAACTCCACCATTAGGAGAGAGCGCCCCTATTTGTAGGATATTGACATGAGGAAATCAATGGAACCCTATAATGTAGGAGAAGACTCCAATTCATGCACATACTTAAGGATTTGATCTTGAGATCCCAAATTTGACAAGATGGAGCCAAATTGAGACTTGGAGGTGACTTATGAGGTGGGTAAGGGATCCAAGTTCCCCCCTTTAATGAAGGGAGACCCATGCATTCATCCCTCCTTGAGCAGGGAGGTGCCACAAATATTCCCTTTACAATTTATGACCCCCTTTAATCAACGTACATAGTCTTTTTACACATTGTCTTTTCCAATGTACAAATGTTCCATGAATGACTCTTGGACCAAGGTAGTTGTCTGAATTTGACATCGGACCACAACCACTTAGACGCCAACCTGAGGAACCTATGTTATAACACACTTTGTATTTGGAGGTGTGAATGAAAAAACCATGTTGAACTCTAATCACTAGGATATAAGTACAACTAGGTAGAAAAACTCCAAAGGTGTCATAACACGAGTGAGTCATTTGGGATTTCCCTATTGTGACATGTAAAGGATGTAAAATTTTACAAACAACCTCTCTTTCACCATGACAAATGAGGTGCAAAGTGAAACAAATAAGCATAATACTACTTGATAGGATTGGGGACTGGAATGTCCCTAGCTATATGATGATTCCTTCTGTCAAGAGATCACCTTGTGCATATTGGGTGGTAGCAGGCCTAAGACAAACTAACAAAAAAAAATTCCTTTATATTCCCTTGATTTACATTCCCATTTATGCCTCTCGACTCTACCCCACTACAGTTTTTCTATTCCCTAGGAATTTTCATCACTAAATGGCAAGCCCAATCTTACACACATCTTTCATTTTCAATTCACTTCAAAAAAGTTGGTACCTTTTCATATTGTTGTGTTCGATTAGAATTTGTGGAGTAATGTTGGGTTATTATTTTCTTTCGAGGTTTGTTGCGCCTGGTGGGCAGTTTCTCATTCTGAAATGCTATGGGACACCCTAATGCATTTAGTGTGGGATTGAATCACCGGGAAAAGGTGTAATTTGTGGTGTGAACAATTTACTCACCTTCACAAATTTTCTTTGAAATTTGGTCATAAAATAATGGAATATAAGGCAATTGAATACGAATGCTCCAACCTTCAATGATTACAACAATAATGGTAGCGGCATAACATGCATGTGCCTTGTTCTATCATCAAAATATTTAGTGGGAGGGTTTTATGAAGGTTCTAATATATGTATATTCGTTCTAACCAACAAAGAGTGTATTGAAACAATGAAGGTTGCTTACCAAAACCATTTGGGTTCACTATCTTGAAACATGCGGCATTTTTCTATACAAGGAAAAGGTTGTTCTTGCATCATTTGAAGAAGTATATTTGTAGGCATTTCAGTGAAGATGTGCAACATGCACATGTGGGAAACATTAGGGATGACGACACAGTGATCAAATTCACTGAATGCGATAGGAATTGGGTGGGAATGTATGTTGGGATCTCTGATCATGCTTGCCATATATGAGATGTTGGGATAGATGATATGGTGGAAACATTGTGGGTATTTGAATGCGTGGATGGAATTTGTTGGCATTGATGGCATGGTGTACGTTTGAGATCCTGACATGACGCATGAATCTACCATTTAGTGGAGAAAATTGGTGACGTGTTTGATTTGGTTTCTGATAATGAACACATGGAAAACTATGTTGATAACAAGATACATCTCAATAGTTTTAGAGATTGATATTAATGGATTATGATAAATTGCAAAACTACAAAAAAATCAGATGATTGAATGTGAATTGGATTAGGACTTGCTATGAAATTTTTGTTAAGAGGGTCTACCTAGTGACATTATGTGGCCATCTCGTTTCACAGGTGTTTATTCGCTGATCAGGGTCAAAATAAATTATTGTGCAGAAAGTTAGGAAGGAGTAATACTAGTGAAGTTTTTGTTTCCTCTCCAAGGGTTAATTATTTGGTCATCTATTTCAATTAATTACATTGATATACTTAATCAGAGTCTGATTTAATTTGAAAACATATATTTACTTCTATTAATTCATTTACAACCGAGTTTCTACATGATTTCATTGAATATGAATACAAATATACAATTGGCTCATCATATGATTTCAGTGGATATGAACACAATTATTGTATCCTTTTACTCCTGCTTTAACAACTCTTTGAAAAAACAAACTACAATTATTTCATATGCAAATGACACCATCCTTAACATAAGGTGTATCTTATGCTACTTCTCTTTGAACTTTGTAAATTCTATTAATTTGTTTTCTACCACAAGCTGTCATTTGGATCAAGTATCAGTGTAGCTATATGGAGATAATACGTGTTCTAGCAGTAGTATAGGGTTATTATTCTAGGATAATGTATTCTAGGTTAATGTTCTGTTCTTCAATCTAAGGTTCTGTTAACTGTGTTGTGTTGATGTGTTTTACAACTGTGTCACAAATATTTACACTCAGTTTCTACCTACTCCATTGTCTTCTTGATCACAAGTATATTCCCAGTTTTGAATTAATTATAAAATATTGACATGGCTTTTTAAGCCCTAAAATATATTGTTCAACCATTCAAACTAGGGTTAAGGTTTAGGCATAGTCAAATGATGTAGCAATGAGCAAGTATAAGGGAAACGGGAACAAATTGGCAGGTGTTGAAGTTTGAAGGGACCCTATACACATAGGGGGTTTTATACAATTATTACCCCGACGATGCATTATTATTTCACTCTTAATCGCTCTAAAGGTCGTTCAATGTCAATTCATAGATTAATAGGGTCAACTCTACTACCTCATCCATTGTCTTGGAACTTTCCTTTAGTTTATTGAAACTTATTTCCCATCCTCATAGAATCATATCCGCCACCATAAGAGATTATTCGCTCCTTGGGAGGAGAGAAGAAACAACTTTCCATATGGATCATTGTTGTTTGCATGTACTTGGATCTCCCAAGATCATTGTTGTTTGCATCTATGATTATTAATACTTTTCTCTGTAACTTGATCTGATGTTGAGATGATGAGGGTCTTCTGCCTTAACTTTGCAATCAAGTACTTTAAAATTTTCATCCCATAGAGATATGTGAGGTTGTTGAAGCAATATGGTAAAATTAACCATTCACAATATATGTATGAAAAATCACATTTCTATACAATATATACATACAACACGATCTAATGCATGAAATTTGTTGAAAGATTGAACAAGATCATCTAATGTTTTTTTTCGTAAATGTTGGGAGCTTAACTTATTTTAACATTTTCTCTAGCAAAATTGCATCCTAGAACTTGTTTTTTGGTTTCGAAGTTGTCATTAACCACTCTTCTTTAATGCTTTGAGATTGTATTTATAGCTGGCTCCGTATGATACATTGGATTTTCTTCTTGTTCTTCTACCTCTAGGTTTTCTTTTGTATTCTCGGGGGATGACTTTTGCACTTTCTAGTCGCATTGACCTATTTTCGTCATTGGTAGATATTAATACATTTCCATTTTAAGTTTCTTATTTTCTTTAGCAAATCTACTCCTGCATCCAATCTTGTAGTGAATTTTTATTCTTGTTTTTAAATTGTCCAATAACTTATACATTTTAGAGTTTTCAAGCAAGATATTCTCCATTTTATATTAGTGTTTCTATTTTCTTCATCTTTATATTGGCTCTGCTTTTTCATCTCCATATGTTCAAGATACTTATTTCCTTTATCTAGAATGCTTATCAAGTGTAAAATTCTATCGTATATATGTCTTCTTGGACTTTTATGTTTTTGTCCTATTTATGCTTCAACATTTCTATGCACTATTGATATTAATGGCCTCCATCTTGATTGTATGGGTGTGTCCATTGTGTGTCCATTATACTGATTTCTTTCTGTTTGACTTGCTTTTTATCTATCACTGTCATTTCTAACTATTTTTGTTCCTTAACCAACCTCAAAATATCCATTTTTCCACTGTTACATTCTAAACATATCCATTAGTTTCATTTCAAACATAATGAAATCCTTAAAAATATAAAAATATGATCATCCCGGATTCCAAGAAAGCTACATATTTAATGAATAGAGACATTAAATTCAGGTTGCTTCAAGGCTTCCACCTTTCCCTTTCTTCTCAATTGTATTTTGGCTAAATGAGTTGTTGCAACCACAAAAGGATAACTTGAGAAACAAACTTTCTTTTGAAACTCCAAGAACTATAAGAGTACAACATCAAAGGGAAACACTATTTATTTACATGGTCTAGTATAGAGTATATTTGAAAGAAACAAACTAAAAATAAAAACCTTGGAACGTAGCCTTGTGTTTCATGACAACACTTGACTCTAGAATCATGTAAACCATTGTTTCTATGGAGTGATTCTTGTACCTAAAGGCTAAATCCTTTAGAATATCTTGAAGTTTCAAAAGCATGACCTGAAAAGAAGGAAGAAATTCCTACCCTAAATAAGAGATTTTCTTATTGTGTTTAAATTGTAGGCCAGAATGCCAGAAACATTACATGAATACCAACCATCTAATTTTTTTTTTTGACAATAGTGGTTATGTTATATTAAACATAGTAAAGAGATAATGATTACAACAATCTGATTTTTGAAAAATCAGATCCTAAAAAACGGTCTTTTCTCCTACGATTTTGTCTGAACATTCCCTCAGACAGAAGGCCAAAGACAATTAAAAGCTTCCTAAGGCAGAATAGAATAGTATAAAATAAGGTTTACAGACATCTCATTCTTACTTAGTGCCATTGACTTATTTGCATCCTCATCCGCTGAGTCGTTTAGCTCACGGAGAATATGAAAATATTCTAATCTACAGAAGGTCTTAGAGACAGACTTAATTCTTTTAATCATTCTAGCCAACTTTAAGCTTCGAAACTGACTAGCTCCATTCATTGCCTGAATTATAAAATGAGAGTCTCCAAAGACCATGGCTTCCTCAACTCCTTTTTCCTTTAGTTGCTTGATTGCTTGCCATAATCCATAGACTTCCTCCATGTTATTGGATTCAATTCCAATATTCCAGAAATATTCCATTTCTATTTTCCTCTCTGGACATATGATGACCCCTTCGCTTCCCACCATCCCTGGATTCCCCTTTGAAGCTTCGTCGAAGAACAACTTGAACATCTTCCTCTCTTTCATCCAATTTCTGAATTGAGATTTGCCCAGCCTAATTTCCCAAATTTCCAACTTCCTCGGAGTTGGATCAATGTCAATAGTAGAAGCATTAAACGCTTGCATACAATTCACTTCATTGGCTGAAAGCTTAACTTTATTCCAATTGATTTACCTTTATAACCTCTCCCATGAGAGCTTGCTTTTTGGAGACAATTTTTCCAGGGGGGTGATCTTTGTTTTGGAAAATTCTGTGGTTCCGTTCAATCCAAAGGTGCTAGTAGACAATCTTTGGGAGCTTCATCTAGCACTCTTTAATTCCATTTTTATTGGCCCAGTCCACTTTGATTACCTTCTCCCAGTTAATAAACCAATACTAAGCATTATCAGGAATCTCAATTTTTCCGAACCAAGGGTCGGTAATCTGATCCCACACATCTCTGGCGTATGGGCAAGAAAAAAAAATGCAGAATGGTTTCGGTGCTGCCACAACAGAGAGGGAATCTAAATGGAACTTCCAAACCACGTTTTTCCAGATTATCTCCAATGAGAATCCTCCCATGCACCATCGCCCAACAAAACATATCGATTTTGGGTAGCATGGGGGAATTCCAAAGGTTTTTCCATATTGCAGGGTTGTTGACTTCGTTTGGGAGGGATGGGAACACGCTATAACTATCAGCAGAGTTATATGAATGAGTATTACCCCATCCTCGACGATATTTGGACTCTCTTGCCACATGCACGATACCAAAAAGAAAACTCATGAATTGTTCTTTCTCAGCTTCCATCTCCACGGGGCACTGTGGGATAGTCCAGCCAATCCACCTATGAGGAGGCTCGTTATCCCACGTAGAAATGTACCACAGTGTGTGGATGCCCTACTTCTCGCACCATCTTTTGAATTCTGGAACCGAAGGAGGAAACAAGTTCCCCAATATTGGATCTTGCCATCTATTAATTTGTTTTCCATTACATGGTACCCAATGCATATCTTCTTGGAACTTGGGCAATGCCTTCTGGCAGAGAGTAAAGATGGGAGAGCCGTGCCTGATCCTGGGCCAACCATCTAAATTTTCATCTAAATTGACTAGAATCATTTTATAGACCTCGTCTATTTTTTTCAATCATGTCGATGCAAGTACAACAAAAATACCCACTTTAAACCATAGTAGCATAATTCAGTCGTATTAGCCTTTTGTGTATGGAAATTTCGAACAAATTCAAATTCGTCGAATATTTGATTAATGTGTAATACGAATACGGGTTAATTTTGACAATTAATTTGAAAAAACAAATTTTAATTGTTAAAACACTATAAAATAAATACCTTTCAATTTCATACTTAGTAATTCAATTTAATAGGAATAAAAATACGCCAAAGAAAATAAATATGGAATTATAATCACAACACTAAGATTTATTGGTTACCAAAACCATGTGCCCAAAACCACTTAGGTCCTTCTCGTTCTGGAGTCAAAGTTAACCCTAACACAATTTAAACATTAATTAATTAATTCCAATGTTAATAGTGGTAAATATTATTTACTTTCTTCTTAAAATAGTTAATAACTTTTTTTTTTCAGGAAGAAAAAGCCTGTCCTTGATATTCTTATTAGGAATCAAAGGGCATTGTTGACACCCACCCATGAAGGCTTACAATACAAAGAAAAAGTGAACAGTCAACATAGGATCACATCCAGTCGCAGTCGGGGGGAATGGCAAGCAATAGAAAGTGTGTTCCCATCAAATATCAATCTCATCATAAAGAGGATTGCGAACAAACAACCCTATTTATCGTGAACCAAAAGGATCAGATCTGCGATCCAGAAGCAGCCACTCAAATGGCAACCAAGCAGGTATCCAAAGGGGAAAAAATCCCCTGAAACATGGCTCAAAAGAGCTGAAAAGAGTCACAAGTGACCAAAACGTCATCTATAAATTCTGGAAAACAACCAATACCTGGAGAAAGAGTGAGAGTTGTTTTTGAAAGACGGTCTGCAATCCGATTGTGTTCACGATAGATGTGACTGAGAGTGAGATCCTGAAAGCTTGAAATAAGCTTTTGTGTTTCCCCGCACCAGTGATGAAGGTTTGGTGGGGTGAGAGCAGTGTGACCCTTCACCCAATTGATGATGACTTTAGAGTCACCATATATCTGGGTCAGAGGGATACCCATCATTTGGGAGGAGAACATAAGGGCCCATAGACCCAAAAGTTCAGCCTTTGTATTGGATCCATATCCAACCCCCAGCGCAAAATCCAGATGGTGTTTCTCATTGAAAAACAGACAATATCCAATACCTGTTGCTAAAGAAGTAGAGGCTCCCAATAGATTTGTCTTGCAATTTTTGATTTTCTGTTCATCATTACAGGCTGAGAGGGAGTCAACTGTGCAGCATATAATATCTGATGGTATATTCCAAGGATAGTCGCTTTTTTCCCTTCAAAGATGACCATGTTCCGTGCTTTCCAAATGGCCCAGATCGTATGGTGCGGGAGGTAGAAGAGAGCAGAGCTGCGAGGAAATATGGAGGCCCAATGATCCATAAACTGCTCAATAGTATCAACCTCAGGAGGAATATAAAACTGGAGTTGATCACATAAGAGATCCAGAATGCTTTTCCAAATCGGACAGTGAGAGAAAAGGTGATGTACAGTCTCTTCATTTGTGTAACATAAAGAGCAAATACCAGGTCCGATCTTACCCTTTTCTGAAGATTATCCCACGTTAGCACCTTATTTCTCAGAACCAACCATGAGAAGCAACCAATCTTGCGAGGAAGGAGTCTAGACCAGAGTGATGAGTATAAATGACTTCCCAAAACAGAGATGTGAGAGTTCACAATACATTCATATGCTTTTGCTGCAGAAATATTTCCATCTTTTTTGTAAAATTCCCAAAGTAGAGAGTCCGATTCAACTGAAAGGCGAATACCATTTAGAACCAGGTTGCTGATAAATGTATTCCAAATATCTTTCCACTCCCCAACTAGAAGTAGTTCTTCCGCCGTGTACCAATAATGATGGGCATCTGGTAGTGTATTGTGAGCCTGAGCGAGAGTTTTTATATCCAGATCCTCTAAGTAAGATCTCAAACCCTCAGGAAAGAGGCAGGATTTCGAAGAGCCAATCACAGGATCGATTCCAACCAAAATATCATTTCCATTCCCCACTTGCCTAGCTAGATAGCGCCCCATCCAGGGGATAGTCTGAATGAAACCCCTCCATATGGAAGATACCCCACAGGTGCTAAATTTTTTTTCCCTGAGCCACGATACCACAGAGGCCTATTTCAAATACTTGGTAGTGAGCACACGATGCCAGAGACTGTCACTGAAGAGTACCTCCCAGAAGTTTTTTAATCGAAGAGCAATGCTAGACCAGAGGAGATTCTTGATTCCCCACCCTTCAAATTTCTTTGGCCAGGAGAGATCAGACCAGTTTTCCAGATGATAACGGCGAGTATTTCCAGTGGAACCCCATAAGAAGGCAAAGGTGATACTCCTGAGCTTGTTTAGAGTAGATGTCGGTATTGGGGCCAGTCCCATCCAGTAAACTGGGATACTACAGAGGACAGATTGAACTAAGATCAACCTACCTCCCAATGAGAGCATCTTGTGGGTCCAAAGACTGATTTTTTTTTCAAATTTTTGCACTAGCCAGTTCCAGTCCCTGGATCTCTAACCAAGGGGTTTGATGTAAAATCCAAGATAGTTAAAGATCGTAGTGATAGGGAGATTTTTATAGTGTATAGATCTGGAGAGGCTTAGGAGTTATGGCTCTGGTATATTACTGTGCAGGAAAACAGACTTTTCCAAACTTATAGACATTCCAGAGGCTTTACAAAAGGTTTCGAGAATGACATCAAAAGCAGCCCATTCTTGAAGAGATCCAGTGCCCATGAGGATAACATCATCCACAAAAAGCAGATGTGTCAGTGCCAGAGTAGGAGAAATCTGAATCCCTCGAATAAGTCCATTGTTCCATGCATCAGTAATAAGGAGACTAAGCCCTTCGATGACCAGTATAAAAAGCAGGGGGGAAAGAGGACAACCTTGACGAATACCCCGGGAAGCATGAAAAAAGTCTGAGGGGATACTGTTGATTAGAACAACAAAGGTAGTAGATGAGAGGTAGCCCATTATCCAATTGACGGTCTGTAGGGGGGCTCCAATTTGAATCAGGATAAGACGAATAAAAGTCCAATTGACTCTGTCAAAGGCTTTAATCAAATCAAGCTTGAGAATGAAGGCACAGAGGTTTTTTGATTTGATAGAGTGGAGATATTCCTGTACAATCCCAATAGGTTCAATAATCTGACGGTTTTTAAGAAACCCATACTGCTCCTGTGAAATGCCTGAATCCAGGAAGGGTTTTAATCTAACTGCAATTACTTTGGAGATAAGTTTATACAGGAGATTACATAAAGAGATGGGTCGAAAGTCAGCAAAGGTTTGCGGCTTGTCTTTTTTAGGGATCAGGGCAATGAAGGTAGTATTCAGAGAAGCAGGGATGGTTCCAGTGACTCTGGTAGAATCCACAACAGAAAGTAGCTCCCCTCCCAAAAGATAAAAAAAAGTACAGATAGAACTCGATAGGCCAGCCATCCGAGCCTGGACTTCTGTCTTTTTTAAAAGATTTTAGAGCGAGTTCTAGTTCCCCAAGGGAGACCTGACATGTGAGGTCAGTGGTATTCTCCTCTGGTATCATTCTAGGATAGAGATGGATAACCTTGATTTGCTGGATAAGGCAGGTTCCACCATCATCTTTGAAAATATTGGCAAAATGTTTTTGTCCCAATACTTTGAGAGCATTCTCATCCTCATAGGAAGTACCCGACTCATCAGATAGGGACCAGATTGAGTTCTGATTTCTTCGACCAGAAGCTAACATGTGAAAGTACTTTGTATTGGAATCCCCAAGGAGGTTCCATTTAGTTCTAATTTTCAACTGCCAGGTAAGAAGAGTGTGGTTCAAGATCTGTTGTCTTTCAGATCTGAGTTGAGCTAGTAGAGCCAAATCCTCCGAAGAGAGAATGCCATTGTGTGAGTTTGAGAGGAGGGAGGTAATAGCCTGTTCAATATTGGACAGAACCGTATCATGCTGCACTTGTTTGTTCTTGATCCACACCTTGGCATCTTTTTTAAGGGTGCAGAGCTTCCATTGAAGAGAGTCAAGGTCCGAAACAGAGTCTTCTGGGAGGAGGTGGGGCCAGTAAGTCGAGAGCCAAATCAGTGAAAGCGGGGTCATCAAGCCATGATCGGTTGAACTTGAAGGAGTAGTTGTAAGAGGCTCTTTGCTTGTTCCATTCCAAAACAATAGGAAAGTGATCAGAGATATCCGAGCAGTGAGTCTAGACTCTATGGATCCCCAAGAGGGGTATTAGGGAGCTAGAGATCAAAAATCTGTCTAGTCTTTTGCTTATACCCTCAGCTCCAGTACGACCATTACGCCATGTGGGGCCAGCAAACTAAGGAGAAATGTCCATAAGACCAAGAGAGTCGAATAGGGATGAGAAATGGTAGGCAAGGGGGTCAGGAGAAGATTTTTGACCCCAAATCTCAGAGGAGTGCAGTGTAAGGTTGAGATCTCCACCAAGTATCAGATTTTGTGAGCCAAGGATCCCACCCCTGAGAGCTCTGTCCCAAAAAGATTCACGGTCTTTGTATGGTCCATAAACATTGAGGATCGAGATGGGATAGGAGAGACCCCAAAAGGAGGCTTGTAATAGGAGGCCAACACATGTTTGGTAATCTTTGCATCTGACCTTGAGGGGGTTCCAAGCTATTAACAGTCCACCAGAGAGACCCGAGGCGCCAATAGCACAGAACTCCCAGGAGGGGAGGAGTTTGGAGAAAGCCAACAGGGCGGGAAAGGAGCTACACATGGTTTCCTGGAGAAGTATCAAGTCAGGGCTAAGAGTTCTGAAGAGTGAACGGAGGCAATGTAATTTGGCCTTACCTCCAAGACCCCTAACATTTAGGGATACAATTTTCATGGATTACCCTGGAGGGGAGACAGAGCTCTAAGTCCCCTAGTATGCTAGTTACGGGCTGCTTATTTTAAGCGAACAGAGAGAGGGATATAAGGGGGGGATGTTGAAGAGAGGTCCTTCTACAGTATTCCCTTTTTTTTCTCTTTTTTCTTCCTAACCGTGACATTGGCAAACCGGATAGAGTTCAAGTGAAGTGTAGAGGGGGAGGTCGGAGTAGTGGCAGTAGAATTGGAGAGTGAGTGTTTAAGGGAGGGGTCGGAGAAAGAGGGGGAGGCAGTAGGACTGATGGGGGGGAGGGAGAGAGGGGGACAAACCACCGGCTACTAAAGGTGGAAATTCTGTCAGCGAGGATAGCAAAGGAGCAGGGGGTGCCAGTGAAGAAGAGGCTGGAGTCTCAAGTGAAGACAACGTGGTGGAAGGTAAGGGGGAGGAGCAGTCTAGAATCAGAGAAGGGGAAGGTATAGTATGGGTAAGTGGACCCAGAGAGACAGAATCAGCAGGAGAGACATCCTCCAGAAAGGGTGAGGAAGGAGATCCCGAGTTGATACAAGGAGCCCCAGACAGACAAGTTCCTTTTTTGTGAGATTGAATCAAACCATCAATAGCATCTAAATAAGCATCTG
Organism: Pseudotsuga menziesii; assembly: GCA_001517045.1. Taxonomy (NCBI): domain Eukaryota; kingdom Viridiplantae; phylum Streptophyta; class Pinopsida; order Pinales; family Pinaceae; genus Pseudotsuga; species Pseudotsuga menziesii. The sequence goes on along the minus strand of LPNX010336611.1, from coordinate 1,017,569 downwards.
AGACAAATTCTGTGGAGAGAGGAGAGGCAGTGTCAGTACCCAGAGAGAGGCCAGTTTTGCCAGAATTGATCAAAGCATCATCTGCCAGGTGTTCGTCGGAGCCCAAAGCCACTTCATTTGAGCGAAGAGAGGGACAGTGATGACGCAGATGTCCTGTCTCATGGCAGATACTGCATCTGAAGGGCACCCGGAGATAGTCAAGCTTCTGGATAAAGAGGCGTTCCCCACATAATATTTCTACTTCAGCAGGTAAGCCCATTGACACATCCATCTCGACAAGAACACGAGCTACTCATTTATCAAATGCCAGTAGGAAGTCCGACTCAACAGCCACGAAACGACCAATGGAGTTTGCAACTCCTTCCAGTATATTTTTGTTCCTCGGCGGGAATGGTAGATGTGGAAGCAGGGCCCATAAGTGGCGTTTGGTAATGCGCTCCCTGAGAGGATCGAACCCTGTGTGCCATCGATCAAGGACCAAGGAACCATTGAATCAAACCATCAATAGCATCTAAATAAGCATCCGGGACAAATTCTGTGGAGAGAGGAGAGGCAGTGTCAATACCTGGAGAGAGGCCAGTTTTGCCAGAATTGATCAAAGCATCATCTGCCAGGTGTTCGTCGGAGCCCAAAGCCACTTCATTCGAGCGGAGAGAGGGACAGTGACGGCGCAGGACATAACTATTAATAACTAAGAGTTTTCTCTCTTATATTACGGGCATTATCTTTTTGTTTTTTTAAAGAGTAATTTTGGTTATAAAAAATATGTTTAAAAAAAAATTAGTTGTATATTTAATTAAAAATATTATATATAAAAATTCTACTTCCGTATTTTATTCGTATTAAATTTTTTCATTATGTATTTTTCCGAAATCGTATTCGTATCGAATTATGCTACTATGCTTTAAACTATTTTTAAACTCAAAAACCCTAAAACATATTTAATTAACTACATTTTAAACACATTCACACTATCAAAGGAACTCTCATAGTAAATGTCTCTCAAGCACTAAATATCTCCTTACCATAAAATCTCTTTCTTCAAAAATTATTATCATAAATTAATTTAACTACATTAAATTTTATATATAATTTTTTTTAATTAAAATATTTAATAATTCTACCATCTTCCAATGTCTGAATAATAAAATTGTTCTCAGTATATAATATTTAACTACCAATATCTGAACTTGAAATTGTTCTAGATAAATAGTATTTAAAACTCAGTTACAAACCAACACACTATCTTCCCATTTCTAATCATAAAATGGGTTTATGCATTCATTGATGAATATAAGATCTATGTTAAACCGAGATCTAGAAAGCAGAGAGAGGAATCCAATTTCTTTAGGTGTAAGTTATTTTTATATTAAATTTTTAAATGTTCATAAAAAATTACTCCTCAAACATTTTGATCCCTTTAGTGTTTGGTAAATCCCGATTTAACATAGATATTTTAATTACTTTTCATTTATTTTTATTATTGGGTTTTTATTATTTGATAAATTAGGCAACATGATTTTCTCTATATTCTTTTTTGTTTTAGGAGATTTGTTGGTGAAATGTTAGGTTAAACACACATTGATGTCAACAATGTTATTTGGATGACACTCCTTTATTCTAATCAATAAGCCATTATCAAATATATCAAAATTCTACTCTAAAGCCACACCAAAATATATCTAAATTTTATTATAAAAAAATGTTTTATTATTATTATTATGGTGAATTATAAAGAAAGTTAGTTAATTTAAATAATATTAAAATTATTATATAATTAATTAAAACTGAAATAAAATAAAAATGATAGAATCTTCGAAGAAGGTTGATTATCTTTTAAAAAATTAAAAGAGTTTAGCATTTTTATTTTTATTTTTTATTTATGTTAGTTAACATAATATTTTTTTATGTCGGCTAGCATAAGTGATTAACATGAGAGGATCTCCCTCATACTAGGCTGAGAGCACCTCGCTTCTCTCTATGCAATAATAAATATTTTTATTTACATTTCCATTAGTCAATGTAATGTTTTTCTTTTCCAGTTTTGATAAATGCTTTTAACCAACTTTATCTTCAATATCAATGCTCTTGTTTCTTTATGTTAGTATAATACTTTGCTTCTGTTTTTAACTAACTTTATCTTTGAATATCAATGCTCTTGATTCCTTATATTAGTATAATCCTTTTGCTTCTTTTGAGGTTGTAAACATTCTTTTTAGATAGTTAATCAACTTTGTATTTAATTTTAATTCATAATTATCTATTATTCTTTCTTATATTTATACATTAAAGGATCATTTGAACTTCTTTTCAGGTAAAATATAATACAGGAGGATAGTTTATGTATGTGGGCAAATTTTGTTAGCTTTCATGAGAGCCTATGCATGCATAACATTTTAACATGGGGATGTTTGAATTCATTTGGAAAAGTGAAGTAAAAAAGTTTGTTTGTACAAATTATTATTTAGGAAAACATTGACAAGGCTGAGCTTCTTGTCTTGTTTGTTTGAATACAACTTTTACGTTTGATTTTCATGGGATTGCATGTAATGATTTTTATCTACAATGTAACATTGGCTTTTAAAATAAAAAACAACTAGAATTTTTTATTGTGCTAATGTAAGACCAAAGTTTTATAATTTTACATCTTTTTGTTATATCATTTTTGGCTTTATTTTTTTTAAGGTTAAAGTTTTTCAAGTTGAATTCTTTATTGTGCCAGTGGAAGACTAAAGTTTCATAATTTTACATCTTTTTGATATATCATTTTTTGCTTTACTTTTTTAAGGTTAAAGTTTTTCAAGTTGTTTAAATTTGTTATCTTACTGGGTATGATTTTTATCTCATTAAAGTTATCCAAATTGTTTGAGTTTGTTATCTTATTATGTATAATTTGATCAATTTTATTACTCTAGTGATACTATTTTACATTAATTTAATTTTTCAATAAAAAATATTTTAATTATTATTACAAAATTATATTTATTTTATTTATGTGAAATACTTATTACAATATAAGAGTTTTTTAGAAATGGTATATTTTCAAACATTTTGTTTTATCTAAAATAGTTGTTATTTTAAAATTGTTTACCATATATATTTTTATGTGCTAGGTGTTTTGTTAATTTATTTTTGATGAATTCATTGGGATTTTTAGAGTAGATTTTCTTATTATTTAAGGAGTTGTCATATCTTGCATATCATACATTGTGTAGTTCTCCATTCTCACATTTAGTTTACATTATATGTACTCTAGTTTATTATGTTATCTTAAGTATTTGTTACATAACATTTTCCTAATTGCAGAATGATAATGAAAACTAAAAGATTTCATAAAGAAACATGATAACTTCACTAAGATGCAGTATGCTAACCGATCATTAATGAATGTGATTCAGAAATTATAAAGAGGAAAAGAGATAATATAGATGAATTACATGTGAACACCTTAAAGAATATAAAAATTCTTCCAAATACCGCAATGCATTCATATATCCAAATCACCTTTCCAAGTAATGGCCACATGGCCTTTATATATATGTATTCATCCATTGCACATATGGGGCCTTCATTAGGTTGATCGTTATTACATATACATTTACCCCATGACATATATATTTACTCTCATGTATGCCTAGCTTATACATTTACCTCATGACATATATATTTAAACTCATATATGCTCTTCTTGGGTTATAATAATTATCTACGTTAAATCTAAGAAAAAGCCATCATGTTTAATCATATGCATGAGTTGTGGTTGTACATCTATGTCCCTCCTCAATTAATTTCACCTCCCTCCATGCCTTTAAAAGGATACACTTGTTGGGAAGGTAACAATATCTTGGTGATGAGTCCACATACCCCATTTCTCATATCCATTAAGCATAAACTAAACAAGGTATTCGACCAAAAAAATCACAAACCCCAAAACATATTCAACATTCAATTTAGCAGAAATGTAACATATAACATGTGGTTTATAGATGAGAATTCGACAACATAGTTGATGTAATTTCGTAGGATACAAACATGTTATAACCAAATTCAAGCGAGATTCATCCATTGCACGAGTCATTTGGCTATTTTAATGAAATGTTGCATGAGTCATATTTAAAAAGGTGAAAATTTATCTCAATTATAAGAACATGTGATATATATATATATATACAAGTAAAATATTGAAAAGTTATATTTTGTTTTTATCTAAATATAGGTTTAGATATTAGGCTCAATATGTATGTGGTTTTCAAAAATATTGAATTTAAGTTTTGAAAAGTATAAATATAATATTTGGTAATATATATATATATATATAGTTTAAAATATTTGAAGAAAAATATTTAACTTTTGAAATATTATTTTTAAACTATGTTTAAATAAGATAGAGTTGGTTATAAGTTTAATTAGTTTAGTTTGGAGTGTGTGGGGATGAGAAGGATATTAGATTTTCAAAGTATGCTAGTATTTATGAGGGGAAATATATTTGTCTAAATAATGGTGCAACATCCTCCTTTGAGGATCACTTATATTAGTTGTTGCAATAGTAGTAGTAGTTCTCGCTATCTATTTTTTTGGGTCCATTTGTTGTCATCCTTACTATTTACTATTGACTATTGATATGATATTATAGTTTTCTATAGAAGAAATATTGCTTTATTGTAAGTGTGAATCCAATACATAGTTCCATATCCACGTAAAATCAAAATTTCATTTGAAAATGTTGAGGTTCATAATTTTTAAGATGTTCTATTCATAGGACGACCAATTATCATAAGTACTCACTTCTCACCATTATTTTTATATTTAAATCATTGAAATTCTTAGTAAAACAATGCATTTTGTTATATTAATTGTAACTAGTCATTCATTGTTTAAATGATTGTATGGGAAATTATTGGAATTTGACTTCCTTCTTACTTGAAAATAAGTAAATGTTGGCTTTTGTACATTTAAAAAGTGTGGTTGGTTGGTATGTGGTGTTTATGGCCAATTATAATACTTAATGCTCAAGATGATTTTTTTCTTATCACTTGTCTCCACGGGCTCCAAATAATGTCATAACTTTGGATTTTATGTATGGTATGACAACCTCATTAGATCTAAATTCATCACAGTTGAAATTCGAGTAGAAATGAACACATGTATTGTTCCACCAAGACATGGAAGAAGCTCCAAAATATATTTATTGTCTCACCAATCTTTATCAGCCTCCAAATTATCAATATCACAAGAAGATAGGGAATGTCTCTATTGAGCTCCTTTCTCACCATTTGTAAGGCTTTCATCTCCTCCAATATCTTATTCCTTCCTTTATTTGAGTGTCCCATTACTCACATCCAACCCAAAATATCAATATAGATTTAAATAGTTTTGTATATAGTAACAAGCTTCTCCACCAACCCATAATATAAACCTATACCTCTCTGCAAATCTGTAAGCAAATTCCAACACTAGCTCAATTTCACTAATCCTTTCTTCCTTGGTACACGAGCAATTCCTCTACCATATAATAAGCCTAAATCCTTATCCCTCTTCTCATACCTTGTTTTATGCATTATCTTCAAGTGTCGATGACATTCTTTCATCACATGCATCTACTTTGCGCATTGGGCATGAAGTGGAAAATATTTAAATATTGAGAAAAAATTGCAAACATTCAGCATGTCAACCTACTTGAATAAATGCATTTTCACTTCATCACATCTACTTTATTTTTCATTTATTTTCTCTTTCAATGTTCCTTTGCACCTTCTGTGTAAATTGCTAATTTACTTGCTACTCATATTCTATAAATTCACTAAATGCATCTCATGCCAACTATATCCAAACCTTATATTTTACTACATAATTATCATGAACCTTGTGCATCATTCTTGTTTACCTTGATTATAATTCTTATTCATTCATTCTTTATATGCATTTCCAAAACTATTTTCTAAGTTAACTCTTTTAAGATGGAAAAACCTATATGCGATATTGAGGACAACTATCATTGGATGTTATCCGCAAATGTGAGATGATTCATTGATAACCCACACCACTTGAAATAATATGTTGGTGGTGCATAAAGGGGGTTGAATTCTACTTTTCCAAATTCCTTTTGGTATTGAGCAATTAAACTCTTTTCTTTCTATCAGGAAAATGAACCCTTAACTAATAAAATGCAGTTTTCAATCTTACTTAATGACCAACTTGAGTAAGACTAAACTTTTAAATTAAATTGCATGAATTATCAAATTAAATATATAATTCAATTCATAATTTATCTAAGGATTTAATTCTATTCATTATCTATCTCGAAAGAGGAAGACACAATCTTATATTTTATTTATTTAATTGATGTAAAAAATAATTATATCTACTCTATATAATTATGCATATAGGTATTAATATCTCATATTTTGGATTTTGTTGAGCAGATTAACAAGATTAACGTGAGTGTAACTGATGTACCACCGGGATTCATTTCATGGTCACCGTATTTGCTTAAATACATATTGATTACTTGATTTAAATGGGCTTAGTTAAATAGTTATCTATAATCGTTAGTCAAGATTTAAATTTGTATGCTTACATAACTTTTTGTTTGTTCTTAGTCTCGTAATGCAATTCTTACGCCATCAGGTTGATAATATTTCCATTTCATTATTCTTAAGATTTCTTATTTTATCTTCATCGCTAGCGAACGCACATTCATTTACATATGCATGTGATTGCAAAAAGGGTTTATAGGTTTAAATGTAGTCATTACACATTAGAAGATTGAAGATTGTAAGGAGCTGCGTTGGAATGTTGAAAATCTTGACGTTTCGAACCCTACTCTAAGATCATCATCAGGAGACACTTGAACCTTATGGTGAGATAAGGTAGCCCGAAAGGTATAAGTGCTCATTTTTTTTTGAAAAACCAAATAAAGAGGTCGATTCTAGGTTTTAGACAGAGGTGGCTTTTAAAGTTTTCATTTTATTATTAATTTTATAAAATTAAATCTTATTAATAAGAAAATGATTTAATGTCTTTTAACCAATTATTTAAATCATTGTTTTTAAATAATTCTATTTAAATTGTTATTAGTTAAAATTGAATTTTAATTTTAATTTTAAGTGATAACTAAAATTAGTTATCTTTGGTTCTAACTAAATATGTTTATGGAGATATTGTAAAGGTTACAAATTTTAAGATGGCAAAGGTTTCAAATATAACCATAATTTAAATTTTTATCTAAAAATTAATTATTAAGTTTTCAATTATAAATTTTAATTTTTTTTAATTATTTAAATTGAAATATTCATAATGTTTGTTAAAAGTTATTACGGTATTTTAATTATTAAAAATTTTGCTTTTTGAAAATTTTAAATTTATTAATATAGTTCTTTATGTAATCTTATATTTTAAGAATGTTTTTTTTTAATTTTTAAAAGGGGGAGGTTTAAAGATTTGTAATGAGCAAAATATTAAGGGTTTTTTAATTAGGGTTTCTTATTCTAAGTTGAACCTTAGGGAGGGTTATACTGAGGATTTTTCAAACTTAATTAAGGGAAACCAAAAGAATGAAAAAGGAAAGGTGCTTTTAACTTAGACGAGAGGTGTGTAGTATGCACAAGGAAAGGTTAAAAAGACAGAAACTATTTATATTGGGTTTTCTTTAATTTGCAGGGAGTGAAGTAGCGGTTTCCATGAATCACTAATCTTGGCGCCATCATCCCTGTTGAGACAATTCTCATTGAGGTTGATTTCAATTTTCTCCCTAATTTTTCTTTTGAATAGGTTGTCTTCCCTAGTGATGACTTTTGCATTTTCAAGGCAAATGTGATGACCGGTTATGTACACATGTTCCACAAGGGCTGAATTTTTGTATCTGTTATGTCTGAGGTTGGAGCTATGTTCTTTAAATATTGTCTCCATGGAACGACCAGTTTCACCTATATACAGCTTATCACAAGAACAAGGAATGGAGTAAACACCTTTGTATGCTTTAGGTTCAATTGGGTCTTTAAGGGAGTCCACCAAGTTTCTAATGGTATTGGGAGTTGTGAAGAACACTTGGATTTTGTGTCTTTTTAGGGTTTTGGCTAATTTATCTGTGGTGCCTTTAATGTAAGGGAGGAAGAATTTGTTAATATTGACATCTTTATCCTTGTCCTTGGTCCTACATCCCTTGGGTTTATTAGCAGAGGCTACTACCTTCCTAAATTGTCTACCACTATATCCGTTGTCTTCAAAGACTTTCTCTAAATGGTCAATCTCCTATTTGATATGTTCTTTATCGGAGATTCTTTGAGCTCTGGTTACAAGGGTATTGATTACTCCAATTTTCTGAGGTGGGAAATGATGGGAGTCGGCATGTAGATACCTATCGGAGTGAGTCTTTTTTCAATAAACTTGGTGTGAAATAGAACCATCTTCTTTTCTTGAGATAAGGACATCAAGAAAAGGTAGTTTATTGTTCTCATTGATCTCCATGGTGAACTTGATGTTATTGTTCGGGTTGTTAAGGTGTTCAAGAAATTGGTTTAGGGTATCTAGCCCATGTGGCCATACCACATCAGTGTCGTCTACGTAGCGTTTCAATATTTTTGGTTTGAGGGGGTAAAAATCGATAGCTCATTTCTTAAACATATCCATGTAAATATTAGCTACTATTGGGGAAAGAGGTGAACCCATAGCCACACCCTCTATTTGTTCATAGAATACTTGTTGGAATGTGAAGAAAGTGGATTTCAGACACACCTCCACAAGTTTGGCTATGTCAACATTTGTCAAGTCTCTTATTGTAGCAATTGCTTCATCGATGAGAATTTTTGTGTAAAGAGAGACAACATCAAAGCTAACGAGGATGTCACCAGTATCTAAGGATTCGTCGCAAATCTCTTACACCCATTTAGTGGAGTCTTTAACAAAGGATTTTGTTTACCTACCAGGGGTTTTTAAAAGAGTAGCGAGGTATTTGGCTAGTTTAAAGGTTGGAGAGCCAATTGTGTTCACAATTGGTCTAAGGGGAACGCCATTTTTGTGTATTTTAGGAAGCCCATAGATTTGAGGGGCATTTCCTTCTTTGGGAAGTAGTTTCTTTTTTAAACCTTCGTCTATTTTCGAGTTCATGATGGCATTGTAAACTGTTTTGTGAAATTTCTTACCTAGGTCTTTGTTTAGTTGCCGATAACTCCCGCAAGCAAGATGTTCAAGCATTTTGTTGTTGTAATTATCCATGTCTAACACCACCGTGGCATTTCCCTTATCGGCTTTAATAATCTTGATTTGCTGGTTATGTCTAAGTTTAAAGAACGTTGTTTTTTCTTCTTTGGACAAGTTTGGTCTCGGTGGTTTTGCATGTCGTAGGATCATGGCACATTCATGTCTAGCTACATCGGCACTCTCCTCTGGTAAGTGTGTGACGACATCCTCAATGCTACACAATAAATCTTTAACAGGAATTTTCCCCAGTGCAATGGAGAAGTTCAGGCCATACTCTAAAACCCTAGTATCGATGTCCTCCAAAGATGCGCCAGACAGATTAATAACATTGGATTTTATTTTTGTGTGTTCTGTCATCCTAGGTTTCTGTGCGTTGAGGAGGAGTGTGAATTTGCGTTGCTGCTTCGTGGAGACTTCAAGTGTCTCCTGATGATGATCCCAAAGTAGGGTTCGAAACGTCAAGATTTTCAACATTCCAACGCAGCTCCTTCTTACAATCTTTAGGGTTTATAGGTCTCAAGTTTTGCAAAGTCCGCGAGAATATGACTAAAGAAATTACCTGATACATGGAGAACTTTCCATGATACCCTACACCAATATATTTGTTACATATTATTAAAAAAATTAAGTTCAAGATGCAACATTATGGAGTGCATTTTCGATGGTAGTACAAGATGAAACTAAATGGTGGTTTACCCTTTTTTTTGAAAATGGTATATTTATTAAAAGATTAAATTGTTGAGTTGGTTTGTTAGAAAAATTTGATAAAGAGAGGTTGAAAAAGTTGATTACTTAGTAGTTCATTGTAAATTTTCAAAACTTTTTTAATTAGAGGTGAGAAAATAATTAAAGATCACATATAAATGAGCATCAATTTTTTATAAATAAATTATGGATGTAAATTACAAAGAAGAGCTTTTTAAGAGAGGTTGAAAAAGTTGATTACTTATTGGTTCATTGTAAATTTTCAAAAAAAATTTAATTAGAGGTAAGAAAATAATTAAAGATCACATATAAATGAGCATCAAATTTTTAGAAATAAATTATGGATGTAAATTACAAAGAAGAGCTTTTTTTAGTTGGGAAATATGAAAACAAGGGAATTGGATTTTATTTGAAGATAAAAGAAAAAATGTTATGAGAGTCACATTAAATGTCATTCGTACTTTTAATGAATATCATAAAGAAAAGAGAATAAAAATTGCAAGAGTAGCAACATATCCTTGTTTTATCACTATGCCAATTTGATTATTTGATGTGCATTTCTTCAAGGTTTGAATGGGTTGTGGCAGGGGAACAAATCCTAGAGGAAAACTTCAAGCGCTATGGGGACTTAAATTTTTCTGCACAAACTAAACATATTTCTAATTTGCAGGTTGTCCGAGATTCCAAAGTGATTATAGATTGGGTATTACAGAAATGTCAATTGCAAGTGATTATTGGAAAACAAAAATTCGAAGACTATGGGAAACATTTACAAATCTACATTTTCAACATGTTTATAGAGAGTTCAATAATGAAGCAAATGATCTCTCAAAACAAACACTAAATTTGGTAGAAGGATTAATCCACTTTGAAGAATTGAGGGATTCAAGAATGATGTCTGAAGGCACACATTTTAATAGGGGTTTGAAAACGATTTTGGTTTTGATATCTATAATTATATATTTGTGGTTGTCATAGCTGCTTACTTTGCTGGAATGTTTGGTGGATAAATAATATGGTTTATTTTGATTGTAGTTTTTGGTTTTTGTTATTACTATAAAGATTGTATATGTTTTTATAGTGCCTTGTCAAGCTATAATGTTGTTGAACTGCATTTAATAGAGTCTGCATTTAATAGAGTTTTTAGTAAGTAAGTAGTGTTTAATTTAAGATAACATAAATATTTTAATATTAATTACAATTGATAAGAGGTGTTCTATTAGAAATTTGGGTGAAAAAACAATGAATTTAAACATATCAACACTATGAATAGTCTAATATTATATACTTTGATTCTTAAAATGAGTAGAAAATATAATATTTTTTTATTGTGTAGAAAAGGAATACATTGACTTAATGTACTTTTAAATCTAATATGATAAACTATCATTTAATTAAGTAAGAAATTGTAAAAGTATTAACTATCATTTAATTAAGTAAGAAATTGTAAAAGTATTAACTATCATTTAATTAAGTAAGAAATTGTAAAAGTATTTGAGAAAATGAAAAAATTGGTTGGGAACACAAAATTTAAGATTAATGAATCTTGCCATGGGTATAAAAATATTTTGGAGGCTTATATGTGAACTAAGGAAAGGTGAAAATCTTTACTGCATATTTTTTGTGGGATCAACCAAAGCATGATGTTTAGATCATTTAATAGCAACATCATAAGGAACTTCAATTTGGGATCTTTGTAAAGCATTGACAACCTTATATATCTTGGATGCCCAGTAACGGAAATCTATTAATATATGGGAATCCCGAATTACGAGTAGAATCCTTATTATCATTTCCAACATCATCTAATATATGGGAAACCTGAATTATGAAAATTTATTTATATATGGGAAGCCCGAATTACGAGCAGAATCCTTATTATCATTTCCAACATCATCTAATATATGGGAAACAAGAATTATGAGCATAATCATTATTATCATTTCCAACATTATCTAGTGTCAAAGAATGGTTCATTAACAATGGATCTTTTATTATTTATGAATTTTTATATTTTTATTTTGAAATGGTAATTTTTTTTTAAATTATTAAGGTTTTATATGTAGGAATAAGTTTTCTTTGTCATGAAGAGTACATGTAAGTAGCACAACCACTTAACTTGTAGTCGGTGAACATTGATACACCACAAGATAAGTGTCAGAAACAAGTTATTTAATATTTGTTCTCCATACGTAGTTGCAATCATAGGTTGTCAATGTATCAACTACCTATTGTCACCCACTTTCTTTTAGTCAAATGGTTGCCTGCCATGGATTGTCCGTTATCCATACATTTGTTACAAGTTTTCCATGCGTCAACTACCTGAGTTATTTTTTTTATCATTGTTTAATTTGAATTTGAAATGACTATAAAATCAATCTAGATAGTACACTTGTCTCATCCTCCCGCAATCTAGAAAAAGCATACTTGCTACTCTGCCCGAAATTCTAAAATATAAACACTTATCAATGTAAAAATAATTCCAACATTTTATTAAAAAATGCAATTCTATCTATAATATGATTTTGTGATTACTTTTGTGTATATTAGATACTAATGATTAATAAATATACATTAATGAACCATATTTCAAGAAATTGCAACTTCATATTATTATTATTTTATCTAGTCGAAAATATGTCAAAACTAGTTATTCCGGAGAAGACCATATTACATAATCCACTCAATCATTACATGGAGGCTCAACAAGAGCAACATGTCACTTCCAAGAATTTAACCTAATTGGGAAGGGTAACAATCATTCCTCCCAACCAACGAAGCTACATTCAAAAAATTATAACTTATGCCAAGCTCTCAGGTATAATTAGGTAAAGTATTATTTTAAATATATTATTATATTAAATTAGAGTATCCATAGCTACCCAATATGTAGGGAACCTAGTAAAAATTCTTCCACATATAATCACACAATCAGTTGACTTGCCTAACAATCTTATTAGTCCCTGCCTTTAGGATGGTAGGGACTCTATGAAAGGGCTTGTCATCTTTTCAATAAAATGGTTCATATTTCAAATAAATTTTAACCTAAGTTTAAAATAGTTCTTACATATAACACTTTATACTGACCAATCAAACAAATTACACCACAATGTTATCAAATCAAAAACTTACACTTTATATTGACCAATGAAACAAATTATACTGCAATGTTATCAAATAAAAAAATTACACTTTATATTGACCAATCAAACAAGTTACGTTGCAATGTTATCAAATAAAAAACTTTGAGCTTTGAGCTCTTATTTGGCCTCATATCGAGGCAAGGGGGAATTTTTGGTTTCAAATTTATAATTTGTTCTTTTGAATTTTAAGTAATTTACTGTGTTGGTAAGCTTTTGGGAAATAATGCTAAAACTTTTGTTAGCATTAGTTTCCAACATTAAATGTTTAACGTTTACTTTTACTAGGGAAGGTATGGCCCTCCTTATACCGTCACCCACTGCCCTAATTTTCCATCGCCCACCGCCATGCTCCAACACAACTTTCCTTCACTTAGAGGCAAAATTCTACAAGATACAGAGCCTGCTCTGATTTTCTTCCTCGCTTCCTTGGTGTTCGACAACACATATTTTTACCTGAAGAAGCATCATTGCTATGCATAATTAGATTCAAAATCAAAAGGACAAAATTCAGAGCCAAACAATTAAATAGTAAGTATCGCTCTCATACCTTTCCATCTGGTTGTAATGATTAGTTGTAATTATTTGTCTTCCATCCTTTTCAACTGGTTGTAACTCTTTGTCAATTCCAAATAGTAGGGCACTCCTCCAATGTTATGCAACCAAGTCCCAGAAATAGCATAAAAAGAACATAAATATACAAGAAGAGAGTGATACATGCCTTAACGATGAATAACAAAGATAAATAACTATCTTCTTCGATGGAGGAACCTCCTTACACAATGTACTATGTACCCACGATAAGAAAATATGCAATGCTTTCTCAAATGAAAATATCTCCTTCCTATATATAGGAGACAAAGGTGTACAATAAAAACTAATAGACCCACTAATAGACCCAAGCCTACATCAATAATATGTAATACACCACCATATAGGGGGTAAGGTGACACACTATAGGGGGGATCGTGCCCAACATTTAGGGCTTAACATGCCCCTCCCCTTCAGAAAAGCAGTGTCCTTAACGCTTTGGTAGTTGTGGATGCATCTGTATGAAGGAATCATCTTCCCATGTCGAATTTTACAGCTAGTAAGTTCTTCTACTTGATGAGGTACTCAATTATAGCTTGATTTTGTAGTTGTTTGGTTTTTGTTTCTATGATTTGGTCAGGTTTCCATATGATTTGTGCTTATTCAAAATTCCTTTGATGGTGATGTTGCACTCCCTTTAGTTTCATCTTGTTTTCTAACATCATTGGGATTTGGAGAACTTCTTGTTGGTTCTCTATGCGATCTGCAACTGCTTGAACTGTATATTTTCCTGTCGCTGCTTCGACCATCTGCTCCATTTCATTAATATGTCCATAGGGCTATTTGTAAGGTCTGATGATAGAAGGAACACTTCCCAAATTTAAATTAATAGCATTGTCCAAATCTCAAATCGATGGATGACTTATTGGAATATCTTCAAATACCTTGGAAGGATTTTTAAGGACCCTTTGGATATCTGGCGAAATATGAGCCTTACATGTTTGAACATCCAACAAGTATAATTGTGTATTTACACCTTGTTTTCCTTTCTTTAACAACGTTGTCATACCATTAGAGCTGATCACCTTGCTTGGTTTCCCTGTGATACTATTTAACACAAATTATTTTCCTTCCCAGGAAAATTTCAGGAAAAACTTTTGAAAATTAAAAGTCGTTGTTCCCAATGATAGTAACCATTGAACTCCTAATACAACATCAACACCCCGCATTGGGATAACAATCATCGAACTATTCAATACATATTCCCCAAATGTAAGATTGATATTATGGCATTTCCCTGAACAATTGATAGTTCCTCCATCTGCAATCATTACTTTAAATTATGGTGCTGGATATAAAAAGCAATTTATAACTTTTTCTATTTTATAGTGAATGAAATTATGAGTACTTCCCGGATCGATCAATACGGTTACCCTTTTATTTTTTATATATCCTTCGATCTTGAGAGTTTGAGGATTGTTAATTCCATCCAAAGCATGAAAATATATGGTGGGAGTAATCACTTCTAGTTCATCCCCTTGTGGTGGTTCTTGTTCTTTTTGTTCTTCCTCGTCACATTCTATGTAGAAGAGTTTCTTTTCTCCACACTTATGTCCCTTACTATACTTGCTATCACAATTAAAGTATATACCTTTCACTCTTCTTTCCTGTAGTTGTTGAGGTGTCAACCTCTAAGGTTGGTTAGAAGGAACATCATTCTCTATGTATGTGTTAGAAGTGGTTTTTCTAGCAGTTATCGCCATATTTTTACTTTCAACCTTTCTTTCCATCATCAAAGATTTTTCTAGGGATGATGGTTCAAAGAGACGCACCTCATGTTGAATGTTATCCTTCAAGGTTCCAATAAAGAGATCTAACAAATTATCTTCTAAAATATTTTTCCCTCTGAGAATTAGCTATTGAAATCAATTAATGTGCTTTGTAACTAGACCTTTTTGATTGAGATTTACCAACTAGATAAAGAAGGTGTTGCTATTTATATCCCCATAATGTGGAATCAATTCTTTTGTGAATATAGACCGAGAGATAATAGAGTCATTTTTAGTGTCACAAAGCCATTAGTACAATACAAATTGACCAGGTTTTAAATATAAGGATGCAATAGTTACCTTTTGCAAAGTGGCCACCTGGCGTATATCAAATAATTGCTCCAATTAAAAATCCATGTGATTGGATCCTTGCCATCAAACTTTCTCATATCAATATTGGGGATAAAGTAGTTCCTTGGAACTGAATTGAACCCATGATTTTGTAGTGAATCATCAACTTTTGAGGACTCCAACTTCCTACTCTCCAATTGTTTTTCAATTTTCTCCAGACGTGACTGGAATACGTCCTTTTTTGCCTCCTTATCCTCTTCTTGAGTATATATGTGAGGAAAAAACCTATTTTTTATATCCTTCATCAATTCCTTCAATTCTTGAAGATATTCTTTTCTAGCCATCCCTTTCAGATCCTCTTTACTAGCCATCCTTTTGAGATCCTCTTTAGTATTCATCCCTTTGAGATCCTCTTTACTAGCCATCTTATTTTACAATTTAACTAAGTCATCAATTTCACGTTTCCTTTAATCATATTTTCCAACTTGGACAATCTAAAATTTCTTCCATTTCATCATATGTCGGGGTTGAATCCTCTTTACGGCTTGAGTGGAGTGTGATTATTTCCACTTCCTTTTGGTGGATTTTTTAACAATAAATATATATCACACCCTATGGTTTACCACAAATAGATCCTTTTACTCAAAGCTATTCAAATGAAAAATGGCGTACCTTTTTCAAACCTTGATTAGAAGAATTTTTTATGAACGACTTGTAACTGAGGTTAAATTTGAGTTTCGACTCCTCTAGGTCTAAAACTTCTACATGTGGTACCCTGATGTGTCATCTTTCCAATGTCGCAAGTCTAACCTAATTTGTATATGCCAAAAAATGTTATTGCAAATCTCTAAAAGCTTCTTATTTTTTTCTATCCAGAAGATCGAACTTGTACGGCATGTCACGTGTCCAATTTTTTTTATGTAGCTGGAACTTCTACTAAAGATATCCTGGTCTGTCTTCTTTCAAATGCAACTGGTCTCACTCAATTTGGATCTTGGATGCCTCGGATATGACCTTTTTCCATAGAACACTTGTTTCAAACCAAAATTGGAAGACTGTTTTAGGGACGACTTGTAACTGAGATAAAATTTGACCTTTGACTCCTGTGGGTATGAAAATTCATCTTTTGGTACCCTAATATGTCCTCTCTCTAATTCCACAAGTATGACCTAATTTGGATGTTCCAAAAAATATATTATTGCAAATATACCAAAACTTCTTATTTTTGGCCTATCCAAAAGATCAAACGTGTACTCTATGCTACGTGTCCAATATTTTTTTATGCAACTGAAAATTCTACCACAGATACCCTAGTCTTTATTCTTTCATATGCAACTTGTCTCACTCAATTTGGATCCCGTATGCCTCAGATATGACCTTTCTCCCTAAACCAATTATCTCCGAAA
Source organism: Pseudotsuga menziesii (assembly GCA_001517045.1). Taxonomy (NCBI): domain Eukaryota; kingdom Viridiplantae; phylum Streptophyta; class Pinopsida; order Pinales; family Pinaceae; genus Pseudotsuga; species Pseudotsuga menziesii. The sequence goes on along the minus strand of LPNX010336611.1, from coordinate 1,000,469 downwards.
TTGTAATGGATCAAGATCTGAATTTAAAACTAGAGATAGTTCAACATGTTTTGGAAGTGGGTTTTTAACCTCGATCTATGAACCATTGTAGAAAAAAAGTTGTAGCAAAAATTCTAAGATGACTCGTTTTGCATAAATCAGTCCCAAAGAAAGAGCTATGATACCAAATGTTATGCAACCAAGTCCCAGGAATAGCATAAAAAGAGCAGAAATAGACAAGAAGAGAGTAATCCATGCCTTAATGATGAATAACATAGATAAATAACTATCCTCTTCGAGGGAGGAAACTCCTTACACAACGTACCGCGTACCCAAGATAAGACAAAATATACAATGTTTGCTCAAATCAAAATATCTCCTTCCTATATATAGGAGACAAAGGTTTTAATGTCCCCCAATGTAACTCCTACTCATAGTACTAAATTTCAAAAATTTACTATATGAAAAAAAAAATTATGTCACTTAAATCCAATGTAATCCAATATAAAAAAGTTTCCTCTTATACAAATATAAGTCTACATCATCTATTTCATAAAACAGACTACATTCATTATCAACTCCAACAATACTTTTGCATCGTTAATTAACAAGAAAAACATTAATAAAACTACTCTACATTCCAACTTGTTTTACAAAATATATAAAATGTATCTTAAAAATATTGAGCCATTCATTATATATATATATATATAATGACCCCGAATTCTTTCTTTACGATATATACACTATGACCCTGAATTCTTCCTTCGTAAAGAGTAGAACATTCACTTTTTGAGTAATCATTATTTGCTTCAAATAACATCCATTTATTAAACCAAACGACTATAAATTTATATAAAATGATAAATCTATATTTTATTCAAAACATGACATTTTATGGAAAACAATTTTTACTTCATTAACCTATTAACATTCCTAATGAAGATCGTGTGAACATAAGTCTGTTTTATGATGGCAGAATCCTTACTTTATGTGGCTTATTATCTTAAGAAGAAAACTAAGAATACGGTATATTATTTTACTCAAAAGTAGTATTTAATATAAACAAAATCTTAACAACAAAATGGCTCCACACATTCTGATGCTCTACCCATTTAAGAGGTGAAAAATAGAATCTGGTATATTGGGTAAATCTGGGTAAAGCTCTTGATAAAAAAATATGGTAACCTTATTTAAGCTCCTTAAACTCTTGGACAGTTCATCTCAACAGGTTAAAAGCCTACTGTCACGTCCCCGTGCCTCCGACCGGCAAGGAGGACGCGACCCGTGGCTTGAACCACTCGGGCTGAGAGCCCCATGAACATGTACATTCCCACAATTGCTAAAACAAAATGCTTAAACATACACACATGAACATTTATCATGCACAGATGCAAACATCTACCAGGCACAGCGGAAACATCATACATTTAAGCAAGCATTCATTTTAACATGTTCATCATATCGTTAATAGTAAACAAAGTTGCAGAAGTAAAATGGACGAGATCACTTATCTTAAGAAGAACTCGATCCGCAACCAATTACGTCGCTGCAACGTTCCACCCAACCATAGGCCAGCGTGCTCCTTAATCTCTCAACAGTGCTGCCACCCCCGAGCTGGGCATGATTCTCCAAGGAATAGGGAACAAGCAGGCTTACACATAGCCAAGGATACACAAACACAGCCAAGCCAACATAGTTGGGTTTATCAGGCTACCAAGGAGCTGGAGAAGGCAAATTGCTAAGCTGGTGAGCTCATTACCGAGCCAAGAACACCTACACCAGAACTAGCCTGACCTCTAAGACACCCAAACACACCCAACACAAGGAATCAGTCCCTTCTCTGCTACACAGTCCCTTAGGCCCTGCATTCCCTTCCAGTGCTATTCAGGGGTGATGGAGAAGAAGGCCAGCCCTCTAGCTCTGTCTGTGTGGTTTCCAGCCACCAGGTTTATCAAGTAAATCTAAGCCAACATCCCTGCTCCTCTCACAGTCCAAAGACCAACCATTGCACTCAGGCAATTAATTTAGCTGTCACAGCTTAAACAGGGAAAAATGAATTCTGAGTCATTCTTGGCCCTGTCGTGGCCAAAATGACTCTCAGGCGAATTTGCATCAGCCCCCAACATGTAAGGAAGACCACAACGACCACAGTCAACAACGTGGGAAAACACAGCCCGTCCTGGGCAACGAGATCACCAAGAAAACATTTACAGACCACGCTGGGGAAGAAATTACAGTCGCCCAGCCTGTGGGTGAGCGTGAGCAACAATGCAGAACCCACAATCAACCCGTGAGGGAAGAATACAGCCGAACCATTCGCAAATCCGTGGAGGAAAACGGCGTGGGTAAAACCAAGAAAACCCCTATGCGTGAGAATGATCCACCATTCCCTACATGAAGATGAACAGCCAAATCATGAGGTCGCAAATTGGAGAGTGCGTGAAGGTTTTCCTGCCCTAGTGAAGTCAACAGTGGGTGGAGTGTGCGTGTGGGTGAGGACTGGCAGTCCTACCACCCCACTTCCAAGACCATAACTGCCTCAACCACCAGCAGCCTTTCTTAATGAAAGTGGTTGGAATAAAACAGAAGGAAGAAGACATATGGGTTTTTCTCTCACTGGCCAAGGTTGACAATTTTCCCCCACATCCTTATCCTTGTGAAAATCATGCCCCTTTCTCATTTTAGTTGCCACGATCGTAGCTGTTCGGGTTCATTTAATTAATTATAGATGCATATTTACATGTTGACCAACATAATATATGCCGCATGCCCCGATATACCATCGACGACAATTTAAATCCCAAAACATAGCATAACCGATCAATGGTGGGGCCTTAGCCTTTAGCTCCACACCATGATCATTTACAATTTATACATCATATACATCTAATGTAACGGGGTCAAAACCGGGACATTACACCTGCGTTGAAACACCGAACAAAGATAATATATGTAAAACTGTTATTTCAAAGTTTTAACAATTTTAAAATAACGAAACCATTGTATTTTTTTTTGTGTGCTTGAATGTTATTTCAAAAGTCTTAACAATGTTAAAATAATGAAAACATAATGAAATAACAATACATTGTTATTTCAATGATACATTTTAATTATATTTAAGATAATTGTTTCTATAAATATAATGCAGATCAAAACGAAAATGGAAGTCCATGTGGACCTGTGGGATCGAAACTGAGTTTTCAAGATAAAAAGTATAGTAAAACCAAACACAAACCACTGGGATTGAAAGGAGGCATGTTCAGATCTGAGTTTTTTAAGCCAACACAGGTATTGGGTTTGTTGGTTATCCTTCAACACAGTTCCACATATTTATGGCATAAAAGAAAAGAAAAACAAATGTAGGGATCTGGATCGATGCATACCCGAGATTTGAAGATTACATAGAACTATAACGCATTCCAACAACATTTTTACAGAAAATCAGGTCCACACATACAGATAGAAAATTACACAGATCGCAGACCTTTTGGAAATTATATATGAGTGTTGAGAGTAATTATAAAAATATAGTTTACAGTTTAACAATAAATCCCAACGTAGGTATTGAAAACAATAGATTCGAGTTCAAAGCGCAGATCTGTAACTGTTCTGGGAAACCATCAATGCATAAGGAGGTTTGGATAGAGTTTTAAGATTGTATGCCGGAAGCGTGTGATTCAATCTGCGTTTTTCTTTAAGCAACAAATCAAAAGTGATTTCAGGATCAGGCGCATGGCAGGGTAAAAAATAATTGTTGGGTCTGCATTAAAAATGGTTACATAAATCCAACAATCTGAAGGATTAATGCAGACACAAGGGATTTGAACCCAGATCCATGATTATAAAATAAAATGAAGTAATTCAAGATAATAATAAAAACAAAAACAGTTTCAACAGATTGTAGTGTATACATATTTTCGTTTTGTATTAACTCGATACGGTATTTACCGACAATAATTTTTGCATTTTGAAAACAAAATCTTTTCATTCAAATAAGTTCTAACTAAACAAATGATTTCCCGGCAATATCGATCATATTTTTCACAAAAAGAAAATTACAGATCTATGAGTAAGATGGCTATCATATCTACTTACTTGAATCCAGACGAAAAAACACACTTGGAGAATCAACTCCTCCCAACCATAGGAGGAAACAAATCAATGGTTTGCTCCGCTCCACCCTCGAGCTGGATCACCAACCATGCACCAGAACAACAAGTGACTTCCTCGTGGCACTCAATCCTCGAGTTCGTAACACATTTTCATGATGGACTTATAAAATAGAAAAAATGATCAACACATGCACTCAACAATCATTTTCCCCATGCACAACACATCGTCCCATGCTATTCCAATTGTCACGTACCCATACCCCATTATCATTCAAAAATAAAAATTTACTACGGAATCGTTGTCGTTCTTTGAAACACAGGGCATGGTTGTGAAACACTCCTCCACATTCATGTTCTGGTACCCCACAGTCATTGAATGCTACATGTAAATTCTCCAACTTCACAATAGCAAAGAAGAAAGATCTCAAAGGAGATCAGATAGTGGAGAGAAATCGCGATGGAAACCAACAATCACAAATGGTTCTGCATCCGGAATCAAATCAACGACTCAGGATCATCCCTCAAAAATCGATGGTGCAGAGAGCTTCACTTACGGAATCGAAAACATATCAAAATTTCACTCTCGCACCCCGCATCCCACATCTCGCATGCGGAACAGTCGTTGCAGAGATCGAAGTTGTGGAAATCAAAATTTACCATAAGTCATTTCCCCATCCCACATGCTGCAAATTGCGGAAGGGAAATTGTGGAAAACAGATTTCGACAAATGACATTTCCACATCCCACATCCCGCAAGTTGTAGAAGGGAAATTGCGGAAAGCAGATTTCGCCAAACGACATTTTCACATCCTGCATCCCGCATCCCACAAGTTGCGGAAAGGGAATGGCGGAAGGGAAAATGCAGAGTCCAAACTTCTGCAAAGCGCATTCTGCATCCTACATCCTGCATCCCACAAGTTGCGGAAGGAAAAATCTACGGAAATTCGATCTGTTCATGAAAATTTCTAAGTCTAAAACTGGTTTTGAGCATTCAAGCCATCACCAATCCGGTTGATCTAGCTTCATAACAACTTAGAAAATTCATTGAAATGAAATTACATACACATATACATCATTCATATTCATTTATAAACAAGTACATTTGCAAGGATTGAAACACAAGAAATACTTATCTTTATCAGAATCTTGTCCCGCAACCAACTATGTTGCTGCAACATTCCACCCAACCATAGGCCAGTGTGCTCCTTAATCTCTCAGCATCATTGCCGCCCTTGAGCTGGGAATGATTTCCACAAGGAACTAGGGGACACAGACTCACACACAACAAGACTATACACCCACAGTCAAACCAATAATCACATCCCAACAGAGTCATCCCAATAATAGATGGGTTCTTGGACTTACTCAGCCAAACCAACACAAGGATGCACTATACAACAAAAGACATGTTCTGGGTATGGAAAAAATGTCCTAGGAAGCCAAAATCGAATATGGCAAATGGGGAAAACAACCCAAGTGACCCAAATCATTCAGAAAAGGTTAGATGGCCTTCCAAAGGCAAAAACGACCTATGTTCACACCCAACTTGTTCAGACCAAATGAAGAATGCCTACACAAAAATTACAAGTTCTGGGATTGAAGGAAAACATCATGGAGGCCAAAACAACAAGGAAATCGGGGAACAACAACCCTATGACCAAAATCGACTTCACAAAATGTTCAATAGCTTCACGTGGGTGAAGACGGCTCAGCAACCACTCCAAAATTGTGGTTCCCTCTTCAATTTGTTAGGCATTTCCCAAAACGATTCTCCAGCCATGGGGGAATGAAACAAAAACAAATCATGTCGGGGAAAAATAGAGGATGGAGGACTGAGAAGAGGAACAATCAACTGCCCGAGTGCCTCTCGTGAATGAAGGATGGATGATCAAAACGTCCCCACAGCTCCCCTAGAAAACGTGAGGGAAGATGAAACACGAATGCATGAGGGAATGGCGTATGTTTTTGGGTGTTTTCTTGCCCATATAGTTGAAACACATTCTTCAAGAATGGGTGCTTTTCCTAATTTGAATTTTTCCTATACTCTTCCCATTCCATTCAATAACTACCTCAACCAAATTATGGCACAAATAAATGGTTGGGGAAAATGACAAGAAAATGGTAGTTGATAGTTTTGATGGGTTTTCCCCAGTGGCTCAAGGTTAATATTCCCCCTCCTTCATGTCCTTGGGAAATCATGCCCCCATTTCATTATTTGTTGCATTGACATAGCTGGTTGTGGGTTTTTGCATATTACATGATGTCTACAAACGTGTTTGACTTAGAACATGAACCATATGCATCAACCATGATCACCTATACACCAAACATTAATCAATGACAGGGACTTGGCCTTGATCTCCTTGCCATGATTCCATATAATATTTACATCATATACATTTAATGCAAACGTGGTCAAAACCGGGGTGTTACATTCCCCTCCCCCTTCAATAGCACTGTCCTCAGTGCTTTACAAAAATTTAACAATTGTTATATTGGCACCGCCCTCAGTGCTCTACAAAAATGAACCAAAAATAGATGTGCCAATTGCATGGCATCCTCCAGATCCCATGTAGCTTCTTCAGGACCGCAATGCTTCCTCTGCACCTTTATCTGTCCAACGACGCGATCTGGAACTCTTCCAAGTCCTTGCTTACATGCATCTGCACACACCATAGGATCTTTTTCTGGTCTTGGAGAATCCTTCTCCTCAGCTTGGAACATTTCCAGCGTCTTTGGAAACCAGCAATACCTATGCTCAAGCAATGAGTCAATTCCCATGTCAGTATTCACAAAATTCTCCAAAATCATAGATTAATCACATGCACATGTATATTGATATAAAATCAACAAAAAGTTTCCAAGTGAACCAAATAATTATCTACATAAGTAGCTTCTCCTGGTTCCACATGTATCCGACTTGGATTTATACAACCATGGCATTCACAACCTTGCCCCACCCCATACCTGGGTGTGCATTAAAGGGTAGCCCAATTTCTGCAAGCCTCAGATTACCTGCAAATATATTTTAATCGAGATCTGGTAGCCCTGTCCAAAGCCCAGCACCTCTCTGGGTGCTTAATAGAAGCTCTACTTAAGGATCAACACTTCCTCCCAGCGCTGACTAATGCTCAGGCACTTACTTTCTAGAAGCCATAAACAAATTAAGTCACATGTCAGATTCATTTACGCGGGATTTATTTCTTAACAAGATTCTCAAAATCTCAGCTGAATCATTATGTACATGTGTTTTTACATAAACTCAACAGACATGTGCTAATTAATCAAATACTTATTTGTGTAGAAGTCTGTGGCCATGGTCATCCCAGCTTCAGAACCTAACACCTCCTTGGTGCTTAATATTGACAGCTCTAGCATAAGGGCCTAGCACCATCCCAGGTGCTCACCAATACTCAGGCGCTTACTTTCGAGACATCATAATACCTAGGGGTTATTCTCTTCACAGAGCCCCCACTCTCGTGGCAATCCCCTTACGGCGTGAATGTGTGCGGAAAGAAGTCTAACCGGATGTCTTACACCCTGGGCATCCCCAGTGATGCATACCGGTGCCTAGCTGGAAGGGGGGGAACAAAATCTATGTACATCCCGTACATCCTTCCAGAGGAGTCATCTTTCTCAACTGCATCCTACCGAGAGATATGTACTCCAGGGGCGGACCACCATCATCTCACTTGTGTTACATACAAGCATGCAATTTATATGAGATTTCATTATAAAAATAATTGCAATTATAGGTTTCCAAGCACATCCCCCCGAGAAGCTATGTATCCAAGTACATCCTTTCGAGGAGCCATGTACAACTAGTACATGTTTTCATCATCTCACCTGCATTAAATATAAGCATGCAGTTCATATGAGATATCATTATAAAATTTAATCATAGACTTTCAAATCTATTTCATGCCTAGATAAATTTCAAATTATCAAATGACTAATACATTGATAGTCAAATCCAAAATTTTGAATTCACAATTCTGCTTCCCACATAAAAATCATATTTTTGCAACCATGAGGTCATCCTCATATTGTTTGGCTTTTGCAAGTGGGGAGTACTCATCCCTGACTTACACATGCTTCCCAAAACCTGGACATTCGCATACAATGTGTCATCTTGACACCATTTTAGATAATCTAAATAGTTAATAATATTTAATTAACAATCATCAGCAAAATTTAAAATCCGAAGTTCAAAATCTATTCAGTTCAAAAGTTAGATTTCAGTTATGAGATCCTTCTTATAGCCCATGGCATTTTCCTTTCTGGGTTTCAGTGGGTACCACCAAACTGCTCTGCTCAGGTCATTCTACCTACAGTCTTCAGAAAGGGCCATTTCCTCATGGAACCACAAGTTCATACACAGGATTCCTCAGCCCATACATAGACTCAATTTTGCCTGCAAAATATTCTTTAGTGAACCTCCTATAGTATTCTGCAAGTGCCACAAAATATTTTGCATCTGTTAATTTTCTTGGAGCAGGCCAACATCTCATGGCCTCATCTTTTCAAGGTCTACAGATATTCCTTTATCTGAGATAATGTGACCCAAATAATGAATTCCATATTTGTAGAAGTCATAGTTTCTCAGCCTTGCATATAGCTGAAGCTTCTTGAGCAATTTCAAGGTCAACCTCAATTGTTCCACAAGTTTTTCCTCATCCTTTGAATAAGTAGGAATGTCATCAAGGAAAAAAAGAACATAGTTTCCCAAGTACCTGTTGAAAACATTATTCATGAGGCACATAAACATAGATGGTGCATTTGTGAAACCAAATGGTACCACTACCAACTCATAGGATCCATACCTTGCTCTGAGGGTTGTCTTATGAACATCTTCATCCTTGATACTTACCTGATGGTAAGCAGATCCCAAGTCAATCTTGGAAAATACCTCTGCTCCTATCATTTGATCAAAGAGGTCATCAATCCTAGGCAAAGGATACTTTTCCTTCACAGTGACCTTTCTTAAATGTCTATAATCAATACACAACCAGAGTGTATCATCTTTCCCCTTCTCAAACCCAACTGGTGCTCCCCATAGGGACACACTTGGCCTGATATGCTTCTTTTCCCACAACTCTTGCAGCTGCATTTTCAGCTCTAGGATTTATGGTATGCTCATCCTACAGGGTGTCTGGGACACTGGTGTTGTTCCAGGAACAAGCTCAAAGTTAATATTAATGTCCTTTAGAGGAATCCTCGAAATTTCATCAGGAAAAACATTCCTGAATTCCTGTAGCATATGAAATCCATCCAACCTAGGATTATCATACTATGTTGCCTCCAAAACATGAGTTGCATACCCTCTACAACCTTTCCCATAGAACTTCTTCAGCTACATTGTTGATGACTTCCCTCTAGAGGTCACTTCTGGAAATCATTTCACAACGCTTAGGTTGCCTTTGTCATCCAAGCACTCAAAAAGTCTTGTTGTAACAATCAAGCTTTGCTCTATGTGTTTCCAACCAATCCATTCCAATGAGGACATCACATGATCCGAGTGGCAGAACATTCATGGACATTTAATTATTACCTCACTGATCTTCTTCTTAGTTCCAGTGGCTAGTTGGACTAACAATGATCTTCTGTGATTTGACTTCTTCAAAGGGCACATCTAAACAAATCCAGGGGTAATATAGATGTGATTCGATCCAAGGTCAATCAAAACAGAAACAGTCTATTCAATGATCTCACCCTCAACTTCCACCACAGTTGAGTTATGACTTGCCTAGTGGTCTTCTAACACTGCACAAATTTTAGGAATGATCCCTGCTTCTTGACCCACGGTTTTAGCTTCTTGGGTTCTAGGGACTTGGCCCTCATTCCTATTCTCAAGTGGAAAGTTCCTACGCAGATGATGTCCTTCACATCCCCAACATTTGAGTGGTTCCTTTAGCTTTTCCCTCATCACTCTGGTCGGCTCAATCACAACTTGTGATAGCTGCTTTTTCCGCTTTAGGATGTGAGAAGGTTTAAAACCTTTCTTCCTTGGGTTAAGCTTCTCATTTTTATCGTGGTAATTTATCCTACTCCCTTCTGTCTCTGTTAAGTGGTTCCTAGAGTTTATCTACCTTTGGAGGTCTACCAAACTCTGTAGCATGACTGAGGTCATCCGGTTTTGCTCTACCAAAGCTTTGACCAACCTTTTATTTTCTTCTTTGCAATCCTACAACTCTTCCCTTAGGCTTCTTATAGTAGTTGCAGCATCTGGGGAACTCTCATGTTCCCACTTCCCAACGTCTTCAGTTCCATGAGCTTGGACCTTGTAAGCTGGCCTTACATTCCCTTCCCCATGTGGACAAATCTGGCATAAATGGGGTCCTCCACATCTCCATCATTGGAGTGGCTTTCTGCCATCTTGTGGGTCTCTTGGATTTTCCCCCATGGCATCCTTCCCATGTCCACAGGGATCCTGTGCATCATCCATGTTGTTATTATTCTTAGCACTAATCTTCTTTGACCTTCTTTGCCGGACCAAGATCAACTTCTCAATCTGCACCATGACTTTGAAAAATGTGTTAACAATAGCATTTGTTAGTCAATCTAAAAAATTCAAACAATTACTTACCAACTGCTTATTGTAGGCATGAACGGTCAAGATCGTAGTAGAATTCAAATCACGGTCATGGTGCATTTCGTTGGGTTAGCTAAGTTTAGCAATTTTGCTAAATAACACTCTTTCTTGCTGTAGTTTTCTTTCTGCAACCAATTGCTTAGCACATTTATACCAATGTTGCAACCAATGTCTCTGTCAAATCACAACCTGGGTGTTATTTCCATTTTTATCTGTTCAACTTGGCCCATTTAGGCCCAATGTTGTAACCAATAGCTCTGATACCATAATGTCATGTACCCATACCTCGTTATCATGCATAATTAAAAATTTACTACAGAACTGTTGTCATTCTTTGAAACACAGGGCATGGCTATGAAACACTCCTCCACAGTCATGTTCTGGTACCCCATGGTCATTAAATGTTGCATGTAAATTCTCCAACTTCCCAGTATCAGAGAAGAAAGATCTCAGAGGAGATTGGACGACGGAGAGAAATCACGATGGAAACCAACGATCACAAATGGTTCTGTATCCGGAATCGAATCAATGGCTCAAGATCATCCCGCAAAAATCGATGGCGCGGAGAGATTCACTTTTGGAATCAAAAACATATCAAAATTTCACTCTCGCACCCTGCATCCCGCATCCCGCATGCGAAACGGCCGTTGCGGAGATCTAAGTTGTGGAAATAAATTTTTTACCATAAGTCATTTCCGCATCCCGCATCCTGCAAATTGCGGAAAATAGATTTCGACAAATGACATTTCCACCCACCGCATCCCGCAAGTTGCAAAAGGGAAATTGCGGAAAGAAGATTTCACCAAACAACATTTCTGCATCCCGCATCCCGCAAGTTGCGAAAAGGGAATTGCGGAAGGGAAAATGTGAAGTCAAAACTTCTGCAAAGTGCATTTCTGCATCCCGCAAGTTGCGGAAAGGAAGTTGCAGAAGGAAAAATCTACAGAAATTCAATCTGTTCATGAAAATTTCTAAGTCTAAAACTGATTTTGAGCATTCAAGCCATCACCAATCTGGCCAATATAGCTCCATAACAACTTAGAAAATTCATTGAAATGAAATTACATACACATATACATCGTTCATGAAATATACAGTTGCATTAAATACATTCCATTCAAGCATTCATCATATTCATATTCATTTATAAACAAGTACAGTTGCAGGGATTGAAACACAAGAAGTACTTATCTTTATCAGAAGCTTGTCCCGCAACCAACTATGTCCCTGCAACGTTCCACCCAACCATAGGCCATTGTTCTCCTTAATCTCTCAACATCACTACCACCCCTGAGTTGGGCATGATTTCCACAAGGAACTAGGGGACACAAACTCACACACAACGATACTATACACCCACAATCAAACCAATAATCACATCCCAACACAATCATCCCAATAATAGATTGGTTCTTGGACTTACTCAACCATGCCAACACAATGATGCACTACACAACAAAAGACAAGTTCTAGGTATGGACAAAATGTCCAAGGAAGCCAAAATCGAATATGGCAAATGGGGAAAACAACCCAAGTGACCCAAATCGTTCAGAAAACGTTGGACGGCCTTCCAAAGGCAAAAACGACCTCTATTCACACTCAACTCGTTCAGACCAAACAAAGAATTCCTACACAGCAATTACAAGTTCTGGGATTGAAGGAAAACATCATGGAAGGCAAAACAACAAGGAAATCGGGGAACAATAGCCCTATGACCAAAATCAACTTCACAGAACGTTCAATAGCTTCACGTGGGTGAGTGACGGCTCAGCAACCACTCCGAAATCATGGTTCCCTCTTCAATCTGTTGGGCATTTCCCAAAATGATTCTCCAGACATGGGGGAATAAAACAAAAGCAAATCATGCCGGGGAAAAATAGAGGATGAAGGACTGAGAATAGGAACAATCAGCTTCCCGAGTGCCCCCCGTGAATGAATGATGGATGATCAAAATGTCCCCGCAGCTCCCCCATAAAACGTGAGGGAAGATAAAACGTGAACGCATGAGGGAATGGCGTACATTTTTTGGTGTTTTCTTTCCCATGCAGTTGAAATAAGTTCTTGATAGTTTTGATGGGTTTTCCTTAGTGGCTCAAGGTTAACATTCCCCCTCCTCCCTATCCTTCGTAAATCATGCCCCCATCTCATTATTTGTTGCATTGACATAGTTGGTTGTGGGTTTTTGCATATTACATGATGTTTACAAACATGCTTGACTTAGAACATGAACCATAAGCATCAACCATGATCACCTATACACCAAACATTAATAAATGACAGGACCTTGGCCTTGAGCTCCTTGCCATGATTCCATATAATATTTACATCATATACATTTAATGCAAACGGGGTCAAAACCGGGGTGTTACACCAGTGCACTCCTATAAATAGCTTTGCCCAAGTCTTACGCCACCCCAATCAAATCTCCAATCAGATCCCTAAGTCCCTATGATTTAGGATCTTGTCTCGTTGTTGAGTTTTGGATTGGATTTGATTGGTATCAATCACTCTAGCTTGCTTACACATGTTCTTTGGTGCCATGGTTGGTGTCCCCTCATGTAGTTGAGTTCTCCAAGTGTTATTTTCTTTATTAATAAATAAATAAAAAGGTTTGTTGTGCAAATGTGATTTCAGTCTTTGAGTTTCATAACTCATTACATAATAAAAATAATTTTTAAAACATGAAAATAAAAGCAATGTCATGGGGGTATTACATTTCTCCCCCCCTTATTCTTTTTTTTGTTTCACTAAAACGAGTATTTTTTTTATTAATATATAAAAGAGATGGGCCTTCGCCCAATTACATCATTTCAAGAATGTACAAGTTTGATCTTCACAACTTCTCATTTCTGAGTTAGGGGATTTGATACATCAGGCTAGGATTATCATTCAAATTCAGCATTCCTGGAGGAAGAAGACATGCCTGATTTTCTTTACGGTCTGTCAGCTTGTTCAAGTCATGAAGAATATGAAAGGAGGAAGCCGATACACAATCTATTAAGATGAAATGTAGCCTTTGCATAATCACGTTCAGATTGATATTAGATAACTCTTAAACAAAATTTAGAACTTTTATAATAATTTTTGAATCTCCGAATATTTGAAGGTTATTGAGCCCAGCTTCTTTGGCGAATTGACAGGATTTTAGAAGAGCATAAAGTTCTGCTTGATTATTTGAGAGTTGACCTAGTCCCCAACTGAAGCAATAATGAAGCCTTCCTCCCGAATAGAAGTTTAATCCACCTGCTCTAGCATTCCCCGAATTACCTTTTGACGCACCATCAAAGAAGATTGTCACTTTATTCTTCCTTTGCCACCAATCTGTGAAATCTGATTTCGAGCTTCTTACCTGCCAAAAAGGAGTGATAACAGGCCTTCCAATACTCAACTGAGGTTTCTCCATATGAATCAAGCCAAGCCATTTATGTTCCACTTTTTTTTATTGGGATCAAGATGAAATTTTCCAACCACTTTCGAGAGAATAGCCTTAGCTTTAATCGCTACAAGTTATGGTTTCGTGGATTTATTATTGAAAATCAAACCATTTCTGGCTAACCAAATTTTCCACCAAAACAAATTTGGGATAGATTGCCAGATTTTTTTCCAAGAATGACCTACGGAATAAATTCTCGGGTATCTGAGCTTCCAATTAGCAAAAATAATTACAGGTTCGGAAATTGAAGGAGCTGATACTAGCATCCCACTCAGAAGATGCATCCAAGCTGTCTGAGTAAAGTCACAGCCAACAAAAATATGTGTTGATGTTTCAGCAGCTTGTTTACAGAAGCAGCATCTAAAATGATCGACAAAACCTCTCTTTAACAATTTTTCACCTGTCAGAGCTCTCTAATGCATGAGAATCCAAGAAAAAAGTTGACTTTTGGAATGCTAGGGTATTGCCACACTGATTTCCAACAGTTAGCACTGAGAGAAGACTATCAATTGGAATGGAGAGCCTGGTATCCTAATGCAGGCGAGTAGACACCTGAGGTTCCCCAGCCCCATGCATCCTTACAATAAAGGTGAACCGAAGCCCATCCAATCAGTTTTATTATCAGCATATTCAATTGGGTGGCTAACATGTGGCAATCACGATCTAGATCAGGAAACCTCCACACCTCCCACTTTCCATCGCTGTCCCACGTAAAGATATCAGACAGTCTGAATATGCCATTGGATTCCAACCATTCCTTTATCTCAGTGATTGAAGGGTCGGAGTTTAAAGGAGGTTTACCATTTATTGAATCTTCCCATAAAAAAATTTGATTGCCATTACCAGGGATACAAAACAACTATTTTGAGAATAATTCTATCCCAAATCTGCAAAGATTCCAAATTATAGTGCATTTAGGAGTGTTGGACATATATAAATTCTAAAGAGATCCTCATTTAAGGTATCTTTTCCAAAATATTTGACTGACAGGGTATTTTTTGTTCGAAAAAAGCTGCCATAGCAGCTTACCTCCCATGGTTAAATTTAACATTCCCGGATCTTTGATATGAAGACCACCATCTAGAACTGGTCTCTTTACAATATCTCAATTAACCAAATGTGTGACGGTTCTGATTTCCTTTACCTCCTTGCTAAAGAAAATCTCTTAACAAATTGGAAATCTAATTCACAATCGATTTAGGAGCTAGAAGAAGTGAGGATTGATAGATTGGAAGAACTAAAAGAGATGAATTGATTAGAACAAGCTTCCCCACCGAATAAAGTCAATGACCACCCCATGAGGCAATCTTGGCTTTTAACTTGCTAATAATTTCCAACCAGAGGGATGGGTTGTTGTGACCTAGCGTTAGAGGAAGACCCAAGTACTTGACCTTATCCCATGTGACAAATCCATCAAAGCCTAAAGTTTGAGAAATGTTTGCAATAGTTGAGTGGTATGCATTCCAACTGTACACAGCGCTCTTCCGATTACTGATGAGAGCCCCTAAGATGGTGCAAAAATTCTGCATGATTTTTTTGAAGATTCTTGCCAATCTCAACGAGGCCCCTCCCAAAAGAAGTGTGTCATCCACAAAGAGGGCATGGTTGATAGCCTCGAATCCAACGGCTGACTTGATGCCTAGAATGATCCCCAATTTTTTTCCTGTGCTTAACTTCCTATTCAGAGAATCAGCCATTAAAATATAAAGAAACGACGATAACGAGAAACCCTGACGAAGACCATTGGAGGCTTGAAAAAAATTAGCTGGCCTACCATTTATTAAAGGTGCTATCCATGCAATATAGGATTTGATCATATTTATAAATGCTGAACTGAAACCAAAAGAGGCAAGAACTTTGTAAAGGAATGAAAGATTTACCCTGTCAAACACATTTTCCATGTCAAGTATTATTAACATACCCTTCTCATTTTTGTGGAAGCTGGAATGCATGGCTTCCTGAACTTGAATCACATTATCCAGAATGTGCCACCCTTTAACAAATACACCTTGAAGAGGAGAGATCATCTTTCCAAACAGAAGTTTAAGCCTGTTGGCTAAGAGTTTAGAAATAATTTTATAAGAAGTGTTACACAAAGAAATAGGTCTAAATTGATTAAGTGTGGAAGGTTTGGATTTCTTTGGGGATTAAAGCAAGGAAGGTGGAGTTGGTATTTCCACCTACTTTGGCTTTAGTTTGAAAGGCTTTGACCATCCTCAAGAGATATTTTATGATTACACTCCAACATACTCTATAAAAGTGAAAGGAGAAGCTGTCAGGGCCAGGAGCTTTATCAGGCTCCATGGACCAAATCACATCAATAATCTCTTTCTCTGAAAAGGTCATCATTAACTACCCATTCTCCTCCTCACTCACCAGGCTAGGAACATTGGAAAGAAAATCAGATGTTAAATCAGAATTTGATTCTCCATCCTCTTTAAACAAATCCTGGAAGTGAACTTCAACATCTTGTTTGATTTGAGAAATGCCTTTGATGGTCTCACCGCTTGAAGAGGAGATTTCAGAGATGTGGTTATAGGAGAGTCTAGCTTGAAATTTCTTATGAAAATAAGCAGAGTTTCTGTCTCCAGATTTCAACCATAAACTCTCGGATTTCAGACGCAAGAGCTCTTCTTCCCGCCTAAACGCTTTGAAATAATTGAACTGGGCCATTTTTTATTTTTCAAGCATTTTTGCAGTAATCTCAGAGACCTCCATATCCAATTGAATCGCATCCAAGTTTTCCAAAGCTTTATTTCTTACGCTGAGAGTATAAGGGAGAGATTTTATCCAATCCTTTAATGCAAGTTTGGTATTTTTCAATTTTTGTTCCCACACATAATTTGGAGAACCGATCACCTGGATGCTCCATGCATTTGAAACAGTATCCATAAAACCGTCTCTTGCTATCCGCAGGTGGTTGAACCTGAAAGGTATGGGGCCGATATTTTCCTCATCCTCCAATTTTAGCAAAATTGGCTTATGGTCCGACGTGAATTTTGGAAGAATGCTAGTGGAGAGAATTTTATTTTCCAGCAAAACAGAACTCTGAAGCAGAAAATGGTCCAGCCTAGTTGCAATATGAGTTGCTCTAGAACGATTGTTACTCCAATTGAATCAACCTCTTTTAGGTTTTAGATCCATAAAATCCCATGTTGAGATGAGATGCTCCACAATTCTGAGCATGGGATCTCTTCCACAAACTCCACAGAGTTTCTCTCTAGGTTCCAGATTGATATTTAAATCACCTGCCACTAATATGTTTGAAAGGTTGTTTGCAGCAAGAAATTTTTCCAATGAGGACCAACATTCTCTTTTCTCTTGAGAATTTACAGGAACATATAAATTGAAAATAGAAAGAAAAATATTGCTAGAGATGCGCTTAAGCTTTGTATAAATCCAGTGTTGCGTTTCAAAAGAATTTTTTAGAGAAAAAGGTCCTCTAACCACAAGGTTGCAAGGCCACCAGATGAACCCCGCGCACTCATAGCCTTCCTTGCGAATTTAATCCATGACTTTTTACTTAAGGAAAGAATATTGCTCTTATCTATTTTCATCTCTTGGAGCAAAAGAATGTCAGGGAAATCCATTTTTATTAGTTCTTTAACAACTTCTACTTTCGAAGAGTTTCCCAGCCCCCTACAATTCCAAGAGACGATGTTCATTATTTATTATTACTGGAAGGGGGAGGACCTCCTTTTGAAGGTCTGGCCCGAGTATTCATGCTGATTGTCATTTTAATGGTGGTTTGACTTCCTTACATCTTAATATGTTCAAATTATTCCTCTTGAACCGTCTTAAGATATTTACGCCCTTTTTTGGAATACCTCTCAAGGGGATCTTCATCCGATGAGCTAGTGTTTTCAGTCGGTTTCTTTTTTTTTTCCATTTCTGCATATGTAGGAGAATGTCCCTCCGCATGAGTGCTAAGATCTGGCTCTTCAATATCTTGGACTTCATCACTTTCCTAATTTTGATATTGAGGGACTTCTCCCTCTTTAAGCATCGAGGGCACTTGATCTTCAGGGACGCTCAATACTACAAAATTGTTTTGAGATGATAGTTCCTTCGGAGCTGTTCCATTTTCTTTCTGTTTATGCCCGGATAGATTGTTTCCCATCCCCAGTTCTCCTGTTTTCCCCTTATCTTTGTTTCCTTGCTTTGCTGAATTAGATTTTTGAACTTGAGTCCATTGTTCACCCTTCTCATTGATAGCTTCTTCCTCAACTCTTTTCTTACAAGATCTGGCAAAATGCCCGTAAGCATGGCAAAATATACACTTAAAGGGAAATTGCTCATAATCTATCTCTTGTACATGGGACCAGTCTAATACTGTCAAATTGATAGCTTCAGGAATCCCTACATCCAAATCCACTTCGACATAGATTCTGGCATAGGTAAATTGGTCTCTTCGTTCATCTCTATCAATATATTTCCCCAGGGTGTTTCCAATTGCTTCCAAAGATCTTGGGTTCCAGCAATGGAGAGGAAGGTGTGGAAGCCTAACCCAAATAGGGACAAAAGAATGGACATCTTGATTTGGATCGAAATCCAGAGTCCATTTGTTCAGGTAGATACCTTGAGGCCCCATAAAATATGGCCCATTCTTGAAGATTAAATCTCTATCTTTTGAATTTTCAAAAAGAAAGACATAGTAGCCCTTACCAATCAAATTGTTGCAGATGCCTTCTGAGATCATAGGTTTCCAATTCCTTTGTACCCACCCTTCGATTGCCTTTGGGGATGGCCAAATCCCAGTGAACTAACTAATAAGACCCCGTTCAACAATATTCAGGGTTGTTCGGCATGGTTGATCCGTAGGAAGATCCATTGTAGGGATGTTCTTAAGCTTCTTCACAAAGGACTGTTGGTTCTGGTTTAATTTCCTCTTGTTTCCTAAAGCAATTAATCTCCTGAAGGCATTGATATCAGAGGAAGGGGAGGATCCCCCTCCATCCATCATGACTTTAGCACTGCCAAGTTGTTTGCAGCCACAAACTACACCCAAAGATCAAGCAAAAATTTTCTACCAGATCTTCTTGTGCCTCACACAGATCTCCTTTTCAGGGAAAAACAAGACACACAACCATAAAGTTTAGAATGCACCTCCTGAGCAAAGGTATTATTCTTGTGCCTCACGCAGATCTCCTTTTCAGGGAAAAAACAAGACAATAAGCTAAGGAATAGGAGCAGAAACTTTAACCAGAATGCACCTCCTTAGCAAAGGTATTCATTTCTCCCCTCACAAAGGCAAAGACACAACTAAGCTACACTCTCCACCAAGAGAATTCCCATCCAACATTCCTGCAAAAAATAAAACCAAAGAAAACGCCCTCCATGATTGAGAGGAAGAGACCTCCGGCAATCGATCCAACAAACCAAAGGAAGCAACAAAGATCAAGAAAATTGAAGGTTCTTGAAGCCAAATTTCAAAAAACGATAGATCTCTATCTCATCCCCCCCTTTTTCTTAACACCATCCTCGGTGTTCTTTTTATTCTCGAGCTCCCTTGCTCATTCTGGAACATGGAGGGATATGCTTCACACATTTTATCCTCCATTTCCCAAGTTGCCTCTTCAGGGCTGAAGTGCTTCCATTGCACTTTTATTTGAACGATGGATCGATTCCGAAGCATACGTTCCTTCCCGTCTAGAATGTAAAAAGGTTCGGTCTAGAACTTGCCCTCGGGTTCTACCTAGATCACTTTCCAGTCAATTATATGAGTAGCATCATGTATATATTTTTTCAACAATGAAACATGAAATACATCGTGTACTTTTATATTAGGTGGAAGTGCAAGTTGATAGGCTACCGACCCTATCTTAGTTAACACTTCAAAAGGTCCATAATACCTTGGTGCTAGTTTCGAACATCTTCCCAAACTCAAAGAACTCTTCTTTGACTTTACCTTTAGATATACATGATCGCCAATGTTGAACTCTCTTGGAGTTCGTTTTAAATTTGCATAACTTCTTTGTCGATCCTGGGCAACTTCTAAGTTTTGTTGAACCTCTTTCACCATCTGTTCCATTTCTTTTAATATGTCTGGTCCTAGAACAATCCTGTCAGGAGGGTTATCCCAAGACATAGGTGTGCGACATTTTCGGCCATACAAAACTTCAAATGGACTCATTTTCAATGAAGCTTGATACCCATTATTATAAGCAAATTTTACTAAATGCAAATACTCTTCCCATTTACTTGGTTTATGCATTACATACATTCACAACATATCTTCTAACACTTGATTAGTTCTTTCAGTTTGTCCATCCGTTTGAGGATGATAAGCAGTACTGAAATTCAATTGTGTATCTAGACCCTTAAACAATGATTTCCAAAAGTTACCAGTAAATTTCACATCTCTATCACAAATCACAACCTTTGGAATACCATGTAACCGAAATATTTCCTTCATAAAAATTCCAGCTATATTAATGGCTTTGAAAGTAGACTTTGCAGGTACGAAGTGAAAAACTTTACTTAACTTATCAACAACTACCATTATTGAGTCATGTTGCTTATTTGTTTTAGGTAATCCTATTATAAAATCCATGCTTATTATCTCCCATTTCAATTTTGGAAAAGGTAGGGGTTGCAGTAGCCCAGTAGGATGTTGATGTTCAATTTTTACTTGTTGACATTCAATACACCTAGCTAGGTAATTTGCAACATCATTCTTCATGTTAGGCCAATTATAGGTTTTTCTTAACTTCATTATAATCTTTTGGTATCCTGGATGTCCGGAATATGGTTTCTTATGTAGTTCATTAAGAATTAACCATTTTACTTCTTCAGAATCTGGTATGTAAAATCGATTTTTATAAACTAACAAGTCTTCCGAGCTTATAGAATAAGCTGAATCACTTCCCTTATCATTTGTTTCCAATTGTTCTCTAATCTTTAAGTACTCTTCATAATTTTTAGCTGCTTCTTTTATTAAACCTCCGAGATTTGTTTTATAACTGTTGAAAACAGCTGAACAATGTGGAAAGGCATTCCTACTTAGGGCATCTGCCACTTTGTTCTCTTTTCCTTTGATGTGTTTAATTTCAAAATCATACTTGCTCAAAAAGGATAACCACCTTTCTTGGTGAGCATTCAATTTTTGTTGATCAAATAAGTATTTTAAGCTTATGTTATCTGACATTAAGGTAAATTTTCTTCCTATTAGGTAATATCTCCACATCTTTAATGCATGTATTATAGCAGCTAATTCCAAGTCATGTGTTGCATAGTTCCATTCAAGTATTTTATTCTTTCTTGACTTGTAACTTATTACATAATCCTCTTGTAATAACACACCACCTAATCCTTCTATACAGGCATCTGTACATACTACGAAGTCCTTGTATGGATCTGCAATCCTTAGAATAGGTGCAGTGGTTAATAAGTGCTTAAGTTTTTCAAATATTTCTTGACATTTATTAGACCAATGAACCTACAATAGTAACTTGTGATTCCCATAAATGATCGAATCCTGGTTACATCCTTAGGAACTGGTCAATCATTGATTGCCCTGATTTTATCTAGTTCCACCGAAATACCTTCCTTAGTTATTACGTTACCTAGGTACTGAATTTCATCTTGAAAGAATTCACACTTGCTAAACTTTGCATAAAGCTTATGTTCTCTTAAGGTTTGCAAGACTGACTTTAAATGTTCTTTATGCTCTTCCTCATTTTTAGAGTATATTAAAATATCGTCAATAAATATTATTACAAACTTATCTAAATATTTGTGAAGAACACTGTTCATTAAACACCTAAACATGGATGGGGCATTGGTTAAGCCAAATGGTACAACGAGAAAGTTGTAATGCTCATACCTTGTTTTGAATGCAGTTTTATGGACATCCTCGTCCTTAAGTCTTACTTGATGGTAACCAGACCTCAAGTCAATTTTATAGAATACCAACACTCCCCGTACTTGGTCAAACAAGTCCTCGATGCGGGGAAGAGGGCATCTATTCTTAATTGTCATTTTATTTAATTGTCTATAATCGACACAGAGCCTCAATGTGCCACCCTTATTTTTAACAAACAAGACAGGTGCTCCCCATGGAGACACACTAGGTCTAATATATTCTTTATCTATTAACTCTTGTGATTGTAATTTTAATTCTATCAACTCAGGTGTGTTCATTCGATAAGGGACCTTCGAGTCGGGTACTGCTCCAGGTACCAATTCAATGGTAAATTCAATATCCCTCCTCGGAGGTAGTCCCGATATCTTTTCTGGAAAGACTTCTTTAAAATCACCTAAGAAGGGAAGATCCTCTAAATTAGGTTTTGTTTCCTTATCATTAGTTTCGGTGATGTGTACAGCAAATACCCTACACCCTTTTCTAGCACACTGCATAAATTTTCCTAGTAAGAACCTTCTTTGAAATCCTTCTAACCATTTTACTTTCACCATTTTCATCAATACAATCAAAAGTTTTCTCAAAGCAATTTAGCACAACTTTGTGTNATGGTAAAACATTCAAATCTACTTTTGTAATCAAATCTTGCATATGAACTTCACAACTAGAAATAAAACTGGTTACTTTTCTTTTTGTTCCAGTGGCTAAATGCACTAACCACGATTTTTCAAAATCATACTTTCTCATTTTACAAAAATCTACTAACTTAGGAGATATATAAATTAGGGTAGAACCAGAATCAATTAATATAGAAATAGGTTTGTCAAGGATATTATCATCTACCTCAATCATGGAGGGTTGATAATCTGCTTGATGATTGTCCAGCGTTGTGCTAATCTTCAGTATGTTTCGAGCAACTTCTCCAACCGTGGCTGCTTCTCGAATTGTGTGAATATTCCGATTATCCTTTTTATGAGGACAATCCCAATAGAAATGACTCCCCCCACAATCCCAACACTGCAAGGGTTCTCTTTTTTATTTCTTTACTTTTCTTATTAAAAGTAGTATCTTTATACTCAGCAGTTCTCATAGGTTGTTTATACTCCTTTCTTATTGTTTCTTGTTTGTCCTTGAAAGTGTTTTTCTGGAAACTTTTATGTTTATTAAAAGGTTTGAACTCTCTTCTCTTGAAATTAAAAGGATTTTCACTTTTACTCTTGGATTGGTCATATGTTAATTTGGCCTTCCTCATTGCTTCATACAAAATTTTCGGTTCATCAAACTCCAGTTTGTCTTTATAAAAGTTAGGCAAGCAACCTAGAAACCTTTGTATTTTAGGTTTTTCTTCGTTTAAGTAAGGCACATATCTTAATAGGGATAAGAATTTAGTACATAAGTCATGCATGGACATGGATCCTAGTCTTAGCTCATAAAAATCCTTAGCTTTCCCTTCGCAGTAATATTCTGAGAGGTATTCCTTTTTAAACTAGTTCCAACTTACTTTCCTATCATTTATTCGTTTTTCTCTTTTTAAGTCTTGCCACCAAATCTCAACCTTTCTGACTAGATTGAAATTGGCCATTTTTCCCTTCATGTAGTTGGAGTAATTGTACATAGTGAATTACTTCTTCATCCCAGAGAGCCAAGCCTCGGCTTCTTCTCCATTTTTGACTTCGTCGTCAAAGGTAGGAGGCTTTATTTTTTTAAATTCTCCGTTAGCTCATCTTTATATTTTATTTTCTTCCTATGTCTACCCTCAAAACTACCACTAGAATACTCTGATTCACTAGATAGATGGATTCCGTCATAGTAAGGACAATTAGAGGATGATTTTTCTTGTCTACATTTCTTTTTTCTCTTTTCATTAGTTATCTCATGCAGTTTATATAGTAGGGCTTCATTTAAGTCTTCTTGATTTTTCAGTAACCTTTCATGTTCAGTTTTAAAGTTCATAATTTCTTCTTGTAAGTCCCTCACTGTTTATAGAATCTCAATATTAACAATGTTGGTAATTGGTGGATCCTCATTATTAGGTTCAACCCATGCAGGTGGGGTAGGGGATCGTCTTCCGGCCATATCTTCCTGCAGTTTAGTAAAACAATTTTCTACTATACAAGTAATAAGAACAAAAATTTAGACATCGTTAGTTTTCAAAAATATGTGTATGGACAACATAGGGCCAAGTGTCATAAGTTGGGCTCTGATACCCCAATGTAACTCCCACTCATAGTACTAAACTTGAAAAATTTACTATATGAAAAAAAAAACTTGTGTCACTTTAATCCAATGTAATCCAATATAAACAAGTTTCCTCTTATACAAATATAAGTCTACATCATCTATTTCATAAAACAAGTTACATTCATTATCAACTCCAACAATACTTTTGCATAGTTAATTAACAAGAAAAACATTAATAAAACTACTCTACATTCCAACTTGTTTTACAAAATATATAAAATGTATCTTAAAAATATTGAGCCACTCATTATATATTATATATACACTATGACTCCGACTTCTTCCTTCATAAAGAGTCGAACATTCACTTTTTGAGTAATCATTATTTGCTTCGAATAACATCCATTTATTAAACCAGATGACTATTACTTTATATAAAACAATTAATCTATATTTTATGGAAAAACATGACATTTTATGGAAAACAATTTTCACTTCATTAACCTATTGACATTCCTGATGAAAATCATGTGAACATAAGTCTATTTTATGATGGCAGAATCGTTATTTTAGGTGGCGTATTATCTTAAGAATAAAACTAAGAATACGATATATTATTTTACTAAAAAGTAGTATTTAATATAAACAAAATCTTAACAATGTGACTGCTCCACGCATTCTGATGCTCTACCCATCTAAGAGGTGAAAATAGAATCCGGTATATCGGGTAAATACGGGTAAATCTCTTCCATAAAAAAAAATATGGTAACCTTATTTAAGCTCCCTAAACTCTTGGACGGTTCAGCTTAGCAGGTTAAAACCCTACTTCAAAACACCGAACAAAGATAATATATGTCAAACTGTTAGTTCAAAGTTTTAACAATTTTAAAATAACGAAGCCATCGTATTTTTTTTGGGTGTGCTTGAATGTTATTTCAAAAGTCTTAACAATGTTAAAATAACTAAAACATAAAAAAATAACAATACATTGTTATTTCAATGATACATTTTAATTATATTTTGATGGTCTATTGTATCATTATTTCATTGATACATTTTAATTTACCATGACTATTGACAAAATCAGATATGCTTTACAATGAAGTCATGCAAATAGAAAACAACACTTACTCCAAGCTCGAATGTACAATTTATTTCCGGTCTTAAGGTATGATCATCCTTCCATAGTACCAGTTGAAATCTTAGAAAAGAGATTGAAATCAAGATCTTCGTAAACAAATTAATCATCTTTTCTTCAATTTAAAAGTATGGCTGCCGGTTTAATGAAAAGATCATAGGTAAAGAAGTAACGTCGGTTTACTCCACGAGATCCAAATAGGAAAGGGGGAAAATCGCATGCACAAATCTAGCTCTGGTCGGGATGCAGTCAATAAAATAAAAGGATCGTATGTAGAGAGTTTGGAAGAAGAGTATATATATAGATCGATTTCAAATAAATGTAAAACGCATACAGTGCAGCACTAGAAACATTTTGCAACTTTTTAGATCTGAAAAATATATGTCCAAGAAGCAGGAGAATGGCATAATTAGCTCTGAATATTTAAGATAATGGTCTCTATAAATATAATGTAGATCAAAACGAAAATGGAAGTCCAGGCGGACCTGTGGGATCGAAACTGAGTTTTCAAGATAAAAAGTATAGTAAAACCAAACACAAACCATTGGGATTGAAAGAAGGCATGGTCAGATCTCAGTTTTTTAAGCCAACGTAGGTATTGGGTTTGTTGGTTATCCTTCAACACAGTTCCACAGATTTATGGCATAAAAGAAACGAAAAACAAATGCAGGGATATGGATCCCTGCATACCCGATATTTGAAGATTACATAAAACTATAATGCATGCCAACAACGTTTTTGCAGAAAAACGGGTCCACACACACAGATAGAAAATTACACAGATCGCAGACCTTTGGGAAATTAGATATGAGTGTTGAGGGTAATTATAAAAATATAGTTTACAGTTTAACAATAAATCCCAACGCAGGTATTGAAAACTATAGATTCGAGTTCAAAGCGCATATATGTAACCGTTCTGGGAAACCATCAACACATAAGGAGGTTTGGACAGTGTTTTAAGATTGTATGCAGGAAACATGTGATTCGATCTGCGTTTTTCATTCATGAACAAATCAAAAGTGATTTGGGGATTAGGCGCATGGCTGTGTAAAATATAATTGTTGGGTCTGCATTAAAAATGGTTACATAAAACTAGCGATCTGAAGGATCAACGCAGACACAGGGGATTTGAACCCAGATCCATGATTATAAAATAAAATGCAGTAATTCAAGATAATAATAAAAAACAAAAAACAATTTCAGCAGATTGTAGTCTATACGTATTTTCGTTTCGTATTAACTTGATACGGTATTTATCGACAATAATTTTTTCATTTTGAAAACAAAATCTTTTCATTCAAATAAGTTTTAACTAAATAAATGATTACCAGGCAATATCGATCATATTTTTCACAAAAAAACATATTTACAGATCTATGAATAAGAAGGCTATCATATATCTACTTACTTGAATCTAGACGAAAACACACACTTGGAGAATCAACTCCTCCCAACCATAGGAGGCAACAACTCAACGATTTTCTTTGTTCCACCCCCGAGCTGGATCACCAACCATGCCCTAGAACAACAAGTGACTTCTTCGTGTCACTCAATCCTCAAGTCCGTAACAAGTTTTCACGATGGTCTTATAAAATAGAAAAAATGCTCATCACATGCACTCAACAATCATTTTCCCCATGCACAACACGACATCCTGTGATATTCTAGTGCACTCATATAAATAGCTTTGCTCAGGGCTTATGCCATCCCAATCAAATCTCCAATCATATCCCTAAATCCCTATGATTTAGGATCTTGTCTGGTTGTTGAGTTTTGGATTGGATTTGATTGGTACCAATCACTCTAGCTTACTTACACATGTTCTTTGGTGCCATGGTTGGTGTCCCCTCATGTAGTTGAGTTCTCCAAGTGTTATTTTCTTTATTAATAAATAAATAAGAAGGTTTGTTGTGCAAATATCATTTTAGTCTTTGAGTTTCATAACTCATTACATAATAAAAATAATTTTCAAAACATGAAAATAAAAGCAATGTCATGGGGGTATTACAAAGGTGTACAATAACAACTAATAGACCCACTAATAGACCCGAGCCTATATCAATAATATGTAATACACCACTATATAGGGGGTAAAGTGCCACACTATAGGAGGGAATATGTCTAACATTTAGGGCTTAACATCCAACAATAAGAAAATGATAAACATAATCATACCATTAGAATTTGTTTACCAAAGTATCGAAAACTCATGCAAGATAGCTAATTATACATGTTCAAGTCCCATCCCATTCTAGGCATGTATATACTACTCTAAGTTGAGAGGCCATATCTATCTATGGCAATCGATTTCAATTCTTACGCCTTAAGCTACTAAGTGGTCATTGGAATAGGTTACCTAAATCAACTGTCAAGTCTTGAAGGAAACACAACTGTCAAGAATTACGATTGTATTACTCATCCATACCTCGATCAACAAGGATGTTGATTAAAAATTTCAAGAAAACATATACAAATGAATGTTCCTTGAATAAAAAGAAAAGATATAATCATATTGTTAAAATTGCAATTTTTGGTAAAAGGTCCTTACTTTAGTTTGTAGATATAATGTATCTTAGTTACACCCTATTTTTTTCATAGATACACATAATTATTTTGCATTTGAATAATACACTTCAATTCTTGTTCCATGGTCAAATCGTTGCATGGACTCATAGAAAGTTGTAGGTAGTTGTTTTTATTAGAAAAACCATTATGAGAAAATGAGAGCATATGTGCTTATTTGGAGTTGGTTGTATAATATTAATATTGCATATGCCATAGGTTGATAAATTTATCCTCACTAACGTTGATGATGGTGATGTTAATAGTTATTAATAAACTAATGTTGATGATGGTGATGTTAATAGTTATTAATAAACTAAATCTTATTAATACTAATGTTCTTTGTATATATATTTAATCAATATATATGTTGTAGATTTATAAGGAGAGAAATAGTGCATTAGGTACAGGAATTTATTAGGTAGGGGATATTATAACACATGAATTTATATTAGGGGATTCAACACTCTAAAATATTGAAACAATATATTGCCTAGTATATAAAGGTTAAGGGTATTTTTAATATATTAAAAACATATAGATATCAAGGGGAGTTTATAATTATGTATCTAGGGCTTGAATAGTTTATTCGGGTACTTGAATTGGTACTTTATGTTTGAAGTTGGTCTAAATATGATTGTGTGTGAAGTCGTATTCGTGTTTGAATAAATATGTTCAATGTGTGAAGGTGGTGTGATCCGATTGTATTTGGATTTAGAGTGATGTTTGAATAGGTATGATTTGTGAGTGAATGTGGTGTGAAGTTGATTGGAATGACTATATCTTAAGTCAGCTTGTGTTTAGAGGGTTGTTCCACATCTTGAAATATTTTCTCACTAATATTCCATATTTCACCTTACAAAGTTTCTATAAGTTGCTACGTACATAGATAAAAACATATTATTATTATTAATAAATAATAAAATAAATATAATGTAATTATTGATTAAAAGAGTCAAAAGACATGTCCTTTATATTTGAAAATGCACGATGGGTTTATATATTCAGACATATTTATCAAATTAATTTAGAACATAAATTGTTGTAACATAGATTATAATATTTGTACCATGCCACTATATTAAGGGTAAATATAATAAGGGTTATTAAAAATATAATGGAAAAATGGATATATGGGATATCTAATTAAAATAAAGGTTTTTTAAATTGGAAAGATTTATTAGAAGGGGGTTTAACAAAAAGATTTTTAAATGTATTTCTTAATATCTAGTGAAATTACAGGTATTCTTTAATACCCCACGATCACATGTGTTATGTCAAAGGTTCATAAAATGACGCCCAAAACATTATGACTTTATAAGCATTAT
Organism: Pseudotsuga menziesii; assembly: GCA_001517045.1. Lineage (NCBI taxonomy): Eukaryota > Viridiplantae > Streptophyta > Pinopsida > Pinales > Pinaceae > Pseudotsuga > Pseudotsuga menziesii. Next base: position 971,280 of record LPNX010336611.1, on the reverse strand, counting down.
GAGTTTATTGTTGATTGCATTTTCTTAATATTACACTTTTCATAAATTAATGATCTTCTTCCTCTACTTAGATTAATGTTGTAAATAGTTATTAATAAAATACATCCTAAAAATAATCTTTAATAATATTTTAAACTAATTCAGTTTATATATGTACCAAAAGTACGAATGTAAATGTCTTAGATCTTAAAAAGAATAATGTACTGACCTTTGAAAACCAAAAAAAATTATATATAAATTTCTCGGTCCATATTCTTAAGGATATGGTCTAATAATGGTGTGCTGGGTGGGACAATGTTTCCCAACCCATTAGAGTTCAAATCCGGTCATCCCTTGATTCCAAAGTGAATAATAAGGCTCCACATTCTTCAAATTGAAAAAAAAAAATTACTAAAGACACTTTTTCCTAGACAATCTCCTTGTCGACTAATGAAAAATAATCAAAATAATAAATGCTACCCTTCATTTTTAAAGATTCTCCATGCAAATTTTGGATTAAGTGAATATTGAAATCCAAAAGCAAATTGTGGGTTCCTAGATTTAATGAGGGAACTCTTTTCTAATGGTTCATTGGGCATTTTTCTAATGGTCCATTGGGCATTTTGTTACAAAAATTATCTTCTTTTGTATAGTTTCCTTGTTTTTCAATATGTTTACACAATTATTAAATTTTAATTATCTTCATTTAAAAAAAATTCAACATCCAAATTATTTCTATTTTTAATTATTAGTATTTATGTAATATAGTTAAACAATTTATATGAAAACTTATATTAACATGATTTTACAACTAGCATTTGCATCAAGAGGTGCAAAGAAACGCCGAGAGGGTAAAAATATTGTGTCTTTTTGCAACTAAAACTTTTGTGACATAATTAGTCATAATGAGACAGTAAACTGATAGATAAACCTGAACTGTACCTTGTATCATAGTACGAACTGTGAGACCCTGAAGAGTGTAATAGCATGATATTCTTCGATTATTTTGTGCAAATTATATACATCCGTGAGAGATCACACAATGTCTATGTCCTATGTTTTGCATTAAGAAACACCATAAGGTTCAATTTTAAATTCCGCAAGATCCGCGTTTCCGATTTCTGACATATAATGAGCTCTCTACTTAGGTAGGTATGGTAATCTCTTCTCCTTTATTTGATTTTTTATTAAGTGAATTTATTGGAAATCGGAAACCTCGATTTTTTTATTTATAATCTTGATTCATTTCTCCGATTTCAGGGTTGATTAAAGAAGGTTTGATTAACATACTCCCTAAAAAAATATATTTTCATACTCAATTAGTAAATCACGAAATTAAAACATTTCAACACAAATACATACATCGACATTTTCGATTTCCGAGTTTTTATTTATCGGATATCGGAATCTGATATCAGATTTTGTATATATTTTGTCGTTTTCAGAGTATCTATTTTAGGTTTCTCTGTTTTCCCGATTTCCGATTTTTGATGTTTGAAATATCGGAAACGGGAAACACGACTCTTTCCAACACTTTAGGACTCCGCAAATGGAAAATCAAAAGTAAATTTTGTCAATTTCCATTTATGCATAGGAAATTATGATTAATTTCTTTTTCTGATTTTCGTTTTTGGCCGTTTGAGTTCGCTTTTTTAATATTCGAATTTAGGGTTTTACCACTGTTATTGATGCTTTTTGAGTCTGGTCAGTTGTTTTTACAGTGCATATCATGTGCGTCATAGCGGTCGGAGTTGTAACTTTCTAAGCGTTTCCACCTATAAGTTTTCGCCGTGTGATTGTTTTTTTTCTAGTAAATTTGAACTTAGGTTGTTTTTAGACATGCTTGCTAAAATTCAATCAGAGAAGGAATCTGCCACAACCAGGAATACCAGATCTAAAACGGCTCTTCAAGAGCACAAAAACAAAGATCCTAATGTCGATGTTTTCACTGACACCGGTGGTTATGTGTCTGAGAGCTTAAATATTGAGTGATCCAGAATTTATACTATTTTTGACAAGGATGACTTTTCTTGTGTTGATCATGACCAACCTACATACCTTCAGATATGCAATTCTCAGCTCCATCGTGTTGTTTCCAGACCCCTATTTATGCCTTACACAGACCCTGTTAAGTGGGCATTGGATCACGTAGACCCTAAGGAAGGAATATTTTGTGTTATCCATAATGTCGTTATTGCTTCGTTCCGTCCAGATATTTTTTCTAGGGCTTATGCTTTTCCAACTCCCAAGCAGCTTCTCTTGTCGAAATTTGTCGACGAAAGTCATGCCAATTTGAATTACGAACAAGTGGTGAAATGTTGGATGTAATAACCAAGAATTGATATTCTTGTTTCACTTCCAGCATATCCAGTATCTTGGTTCAGGGAACCGTTTTCCTTACTGTGCGCTATGATTTGCAGGCTATATGGTTTACCCAATTGTTCGCCATTCAAAGCAAAGTGGGTTCCTTTGGTGAACCATATATTGCTTACAGGTGATCCTTTCAACTGTGCGCAAATTTTGTCGTTTAATTTGCGTGAGGAAATTGAAAAATATGAGAAAAACCCCGAGAATCGTAAACCATCTTTCTATATGTCAAGGTTTGTAATGGATGCATTATGTGCGTCGACTGCTTTCCCGACTCTAAATTGGAATTGGACTGACCAATCTCCACCGGTTCATATATATTGCACTGGTATGTGGGACGACAATTTCATCCCTCACGTTTATGAACTCTGTGACCTATTTCTCGTTTCAATGTACTACAATATTTTTAAAGTTGATGCTCTTGCATTCTCTAAACGTGCAAGGGAAATGATTTCAACGTTTGGTGACTGGTATGTAGGACAATATTTCTCTTACATAAGAATTTGGGGCAGTAATATAGTCCATTTGCTTCCTAGAATAGTTCTAGACCGAATGGTGCTTCAAGAATTCGCATGTCAGACTGTTATTGATGGCGTTTTACCCAAGTTGACCAAACATAAGAAGAAGAGATGGCCGAAATTTCCCGTGAATATTGGCAACTTTACGCTACAGAGTCTTGCTCATGTGTCTTCGGTGGGAAAGGAGATTTATGTTATGAACTTGGGGGAGGCATTCAAAAGAATTCATGACCCAATGGGATATTTGGCTGATCTCTTTGCTCATGATCACTTGAAATTCCAATATGTTCATGAAAATGAACCCGATGATTCCATGTTTCGAGGAGCTACCAATTTTTAGGAGGCAATGGATAAAATTACTGATCTAGAGACAAAGTTGATTCTGTACAAGTACCAAAAGGATCTTAAGAAAATAATTGTTGGAGAAAGAGGAGATAAACTAAAAATAAAAGAAGATCTTGAAAAGGAAAAGACAGAACAAGAAGCGAGAGAGGATGGAGCAAGTTTTGTTGTTTCTCTTGTTGCTCAACACAAGGAGAAAGGAAAATGTGTCCTTCAAGTCTCATCCAGCTTTTGTATTGGCACAATGGAAGATACGCTACAGAAAGGGCCAGAACAGGCTCTCACTAAAACATATTGTGAACAGGCTCAACTACTAGAAGCACCGACAAAATAAAATCTCATGCCTTCGATCTCAATTGCCAAGAAAGAGCAGACTCATGTCGAAGATGCTTCTGCACAGAAGGTAATTTGTTTATCTTCAGGTCAGATTGAGATTGATAATATGAATGTGGAACAAGACCCTGAGGTTGTTATAACTATGTCGAATATGCAAACGTTTCCCAGTATGTTAGGTTCATCATCTTCCCAACATAATTTTTTCGAGGTAAATTTGTCATCAATAAATGGAGCTACTATTAGCATGCCCATTTTTTCAGTTAATTCACTTATTGATACATGTCCTACATTGTCAATTCCCCAGCTGTTTGAGGTCGAAATTACTTCTATCTCTATGAGTATTTCTGAAAAGGAATAGTTTCATATGTCTAGTTATTTTACATCACTCACCTTTACCTCTACCTCAAGTCCTATGGACATTGTCCCACTCAGGATAGAAATTCCTATAAATCAAATGGAAACTGATTCGTTGGTTACCATCCAACACGAGATGAATTCATCATCAGAAGTGATAACAGATTTTGAAGAAGATGCAGTGGTATCCATGGGAAAATATTATTGGCGTAAAACGGATAAGCTGTGGTTAAAAGGGGAGAGAAGAAAGAAAGACAAGGCTCAGGAAAACATGTGCCTGCCCTTGGTCAAGTTGTTTGGAAGGCGGATACAAGTGATCTTTCGCAAGGAGCATTGGATGTAGCAGCTGCCATGGGAGTTTTCGGTGGAGATAATTTTAAATCAGTTTCACAATTAAGTTTGGCTTTTGGTGAAAAAGAGAAGGAATTGGAGAAGTTGAAACTGTGACTTAGCAGAGGCAGAAAACAGGCATGAACAAGAAATTGTTAAGTTGAAACGAGAACATGAAGACAGAGTGGAGCAATGGAAGATGAAAGATAAAGATTTGAGAATGCAGAGGTTGTGAATCAACAACGAGCAGAGTAAATTGCTCTTTTCAATGAGCAGTTGAAAGATGTTCAAGTAGGTTTGAAAGCCTTGTGTTTTCTAGATATGACACCCAAGGATTTCAAACAAGTACTATGTAAATTGTAGGAAGAGTTCCGACAGGATGCGATAGATCTGTATACTTGTTTTCATGAGATGCAAGGGTTGTATGACAAGTTTAGCAAACATTTTGAAACTATTGAGGATCACCATGATCGGATAAAAAAGGAATCTGTTGCTTTAGCAAGTAACAAGTTGGAAAAAGTATATTAAGGAAAGACCTAATGGCTTGCCAATTTTAAACAAGTTATAGCTGAAAACAACTGAAGTTGCGATTCATACATGGGAGGGTATCTTTGATTCAATTAAAGGTTTAATAATTTCAGGACAAATGGTTTGTGAACAAAGGTGGTCAGATTCAAAGAATTTGCTAACCTATTTGATTTTTCATGTTTTGGATCTTATCAATGAGGCACCTTCGCGCCAACTTCATTCAGAAGAAGTTCAAAAGGAGTTTGATGATTTGAAAGAGTTGATCCAACAAATTAGTCAGTCGACAGTGCAACAAATTGATAAATGGATCAAAGCTCCTCATGCTTCAATAGCTCGGATAAAGGTGTTCATTAAACAATGGAAGAAAGTGAGACAGGAGGAGATTTCCTCCAAAATTTGCAAGACCGAAATTCAGTTGAGGAGTGCTCATTTTCAGGAAGTCGATGAGATTTTGGAGCTATTTGGAAATTGGTGTTCTGCCCTTGTGGAAACATAGAAACTATTCTCGTAACTATGTAATCTTATTTGAATAGAAATAGACATTGTGTTATTGGGTACTTGCAATCTGTGTGTTTTTAACACTTTGGATATTGTTCTTTGATATTTTATTTTGTTAAGTTGCTCTAAAGTAAGTTGGAAGAAATAATCTTGATTTGCATGTGTGCACATTAATTATTATTTTTCTTTATTTGTTATATCCGGGAGTCTGTTTAAGTGTTATTATACAGTTATCAATATTATCAAATCAAGTTTACTGCACTATTAGTACGAAAAATGCTATTGGCAATTTCCGACACTTCGGAATTCGGAAATATATGTAGCGTATTAATTCTCATGTCGTCATGATTATTTTCGTGACTCAACGAGAGAAGAGAATGATCTTCCCAGGTTTACAAATATTCGTGGAAAATATAATAATCTCTATGGAATTTGTCAAAAAAAATCACTTTTACATACATAAAACCTCTATCACAATTTGTGAAAAATGCAGCTTTATATGCATAAAATATCTATCTGTCTATGAAAACTGCATTTTATTTAGTACTGTACATGAATATGAAAAACCAAACCTTTCATGCTATAGTAGTTATTTCTTTCAGTTTATTTTAAGCGAAAAGTGGGAGTCGGGATGAAAGAAATTAAGTGTCTGGTTTACGATATTAGTTATGTCGTGCCTGTCAATAAAATGTTAGGTATTAGTGGTTATGTTGTGCCTGTCAATAAAATGTTAGGTATCAGTTTTTTTCCTAATTGAAAATGTTGCTTATGAGATGCTGAAACACCCTTCATGTGTTTCAATTGACTCTTACTGCCTTGTTGTGTTTTAATTCGCTCTTACTCCTGTTGTGTGACAAAAGGGCTATGACTTGTATTGGTTATGTACCTTCATAATGGTGTAATACTCATGCTATGTCAATAAAATTATAGGTATTTGTATTTATGACATACTTGTTTTAGGTATGGAACTTAGCCTAAAGTTGCAAGGTCATTACAAAGCTTTGCTGATCTATTGCGTTATCATTCTCCAGTACTAGTCAGTTAAAAACGGTTGTTTAAAGCTTATCAGGTTGATATACAAAAGCAAACCAAGTTTAGAGACCAAATTTCTGCCAAATTTACAGGGAGACCGATGAAAAATAACAGAGAGCGAATTTAAAATAGGCATGAACTTAGCGAGGGAATAACTTATGCGAAAATAATACGAACAGTGAAAATAAAGCGTGAAAATTGAGATTTCGGATTCCGAAATGTCGGAAATAGGAACACCGACATGTTCCTATTTGAACACACAGGATTTGTGGATATGTTGCAAAATCGGAAATCAGAAATTGGCAATAGGAACATGGACATGTTTGTATTTGAACACATAGGATTTTTGTATATGTCGCAAAATTGAAAATGGGAACATTGGATGTTTATTATTGGAAAATCCTAAATTGGGGAATTGAAAATCAGAACATATGGTGTTTCTTATGGGAAAATATAGGAGATAGATTTCTGGATTCCGAAATGTCGGAAATTGGAAATAGGAGCATGGAGATATTCGTATTTGAACAGGATTTTTGGATATGTCACAAAATTGGAAATCAGAACATAGCATGTTCCTTATTGGAAAACATAGGACATAGATTTTGAAATTCCGAAATATCGGGAATCGAAAATAGGAACATGGACATGTTCATATTTGAACATAGGTTTTCTGGATTTCTGGATTTTCACACCTAGCATTTTTGGAATCCGAAATGTCAGAGATTATAACATATGGTGTTGGTTCTTGGAAAATATAGTATTTCCGGATTCTGAAATGTTGAATATTGCAACTCGGAACATGGAGATGTTCCTTATTTGAAACAATAGGATTTCAGGATTTCGAAATTGCTTCTTGGAAAATATAGTATTTCCGGATTCTGAAATGTCGAATATCGCAAATCGGAACGTGGAGATGTTCCTTATTTGAAACAATAGGATTTTCATATTTTGAAATGTCGGAAATCGCAGAATGGTGTATTGGAATATACGATGTTACTTATTGGATAATAGAGTAAATCGCTCACACCGCAAATAACCTTAACAAAACTTGGAATTTCCTGTTCTGAATATCCAATTTGGGAAATCGAGTATCGTTTTCAAAAATAGGAATTTATTTATATATGTTGGAAAGTATATGATTTTATTTAATTTAGAGATATGAGTGAAGAAGTCATGAAAATATAATAATTTAAAAGAATAATAATTTTTAATTTAAACATAGTAAATTTGTAAGAAACGAATTTTTGTAATTGTATTGCATTTATATTTTTCTTATGGCATATGAAGTTTATAGATTAAGAAATAACAATTATTTCCATTAATAAATATGAAGTTTAACTTTGGATGTGGATGATGAGTCAAATTGGCAAGGATGGAATTGATGACAACATCAATCTATTGAGTTGCAGAGCATTTAATGTGGTTGCAACAAGCTTGATGATTGTTGGATATTGAGCTGGTCGAGATGCAAAGGTGATGAGGCATGTTGCAATGTCATTAAATGCTCTACAACTCAATGGATAGTTGTTGGGACTATTGTAGCAGAACCACGTTGTGTTTGTCATCCAATCATATTGCCACCTATTATGCAGTAATTATGCATTAATGAAGCGGGTCTTGCTGTCCTATTCTATAGTCATTAGGCATTAATGAAACGGGTCTTGCTGTGCAAACTGGCCAACTTGGTCATCAGTTGAGTTTTAAAGCTTGGATTACACTTGATTCGGTACTCACATCCATCATGAATAGTGGCGCTTCCAGTGCTACAACAATGTCGATTCCAGAGTTTAGGTACAACACAGTGATGATTAAATTTTGTGGTTATTGTATCTCGTGATTGTACAGGACCCAAGAAGGCGGCATGCAGTTGATCGGTTAAATAGTCATTGTGAAAAAGGAGTTCATTGTTTTTGTTAGTATTATTTCTGTGTAACTTGCTTCTCCGTGGGGTTTATAATAATTTTTGTATACGTGCGATGACTGGTACAGCTAATCCTATTTTTTCTTTTTTATTTCGTTTGATATGAAATTAATTAGTTCTTGTGGTTAATGACATCATCATCACGTTTTTTCAGGTATTTCTTATTTTTGGGGGAGCGAAGTCCGTCAAAAGTATGTAGTGCGGGTACTCGTTGGATGCCGAATTAAATTCCGCATCCAGCGAGCTCTCCTGCTTGGAATTTGAGTAAAAACACAGGGAGATATGTCGAAAATACGAACAAAAAAAGTAGTTTTCTTTTATGACAAATATGTCAATTCAACCATTATGGTTGACTCATTTTATTGAAATTCTATTGGTTCTTGAATTCCAACTCACAAAATTCATTGTTGGCACGTTTTCTTATAAGGCCCATTTTAGACCCCAAATTTCCTCTAATGAGGGCCCATGAAGTATGGACCATTGCGAAAAAATTAGATCTCGATCTTCCTTGAAAATGAATTCAAAGAAAAAGAACCCTATTCCAAGAAAATATGAGGTTACACTATTCGAGATCAGTGGCCTCCAGTTCTTCTGAACCCAAGCTTCTCTGGTTTTTTGGGAGGGCCACAACCTTGCAAACTGACCTACCAGGGCTCTCTTCGCCAGAGTTAGAACGACTTTCATCAGACACTCTGGGGGGAGGGCCACAACAGGAACTTCACCTAATCTTTTGACAAATCTAGATGTCTCTATCGATTTCTTTTTTGAATGTGTTGTTATCATATTGAAGGCCTTGACTTCCGGAGGAAGCAGAGTAGAAGAGGGTTCAGTGGATCTGCCTGCATCTACCATAGTGCAGGTCACGCTTGCCTACCAGAGAAGAGATCCGGGAGGCAGAGATCCTCTCGAATCTGATGTAGTCAAACCCTACCTCGATTCCAACGTAAAGACGAAGAAAAACATATATGTTACTTTTCATGTCCATTACTTAAACTATACCTAACTTGTTATCAATATCACATATTCTCATACATAACTGAAAATATAGATACGTAAATTTATCAACAACATCACTTTATATGATACATCACTTCAAATGATATTGTGGGGTGGAGTAATAATTACGTGGCACACAAAATAGAGGTTGCACCAAAGTTTCCAAATCATGGCCAACAACATGACTTAAAATCCTTGTGTGATAATGATCGATGGAAACATTTTCACACTAAATTTTACATGTGTTGCCTAACTAACCTAACCATAAATACTCTTTGTTCAAAAAGTTGATTGGAACACACCATATGACAATTAAATGATTATGAATTATGGATTCTTAGCACACTCGATATATAAATATATATAAAAGTGGTTCACCATGGAAGCCCGATTTTACACCATGGATACGTCCACTTGGGAAAATATCTTATACTCGCAAGGCAAGTATACATGAACTTGGGCATCATTAATCACGATAAACGACTCACTAGCCTAATATTTCATTACATACAAGGGCTCCCAAGGAGCAAATGTCCCCCGTGAGATTTGAACCCAGGTGAGGAGCGCAATAACCAAATCTCCCAACCATCCGAGCTACGCCCAATGGACCGATATATGTATATATATAACATCAAAATCCAAAACTTATAAAATTGTAAAGATGTTTGGATTAAAAATTAGTATTCTAATGATGGGGTGCTATCTTTTAAGTCCTAAATTACAATGGGATAGATGCATTAAAGAAAGTTCTACGTGGCTTCCAAATTGAAGGAATATATATATATATATATTATCTTCCATGTTATTATTATCCTATATTTTCATACACAAATGAAAATATAGATAGATAAATTTATCCACAACATCACTTCAAATGATATTGTGGCTTGGAGCAATAATTACTTAACACATTAAATAGAGCTTGTATCAATATTGCCAAATCATGGCCAACAACATGACTTAAAATCCTTGTTTGACCATGATATGGAAATATTTTCACACTTATATATAGGCTACTTAACTAAGTGGACACTCCATGTTCAAAACACTTTTCAACACTCTTATGACAAATATATATATATATATATATATATATATATATATATATATATATTCAACTTTAAAAAATTGTGAATATGTTTTTATATTTACTTAACCAAAAGATTATATTTACTTACTTAGCCAAAATATTAGATAAGTCTTTAACAAAGTAAACTATTGCATAGAAACAATTCCAAATTGTTTATATACACATGTTTCTCCAATTAAATGGCTCAAATAAATGGCTTTGCAAAATATCATATAATTTGTTTTTTATTTGCATAAAAACATTTTACCTTAATTAAAAACATTAAAAAATTATATAATTAACAAATAATATAATTATATAAACAATACAAATAATTTACTCCCAACACTGCTCATGTTAGAAGCTTGAATAAACAGATTGTTGACCAAGCTCCTAAAATTTATTTTCTTAACTATCATAAACGTTCCCTTACCATTTACAAGTTGCTGTCAAGGCATTTATTACACAAATACAAATACAACAACACTATTCGTCCCATGTTAAAAGCTTGAATAAACAGATTGTTGACCAGGCTCCTAAAATTTATTTTCTTAACTATCATTAACGTTTCCTTAGCATATACAAGTTGTTTTCAAGGCATTTATTACACAAATACAAATATAACAACACTATTTGTCTCATGATGATCAAATGATAGAAATGGAATATCCCATTGCAATCCCAGATCAAGTTCCCACCACTCAACAAAATACATAAATTCATAATTAAATAAAAAAAATGTCTATTTCATAGTACTTAAAAGATAGAAATAGGATATCCAATTCTAAACCAAGGTCACACCATTTATGTGATTCATATATGAATGGCATGGCATAGTAACATAATTGCATCAGAGGCTACACAGATGAAAGAAAAATTCAAAATAATATTTATTTAATGTGACTTATTGTCAATCTCTGAACTCCATTTCCTACTTCATTTTTCTTATATTATTCTTTTCCAAAATTTATATTTCACTCCAATATTAATAATATTAAAGTCAAGGCCTTGCAACATTTACTAACTGCCTTTGCCTCTACTGCAGTTATTTCAACAATCACAATTTGCCATAATTCCCCTCTGCACCCAATAGGTGAATTGTTTCATGGAATATTTCCACAAATACAGAGCGAAACCACAGCTCTAATGGTTTCACATTCTAGATTTGGCCAACACAGCACCTGCACCAATATTCGGCTCTGGCGCCCCTGTGCTGCTTCGTGACTCCTTGAACTGGTCTTCTGTCACTCCTGCAATCAGCAAAATCACCAAGTAAATTAATCATCCATTAAATCTGGGCCATAATTTGCATATCTCAACATGAGTGGGGTAAAATACCTAATAATACATTACTTTAAGACACAAAATAGGAATGGAGATGGAGGTCTATTTTTGGCAATCAAATAAACAGGGTGGTTATTGTTCTAATTCTCTGAGGTTATAGTCAATTTCCAAGCTCACTACTGTTGTGCTCAAATATCTAGTCGTACACTATTTTTGGATAAAAACAATAAGCATTTGTCCCATAAGCAATGGGCTCCACTCTTGCAGACATGCTGGTTATTATTTTGATTTCATGCCTAGATTAGTAGTCAAGAAACAGGGTGGTTATTGTTCTGTCTGAGGCTGTCAATTTCTAAGCTTACTAATGCTGTTCTTAAATATCTAATGATACATTATTTTTGAAAAAAACCAGATCGGCCCAAAGCAATAGGCTCCACTCTTGCAGTCATGGTGGTTATTGTTTGGATTTCGCCCATAGGCTGGTTAATACTATTGTGTTTTTTTTATTTTTGAAAAGCAAAATAGAAATATGTAACTAAGCCACTCCTGTCAAGAGTAAGCACTTTTAGCAGTCCCTAATAGCTATTGGAAAAAAAAAATGTTGGTAGGCAGAAAATGCACCTTTAGCCATAGCAGCAGTAGCAGAGATGCCACCTTGAACAGTCTTGAGCAGCCGATCATAATAGTTGGCACCTGACCATTTCTGGTGAGCTAATGTATCCACTCCATTCATCATTTCCTGCCTTTGAATCTTCTCCACATATGCAAGCATACCTCGCTGTGCAAAGTCCTTGGCAAAAGTGTCAATCACAAGTGCATCGGCATGGAATCCAGCTAGTGTGATGAATTGCCAACAATAACCTAACCGTGCAATCTCAGGAATGAAGTTCTGCATCTGTTCATCAGTCATTCTGGAGGCATCCCAGTTGAAGGAAGGTGAAAGATTGTAAGCCAACATTATCTCAGGATGCTTAGATTTCACTCCTAGTGCAAAGTCCCTGCACTCAACCATATCAGGACTAGAGGTCTCCATCCAAATGATGTCAGCATGGGGCCCAAAAGCCCATCCTCTGACAATAGCAGCCTTGACACCACCTTGGAACCTGTAGAAACCTTCTCTGGTTCTAGGCAGATCCCAATCCCAAAACAGATTGGATATCCCCAGCTTTTCAGCCAATTCCTTAGCCTGGTAATATGATAAAGCATTGCCATTGTCACCCCCAGTCTGCTGCATCCATTCACCCAATCTCCTGCCCTTCTCCTGTTCTGAAACATTGAGACCTCTGATAGCATCCACTACACATTCAGAGAAAAGCTTCAAACCTGCCATAGCCATCCACTCATCCTCAACTGCCTGTAACTCTGCACCACTCTTTCCACTGGCCATAGCGCGTGCTAGAACATCAGCAAGAGGCTTACCCTTGAGATTAGGATTAGTGACACCCAATATAAACTGATGATCCCTACCATCCACATTGGTCTGAATCAGTGTAGCAGCCACTGCATCAGTGCGAGCCACCAACAAGGTCTCAACGCCCATGATATCAAACTGGAGCCTGGCAGCAACCAATCTGTTAACATGTTCTCCCACAGAGACCAGCACCTTCCCTGCCATGTGACCACATTTTTTAGTGACAGAGGCCTGATCTTCAATGTGCACTCCTGCAGCCCCTCTCTCAACAAATAGCTTGCATAATTTCACAGTGGCAGTAGCACCCCCGAAGCCAGTGTCTCCATCTGCTATAATTGGTTTCAGGTAGTCAATGTATGGAGTCTTTAAGCGCTCTTCCCTGGTCATACCCATTCTGTCTTCCTTTTGCCTGCGGTCATGGTACTGTTGGGCAAAGAATAGGTGCTCAACTTTGTTGGGTACTGTGTCATAGGGGTAGTCTGCAAGGTCAGGACCTGGTTCATTCGTTGTTGTGTGGGTGGAGGAGCATTGCCATCCAGAGACATAGATGGAATCCAAGTATTTGGCCATCATGGAAATCTGGACAGGGTCCAGGGCACCGAAGGTGCGTGACGCCGTTTTGTTGGCCTGGTGGGTTTTGAGTGTCCTCCATACTTTTTTAGCCATCTCGTTGGAGGCATAACTCTGGCGCATACTTCCTCTCAGGCGGACCACGTCTCTGGCAGTGTAGGGGCGGTGCGTGAGACGAAAGCGCTCTGTGCTGTTCCACCATGCTTGTGTCTCTGAGACCTCTGCCTCAAATCTCGCTTCCTCCTCCAACATCTGCAATGAAAATTGACACAACCCAGACTTCTCAAGCCGGTAGAATTTCACAGAATGAAGCCACTCGAATTAATGTCAATCATTTTATAATATCGATTTCCTCTACTATTGGACGTTGAAAAACCCAGCCCTCATATGTAAAGAGTGAAATTAATGTAGTTTCCTAAAATGTTTAGCAAATTAGATTGACAGGGTTGGCCTCTTGAAATTCTTTTCAGGTTATCCATGCTTCTGCCTAACATAGATTTATATCCATTAGAAATCAAAATTCGGAGCAGTCTATTTGTGCAGTAAACATTTTTAGCAGGTTATTTGACTGAAATGGGAGATGAAAAATCACGACTTTAATAATGAAAATTTGCAATTTTGCAAAATTTGACACTGCATTCATAGAATCAATTTTCATTGGAACTATTTCCTATTGCATTATCACTAATCAAATCTTATAATTCCAACATTCAGTCAAAAATCCGGCCAGATTTTCAAACAAAACCCAATGTTACAGAATTAACCTATTCCTTAAAATTCAACAAACTTGAAACATTTGACAAGTTGCCAGGCATTGATTGCTCAAAAACCGCGTAAAATCGAACTGTTAAAAAACTTCAGAGTTCACAGTTCAAACTTGTCTCTGATAATTCTGTCAAAAAACATCACAAATTTCACTGTTCCAACCTTCAAAATTCCTACCAGATTTGTAAAAAAGTTCCACAACTACACAAATAACCTATTCTTAAAAATTTAACAAACTTGAAACAATTGACAAGGCGCCAATCATTGATTACTCAAGAACGGAATAAAACCGAATTGTTAAAAAACTTAACAGAATTCACAATTTCAACCTGTCTTTCACGATTCTGTGAGAAAACTACACAAAATTCACTGTTCCAACCGTCAAAAATCCTGCCAGATTTGTAAAAGAAGCTCACAACTGCTGAAATAACCTATCCCTTAAAATTCAACAAACTTGAAACAATCGACCAGTTGCCAATCATGGATTACTTAAAAAAACTGCATAAAAACCACACTGTTTAAAAACTTCACAGAATTCACAGCACAACCTGTCTCTCACAAATCTGTGAAAACTAGACAAAAATCACTGTTCCAATCTACCCCTAACCTCAGTTTTGAATTAGTAATAATTGGCAAGCTGTCAAACAGATCACACTCGCCTTAACTCAAGGTGGCAAATGTTTTTCCATGCACATCCATCCCCTTGAAAAGAGTCCCTGTTTAAAATGGATCCTTCAAATCCCTATACTAGTTGATTTATATTTGTTTGAAAATATTATACATAACATAAGTTAACATCTGCCCTACCCAAACTGTACAGCGTTTTGTTTCCATCTGATTAAACAAGAAGTAGAGGACTGAATTGGTTTCTTAGAAGTAGAGGATTGAATTGTTTTCTTTGATAGAGAAATTTTCACAAAATGTTTTAAATGTGGAATGGATCCTTAACCATCATAGTAAGAAGAATAAATTGTTGTTTTCATCTTTCTTTAAACATTTAACCAATAAAAAAATAATATAAGAATGAACAACTACATAAACAAGAACACCTCCACAATGGGAAGAACAACAAAAACAAATATAATGATCAGGTCCCTTCAGCAGAGAACCACTTTTATATATATATATATATATATATATATCGTTATTTTTCAGTCTGGTGGAATTGAGAATGAATTGGATTGGAGACTGACTTCTCCAAACTAAAATCTACTTAGTCTATGGACACTGAAGATTCGAGCTTTTTCCTAAATTTAATTTGAAAATCTGTAATTTAAAGTGAGGATTCGAGCTTTTTCCTAAATTTAATTCGAAAATATGTAATTTAAAGTTACACTCCTGCATAAACCAAGTGTCCAAGATAGCATCTAGCTTCACTGCAAATAAACAATATAAAGTGATTTGCTATGAGTGGTTTTGAACTAGTCCTGGAAAACTGATAATGGATTTTGACATTAATTTCCATAAAGATGTTCAATATGAAGGGAGAGGAAATTGGGAATTATAGCTTTCAGGTGATTTGCTATGAGTGGTTTTGAGCTAGTCCTGGATAACTTGTTGGGAATTATAGCTTTAAGGTGATTTGCTATGAGTGGTTTTGAAGTTTGAACTAGTCCTCGAAAACTGATGATTGTTTTTAACATTAATTTCCATAAAGATGGTCAATATGAAGGGAGATGAAATTGGGGTTAATAACTTTCAGGAAATTGGGAATTATAACTTTTATTGTGTTTATTGTTTATTTTACCAAATAAATATTAATAAAAAATAATTAAATAAACACACAATAATGTTTTGACATTTTTTTTAAAACATTTTCTCTTTTATTTAAAACATTAATTTTATCATATTTATAATAAAAACTAAGCACTCTTATAATAATAATCTTTATCCTTAGTCTAAAGGGGTTGGATCCATTGGTGAAGAGCCAGAAGTTTTTCACTAGTGGACAAGGTTCAGTTCTAATAAGGGCCTTACCTGGAGCCATGGGGCACCTTGAGGTAGTGGTCGAACATGTGGTTCCACCCAAAGAGATTGTATTAAATGATCTCGTGACCTCTATGTGTGGATCAAGGATCAAAGCCCGCCCCCATGTCCTCCTAAGAAAAAATCCATGTAGGTGGTGGGGTATGGTTAAGACGCCCCCTAAGTGGAAAGGTCGTCGGTTCAATTCCCATGGATACCAAAAAATCCAACCATGTTAAGGGTTGGTGCGGTTCAATTCCCATGGATACCAAAAAATCCAACCATGTTAAGGGTTGGTGCGGTCCAGGCTGGGTGCTATCCCTGGGTGATTTTGACGGCTTAGATGCCCCTGGTTTGTGGTATCTTAGCCAATGACAAACATGCTAATAAGGAGGTTCTTCCACTTTCCAACAAAAAAAATAATCTTAATCATCAAATTCCCTCTCCTATTTCAAACAAACTCTATTTCTATAAAATTGAGAGCTAGTTTTCCTTCCATATTAATGATAGATCTAGCCACTATTTTAAGAATAGTTCACTATTTTATGTGATTGTTCTTATGAAAGGCAGTTACCAGCTATTAATTAAACATGAAATACAAATAAGCACCCAACTTTTTTAATAGGAAGCATGGAGGTAGCCTAATGATAGTTACCAGAGCTACTGGTTATTGAAATCATAAAAAAGATTGGAAGGCCTGAAATTAATAGGCAAATGTTTGGTAGGCCTGAAATCATAAAAATGAATGGATTGATGTATACTAGGATCTACTATTGACAAGCGTGGTTTCAATATTCCTCCCAGATTAAAACAAGATAATTTCTTCGTTTGACATGTGTACATGGAGAAATGAAATCAATTCGAAGTGCAAATATTTGGATTCACAGTCTCCCTATCATAACTGGCACACAATAAATTTGAATCCTTCATGATTAAATTCTCAGCGTAAGCAATTAGAAGCCTAGAAATTGAAAAGAACAAAAGGATCACTCACTGAGTTAGGCGCTACTGCAGAGTATACAGCCATGAAGCCCAATAGCAACAGAGGCCGAAGGTGGAATTACTAGTATAATCCTCAGAGCAGCAGAAGCAAGCAATAGAATATTACAAATTGGCAAGTTTGCTGGTTGCTAGAAGCTTAAATTTATAGGAACAAATTTGCTGAATAGAGTTGTAAAAACGTTCAAAAACACCTCTAACCTTCAAATTCAAATGATTCTATCCACATAGCTTGTTGTCAAATCATTTGTTCTATCATGTTAAAACTCATCCACGTACTACCGAATTCGGATACGTCACCTTTTTGGATAGGTCTATATATATAGCTCAAAAAGGCTGCTTCCTACGTCATGGTTTAAGAAAACATCGTTGCGAAGGGCCCATGTTGAGTCTATATTTGGGTACTTCTCAGATTGTACAAGGAATCCTTGAGGTGGGGTGGTGCACACCAGGCCTGGAAATTGATGGCCTGTGAAACGTTTTTCCACTTTTTGAACGTTTTTGACGGATTAAAAAATAGTTGAAACGTCAGCTGCTACGTCTATGTTAATTTTAAAACCGTAGATTTGACGTTAAACTAATTACAATTCCCTTCCCGTCATAAATTTTAATAAGTGTTTCTCCAGTGGCTATCAATTTGCTTCAGTACCCCGAAATGGACCCCTTCATGTGGCTAGAGAGGGCGCCTTGAAATAGGCAGTTGTGTGTTAAATAAGCCTACATAAATGTCTGATTTCTTCAAGTCCCGTAAACTTTTTGTGAATATATTTTTTGAGTTATTATTAACAAAATTTCCTTAATTAATGTTCAGTTTTTCAAATCTAAATTGCCCGCTTTTTAACTCTTATTACCCAGTTTTTCAAATCAAAATTTCCAGCTTTTTAACTCCTCCCTATTGGCCCCATGTCCGATGCTCAACCCAGCAGTATCTTATTATTTCCAAAGAGGATAATTCTAAACCACCAGAGATGGACGCATTCAGCAGTGGCGCACCATGTTTTCAATGCGTTATGACACTGGGCATAGTCTAGACTCTTGGGCGGAAGGGGGCTTTATCAAATTTTGCTGCTCATTAAGGGATCTGGAGCTGGAATTTGTGCGGTAAATATTTATCTCTTCACAACTCTAAAAATTCCAAGTTTGCTTATTTTTTTTATTTGTTATTTTTTTAGTGGAAGGAATTTCTCATTCAGCATTATTACGACGAACCTCTTATTAGTCGTGTATGAAGATGGATGTCTTGTGTTCTAGTTATGAGCAAAAGAGAAAACACAACAACTTATGGATGCTGGATGAAGTGAATAGCTAAAAATACCTTGGGTGTGTCAGCTTATAAGAAAAAAATCTTGCAACATTGTGGGCTGGGAAGCCATTCTTGCTCCGAAAAGCTTTTCCAGAAACAACCTTCTTGGTAATTTTTTTGATAAATGTAAAATTAAAATTATTAAAACCAACTCAGTTTCAAAGTTTAACTTTGTCTTTGATAAAACAAAAAGATTCAGTTGTTTTTCCACACAATTCCAAGTTTGCCTCAACATCTAATTCAATTTTTTTTATTTTTTAAAGAATGCAGTGAAATTATTTTCTTTGAAGAATGCAGTGAAATTATTTGGAGATTGAGCTTGGTAATGCCCCCTCAGATTACTTAAATATAATTTACCTTATGTTTCTTTCTAAAAATGGGCGGAGTGAATGCGAAGTGCAATCAAATAAAAAAATTGGTTGACTGAATGCAAAGTTCAATAAATAAATTGCAGTAAACTATTTTTTATTTTAATAAAATGATTTTATAAATATTGATTAAGTTTTTTAACCTAATTTATTGTAAAAATATGAAAGCTTTTAATTTTTTAAATTTTTTTCTTAAATATTAAAATATTTTCCATTATACATTGAATTCAGAAGAGAGTGGAGTTCTTTTTTTAAGTAAAATCCATTCCAAGCAGAAACGCCTATTTGAAAGCTTTCTAGAAATCTTCTTTGAACATGAGCGGCAAAGTTGCTTTGTGATTGAATTAGGAAGAATTTTTGAAATCCCCTTCTAACTTGAGCAGCAAGGTTGCTTTGTGGTTGGATATGGAAGCTTTTCTTTGGGTAGTATCTGACCCAAACCTCTCTTTATGGGAGCGCTCTGCAATTGTACATGAAGTTTATATAGGAATAAATTAGGGTTACCTAGTTATTGATGACTGATGGTTACTTAAACTTTTATTTATTTTAAACTCTTTGCAAAATTAGTTGTGCAAATTTTTTAAATAAAATACATATTTTTAAATAAATTTTTAGATTATTTAACTTTATTAAGTGAATTATATATATATAATAATTAAATTTAAAACAAATTAAAAATAAAATTATCATATAAAAATTTAACACTCCTCAAATTCATCAAACCCTAAAATGAAGGGGATGAAAACCATCAAAACCTAAAATGAAGGGGACCAAAGATAACAAAGAGATCTGAAATTCCAGCCGTGGTGCACACCCAGTTCATATAACTGATTCCATTATGAGCAATTTGGAGGCTATCATCTGTATGGGATAGCCTGAATCCTCATTCAGGAGCTCAAAAGCGAAACAGGGAGGCAGATAAAGCTGTACATCACTTGAATCTTTGTCGAGCAATATTCAACATGCTCCAAGCCATTTAATGCGGCTGCAACAAGCTTGATGTATCCAAGAGGCATCAACCCTGCTATTGCTGTATTAACTGAATATTGCTCCCCTGGTCAGTGCTTTGTTACCTAGTTTCAAGGCAACTATTCAAATTAGTGGAGCAATTAGTACACTTCTAGAAGTCTATTGGCTTTAGCTTAGTCCCCATGGAATACTCAACTTTAAAAATAAAACATAGTTGGATTTATTGAATTTTTTGATCATGAAGATCATCACCACATTTGTTGTTAGCATTCTTCCTTTGAGAATTGAACATAGATTTTTTATGGAAAAGTCTCACTAATTTACTGCTTGACCAACCTAAGTTGATTAGATAAAATTGTTAAAGAATATGTACTTTAAAAGAGTTATGCAAATTACATATTAAATAAATGAGAGTATTAATGTAGAATTAAATCTCAATGCTGGATTTTGTTGTCATTATAATAAAGTAGCATGTAATATTGTATAGATATCAACTAAAAGGAAAGAGGGTGAGTACAAGTTAGTGTGGAATTCTTTTTGGAAAAAGAAGATGTGATTTCTTTCCCTTAGTCCATTAAAACATGTTAATTTACATAATTAACATAATATATACAATATTTATTTTATAATGAGTTAGATGTGTAGTTGGTCGACATTTAAATATGGATGATATCAAGGGTTTGAAATGCCATTTATGTGAGCAATGTGGACGACCACCAACGATGAAGTGGAGGTTTTTGTATAAATTTGTTCTTTAGTACTAGAAACAAGGTGATCATAAGAGAACGACTCTCTCATAATGTTATGTGCTTTATGTCAATTGGATCTATCCCCAAGTGTGGTTATGGGATGGAGTGCTATCCTCTCCATCTAGGTTCTATTCCCGTACTAAGTGACATGTCGAGCTCATAATGCTCGTATATTGTTGCAATGGCTTCGAGTCCTATGATTTCAAGGCATAATATATTACCAAGTGTAGCAATTCTTGAATCATCACACTATCATCAGAGCGAACTTAGGCACCGCAAGAGGGGAAATTGAAATGTGTTTTAGGCAAGGAATTGGACATCACACTTTACACCACCTCATACCTTGAACGCACATTATGGAATCATCATAAAAGGGATTGCAACCCATTATCCTCTTCAATGTTCACATTCCAAAGGAACTAACCAACATTTCTCCCTTTAGTTACCATCATGATCAATTTGTAGCCCTTGTTGAATTGGTTTAGTGGAATTGTGGCATGAATTTTCACCCGACTCGTATGGGAAGTTTAGAGCTCTATTTTAAATAGAATGGTTAATCCAATTTATTTAGGTTAGGGGTAGATGTTTAAAAATTTCAAGAATCAAGTGGCACTCTCCATCACATTCTCTTCCCCTCCTCTCATTAACCACCGATTATCTCTTCTCCTTCATTTTTTTCTTGAAAACTAAACCTTGGCTCTAGTCTAGTGATATTCCTACTCTTTGATCTCATGCCATGGCTCATTATTATTATTGCGTCTCAACCATAGAGATGAAGGTTGTTCAATGGGATTTGAGGAGATGTATCAAGGAACCTTCTTATCTTCGTGATAATTTGACTTGAGAAGCCGTGGACAAAAAGCACAAAAAGAAAAAATTTACAACTAAGCCCAAGGAAGCAAAAAAGGCCAGGGAAAATTTTGATATGCAAGTTGGAAAACATATCTTGGAGCATTGATATTTTGAAAAGTAATCTAGCACTGGGATCAAAATTTGTGCATGAAACACACTAGAAGTTGCTACCTCAATTTTGACTCTTAATCACTTGTTGTTTATGGCTTTTGTATTCATGAATATGCCACCCAAAAACCTATTGCCACCACCTTGTTCTCCCTAGTAGTCATCTTTGACTTCTAAGTTGACTCTTAGCAAAAACATAGGTGGATTAAATGACAAGCCATCAATATCTAGGGTTTTAATCTCATTATGTATGATGTTTTTTAAGCATGTCCTTTTCTTAGTGGAATTCTAGAAACACTACACCTACAAGTTTTATAGCAGGTATTTAAGGCTCTTTGAGTTAAGTTGTATTTTGGATATTATACCTTGTGTTTTTTAAAATTATTCTAGAAAAATTATATTGTTGTACTATAAGTTTGAAGACCATAATATTTGTTGATAATATATTAAACTCTAAATATTATTACTTAAAAAAATTATTAAAATCATATTGATTAATATACCCATATTTTATTTAATTCAAGTTTTATGTCCATATTATAAAGAAAATTGACATATATCATAATTAAATATGACTTTCAAAAATTATGAACCATCTAATATCACCCATTAACACTATATTAATATGTTTAATAACATTCAAATATATATAACAATTGATGTGCGAAAACAATTTCTATCAAAAATTTACACATTACATATTGACCAATATAATACGTAATCAATAGTGACAATGAGACCAATAATGCATTTGTTGATATAACATATGATGTATTGATTGATATAATACATAATATTAATCAATGTCATTATTAATTTAAAAAAAATACCACTAATGTTGCCATATAATGATCGATGTCATTACAAATTTTCAAAAAGGTACTACCAATATTGCTATCATAAAAACAAGGGGTAGTAGCAATGCTGCATATTCCCTGCTTTGTAAAATTGGAAAAGTAAAGTTAAAACATAACTTACTTTTACATGAATTTTTAGGACATGTCGTGCTGAATGATTGCAACACAAATTTCTTCAGGACAAATTGTGCTGGATGTTTGTGAGATCCTCAGGAAACGTTTCATTTTCAAATACAAAAAAGAGAAGAAAACCATTTGCATCAAAATATAACAATATGAAGCATGAGAAGAAGAAGAGAAATTGCAGTGAAGCAGAAGGCATGGGATCTTATCCGATCTATAGAGGCATCCATCGTCGTAGATGGAGTGAACGAGTGTGTGAAATTCGTGAATCCAAAAAGAAAAGAAAAACAGCTTACACTTGAAAACATGTCTTAACGTGTTGCATATGGATGAGACTACCTCAATGTGCGCCCACAGGTCTAGCCTATCACAGTCCATCCAGAGGGATATCATTAGTTGAATTAAGAATTAGCTAATCGAAACAGTGATGGCCGATGCTAACAAATTAAGCAAAGCCTAGAAAATAATTCTTGCCAAATTTGGATGGAATCTGTTTCATGCAAACATTCTCCCTAAGCTTATAAATATTTATATTGAATTTCTTTTGTGATTTTGCGGATTTGATTAATTTGATTTTAAATTTAAATGAAAAATTTTGGAAATCAAGAAGCTTCTCAACAGTAGCTATGTCCAATTCTAACAGAATTCACCTTCTATGACACTATTGGTCGGGCCGCTGTGATTTTAGAAACTTCAGTGAGTGAGGAGATCAACCGCTCTTTTAACTTGATATTCTTAACTTTTCTTAAGAACTTTAAAACTAAGTGAATGGAACTGTCTATGAAACTCAAGTCTCGAACTGAAGTCGACTGCAATTATCTGTGAGACTCCTAGAACTACAATACTGCTAGAAGCATGCCTTATTATTATCAACTTATTATTTATCTTGTTAATTGATGTACGACGTGAGGTAGCAAAAGATGGATGTCAAGAAATAGTTTCTATAATAATTTGATCAATTTTATTGTGATGTTATTCCTGAGTAACTAACACTCCTATGTGGCTCAGCTTTGACTTTAGAACAAGCTCATAGAAAGATTTTGTGTACAATTGATAACAAGGACCTCCTTCCATAGGATCTTAGGGGTCTCTATTATGACGTCGAATAGTTCATCTGTTCTCGAGCTCAGCCTCACGTCGAATAATTTGGATTAAAGCTTTAAACTTTAGCAGGAACCTAAGAAGTATAAAGTATAGTTTGAGAAAATAAAGCATTAAAAATTAGTTACCTAGCATCATTGATAAAGAGCTTAAGGCCAGTGGCCAGGAATTGCAGAATGCTTCTTTGTTCACAACAAGGTATTTGCACCAAAAATCAACAACACCATGGAAGCGACTTTTTATTTAAGTCCAGACAAAATTTAAAATAAAAATAATAAAACCATAAATTAATGGAGACACGCGGTTAGAACTTATCGATGTCATACATCACCGCTTTCTTGACGTTCTTGTGTCGTAATACCTCTCGAGCTCTGGAGCCTTTGACGCCTCCCATGATGAAAACACTTTTGAGGCTGAAATCACACATCATGACTACAAATTAGAATCATGAGAACCAAGTATTTGTCGACATTTAAAGGGATACAACTGAGGGATGAGAGATATTACCGGATGCAAATTACTTAATTACTTACTTTGGGTGGCAGACGAGCATCGAATACACTAGCTATTTGTGATAAATAAACTCGTCCACTTATGGACTTTGCAACTTTCCGTTTATAACAAGCGCCTGTCTGCAAGAGCAAGCAAACCTTATGGAGGTTAAGAGAAAAGGTAATTCACAATCTTTATTTTATATATTTCTAGATAATGTACTGCATATATTTACCTTGCCGAATTGTTTTGTATCGAGTACCTTGCCGAATTGTTTTGTATCGAGTAGCACTATATCCTAGTAATTACTCACTACAATAATTTGGAAATGGCGCGGCATAAGAAGCTTGAGGGAATGAAGCATTTGAATTATTATGAAAGAAATTGTAAGACAACCTGTCTATATGGGAAGTTTCATGTCAAGCACTGGTCGAGTCACCTTACATTTCAAATAGACTTGCAGGCCAACATCTCATCGTTTTGAGCTTCTGATTGTAAATAGACTTGCAGGCAAGCATCTCGTCAGTATCCTTGTCAGTGCAAAGGTAAGTAATGTCGAACTCCACCGTTCTGAAAAAAACAATGTTTGTTGATTGTATATATCTTATAAAAAATAAATAAAATTGCTTAGTATTCAAATTTGATTGTATATCTCTTATAAAAAATAAATAAAATTGCTTAATATTCAAATTTGATTGATGTGGGTGATGGGTTTAAGAGGATGAAAACCATTTTGAAAAGCTATCATTTCATAACCTTCTAAGCTAACTCTCCAACACCAAAACTTACAGAGTTGATTTGTTTTTTGCAAATTAAATACATAAGAAAGCATTTGCCAGGAAACTCTTACGTGAGAAAATCCACGTGATGAAGCGTGAACTCTGTTGCAGAAGAAATCTGTGAATTCGTGCTGTAGAAAGAGGCCTGGTTTGCGTAGAGAATATGTGTGAAGAGGTCCAATTCCTGATAGGCATCAGAGTTTAGCGGAAAAAGCACTTGTTTCTCTCTCTCTCTATATATATATCCACATTCAAGTTCAGAAATCTTAGCTCGTGCGAAAATCAACGGTAAGTTATTACAATTCAGTTCCATAGGTTTACAAAATTTACCTATTTAGCGTGAAACACCAGCTAAGATTGTATTCAATTTCTTCTTCATACCAA
Organism: Pseudotsuga menziesii; assembly: GCA_001517045.1. NCBI lineage: Eukaryota > Viridiplantae > Streptophyta > Pinopsida > Pinales > Pinaceae > Pseudotsuga > Pseudotsuga menziesii. Next base: position 945,931 of record LPNX010336611.1, on the reverse strand, counting down.
AAGTAGCAGCATCGTTCGTCTCCGAAAGCGCATTTCGAATCCCCGCACTCCATTGGAAATAGTCGTCGTGGTAATCTCGTTGTCATTCCCATTAACATGATGAACTGAGCTGCACGCCCATTAGTTGTTTCATTCCTGTTAACATATGCATCATTATAGGAATGTCCTTTGATTGTTGCCTCCCCCATTTTATATGCTCCCCTCGCCTTGGGCACAGAGATATATGCTCTTCAAAGTTCCATCTTCTTGAAAAAAGTAGAGTATCATGATAATTGCTACCTGAGAGTAATCACCAAAAACAATAGCAATTGAATGAAAAAAAAAGATTCATGACAAAATAAGCAGCGAAAAAACTTTGATAGTGTCAATATATCATTAGCTCTAGACCGACCATATTAACATTGTACAAATTATATCAAATTATAAATTGTATAATGTTTACACTACATCGTTAATTTGGGTATCCAAGGAACCGTCTGACACAGGAGTCCAACTATAGCTAAAATCAGGCTTTTTGGACTGTGTTTTGTATAATCCATATAATTGCACAAATGATAGTTATTAATATTTGTATGCAAGTATTCAAACTAGGTCTCTGGAAGCACTCAAATAAATGCCTGGTGACATAAAGCAACATCTTGAGCTAACCTTTGTGCAAAAAAGGCCAGTAACATAGGCAACAACTTGAAGCCTTGAAGTAACTTATGTGCAATTGTTAATTTGTGTATGTAGTCTATTCGATTATATTGAAGGGAAGAACATCGAACATGCCAAGGTGTCGATGACGTCCCTGGTGTTGACGAACATATTTTTCTCGAGAGGCTCCTTCTGCGAGTCTTCCTTCATTGTCAGTTTCTACATGCCGGAGAAATTCCAGAAGAAGCCATCGGAAGCGGAGAAAAGCTTAGCATTGCAGGCCAGGAGATGGGATGTTGTGTATGTTGCGGTGAGAAGGTTCGGAGGCTTTGTGACTGATTCCAACATCGGAGAAGAGGCAGCCAAGCTGCAAGCGAGCCTCATAGGCACTTTCTGGGCGGATGCCATTTCTAAATCCCAATGAAGAGTTGCAAAAGGAAGGATCTGTTCCTCTTCACAATATAACAGTTGCCGGTTCATTCGTTGGTTCAAGCAGCTTCTGCCGTGATATATTAAATATCCTTCTGAACCTTTGCATGGCACATACAGATGGTACATGGCACCGATAGATAGAGACAATGACTACATAGAGGTGGCAAGACATACCCTTGCCAAGATGAACATCCAGAGTAGCATCGAACATCTGGAGTAGCGTCGGTAGTCAAAAAAGTCACGAGCAGTAGGTTCCAAAAAATGAAAAGATGAATTTACAATAAGACGTCGTGTTAAAGAAACCTTAGATAAACCGTAAAAAACCAAATCATAAAAATTTGAAATTACTATTACATGTTTGACCAAAACAAGAGCGATTAAATAATTCCCTGCTTGCAGGGAATAATAATGCCTTTTTTACTTCCTCATATTTTTGCACTTTTCATTTTAGTACTATAATTCATATTTTTGTATATTTTTTTATGTCGGTAACATAATTGAGATCCTAACTTGTGAAAAGTTTTATTCTAGAGAAAAATAATGTTTAAAAATGTCACCACATAAATGATTGCGTCGAGAGGCTCTTTACAGCCCAGTATGGGGAGATCTTGTAACATTACGTAAAGTTATTTTTTAGTAATAAAAAATAAATTTTCTAATTATAGGCCAAAATAAATGTCGACCACAAAAACAATCTAATATGGGGAGATGTTGTAATCTTTCTACCTAACAAAACAATAAAAAAGTAAAAAATTAATTATCCGTAAAAAAAATATGTGGTTGAGGCAAAAAACACAATATGGGGGAGATGTTGTAATGTTCCTACCTAACAAAATAATAAAAAATAACAAATTGAATTATTCTCAAAAAAATGTTGGCCTTGCACATGGTTTTAAAACCATGTGCAAGGCCTTCTAAATAACCCATGGTTTTGTACATGGTTTAGGAGGGCCTTGCACATGGTTTTGGTTTTTAAACCATGTGCAAGGCCTCCTAAACAACCCATGGTTGTAGGAGGGCCTTGCATATGGTTTTAAAACTACGTATGGGGAAATGTTTTAATGTTGGTTCCTAACAAAATAAAAAATATTATATGTTAGCCATAAATAATATTAAATATTAATAATAAAAATATTATATGTGGACCTTAAATAAAAAGACTTGTCTTTTGGTTTGAATCAAATCAATGGATACCTAAGAAGAGGTTCGCACCTCAAGAGATTTGATCCATCTCGGTGCTTAATAGAGCCTAGGATTTGGATCTACGTTGGTATATTATACAACTTGACGAGAACTCTTAAGAATTTTCATTTTTTATAGGCTACATTTAGTTGTTGTTTTTATCTTAAAATAAAAAAAGTGGTGCTACCAGTAACACTTTTCTAAAACTCTAGTTAACTACAATTGATGTCATTACAATCAAAACTGTAAATTGACCCCAATTGAAAAATGGTTCTCCTAGAATCACCTACATTTTTATTGGGAATTAAAATTGCATCTTGTTTGAAGCCCTAACCCTATTGATAGATGTTGTTACGATAAAAACCCTAAAATTTTTTTCCCAAAATCATTCAAAATCACCATGACACCCTATTTTTCTTTTCAATGTTGAAATTATAACTTATTTGAAATCGCCATGTTGTTGTAATAAACATGCTAAAATCAACTCTTAAATAAAAAGAGATTATAATAATAGCATTGTTTTTTTCATACTAATTAAATAATTGCAAGCATTTGAAAACCATAATATAATAATAATAATAGATTAAATTGATTATAAAACATTTAAAATTTTGAAAATAATTAACAAAATAAATATTAAAAAAAACATTAATAATTTAAAACATTTAAAAAGAATAAATATTAACATTTAAAATACTACTAATAATAAATATTATAAAAAATTAAACATTAAACATTAAAAATTTAATATAAAAAATTTAAAATAACATTAAAAAATTAGTATATTATAAAAAATAAAAACAAATATTAAAAACAACATTAATAATTTAAAACATTTAAAAATAATAAATATTAACATTTAAAATACTACTAATAATAAATATTATAAAAAATTAAAATTAAAGTGAAACATTAAAAATTTAATATACTAAAAATTAAAATAACATAAAAAAATTAGTATATTATAAACAATAAAAAAATTAGTATATTATAAAAAATAAAATAAATTTAAGTAGATATAAAAATTGAAACATAAAAAAAAAAAATTAAAACATTAATAAAGACCAACATTACTAAAGTAAACAAAATAATAATTAAAAGGATCACCTTTGGCATATAGGAGGCGAGGCGACAGTGTGTACGATGGGAGGGGTAGAGTGGTGTAGGATAGGTGGAGAGATGGTGGGAAAGGTTATGGGAATGGGAGCAGGAAAAATTTTAGGGGCGAATTTTAGCTCAGTGGGCTATTTTTCTATGTTTTTATCCCAAAAAAGATTCGTCATTTTGCATTTTTGAAGCCCTGTTTCGCCCAATTTTGATGGGGTAAATTTTTTTACCCTAAAAATCGCCAAATTATTATATAAACGAAATAAAATCCTTGGAAATTAAAATATTTTTTGAAAAACATCGCCAATCATTTTATAGTTGGGGTTTTAAGAATTGGTAATATTCGCCAACATTTATACACTTTTAAATAAGTATGGTTCCTTAAAATCATCCCTGAATGGGAGGAACTTGATTTCAGAATCGATGTTGATTCTATAATCGAGTTTCTTCATTTTTAAATTTTTTTCAATTTTATATGACTTTTTTTTGAAATATTATTTTATTTTTATAATATTTTTATGTTTAATTTTAAATTTAATTTAATTTTTATTATTTGAAATTATTTTCTTTTTGGAAATAACCTTAATACTAATATAATTAGGGTTATAGAATGATAGATTCTACCAAATCCAAGGGGAAATTTATTGATAACATGCATGCAATTCTGACTTCCAAGGAACGCACTAATAGTTCTAACAACTAGTAATGGGTCAAGTGAATAGTAACAGGTCGAGCAAATAAAGGCCTCTTCACCTTTAGCTCTAGAAATGTCATCACATCAGGAGAACGAACCTTTCAGCATTTCGAAGAAATTGTTGTTTTTGTCTTTCCTTTCCCAGACTACTGGGATCCTATCTTGATCCTGTGGCGATTTTGCATGCATATATTATGCACAAGGACATGTAACGTTTGACCTACTCCTAATGGTTAAAGCGAGCCCTATTTTTAATAAAATAGGTTTTGAATCAAATGGATCTCCCCAAGTAGGATTCGAACCTACGACCAATCAATTAACAGCTGATCGCTCTACCACTGAGCTATTGAGGAACAACGGAGGGTTAGATCTCATATACGTTCAAAATTATTGTTCTTTGGACCGACCCATGCATGACCAATGCATGAACTATTTAGAAACTCAATAAGGTTTCTTCGTAACTCTTGTAACTTTGTGTACACCTCACCCTAAAGTTATTGAACTATAAATACAATAGGCCCTATTATTATTATTACTACCATTCAATTCTTTTTTTACTTTAAAAAGTAATAATTCAATTATATCGAACCTTGAAATAAAGAGAGAACTTTTAGATTTAGATAAAGGAGGATTGGGGGGTGAAAATAGTAGTTTACGGGAAAGGCGGAATTGGTAAATAAATGACTAGTTGTAATATCTCAGTCGCCCTGGCAAGACGTGGTAAAAAAGTGTTACAGATTGGATGTGATCCCAAACACGATAGTACTTTTACTCTTACAGGATTTCTAATACCTACAATTATAGATACTTTACAATCCAAGGATTATCATTATGAGGATATTTGACCCGAAGATGTAATTCACAAGGGTTATGGAGGGGTGGATTGTGTGGAAGCAGGGGGTCCACTCGCACGAGCCAGATGTGGATGATATGTGGTGGGAGAAACTGTGAAGTTGTTAAAATAATTAAATGCATTTTACGAATATGATATTATATTATTCAATGTATTAGGCGACGTGGTTGTGGAGGTTTTGCCGCTCCATTGAACTATGCAAATTATTGTGTAATAATTACGGATAATGGATTCAATGCATTATTTGCAGTTACTCATATTACTGCCTCTATAAGGGAAAAAGCTCGTACACATTCGCTCTAATTAGCAGGCTTGGTTGGAAATCGTACATCTAAAAGAGATCTTATCCATAAATATGCATAAGCCTGTCCAATGCTCGTAATAGAAGTATTACCTATTATTGAGGATATCTGAGTTTCCAGAGCAAAGGGTAAAACTTTATTTGAAATGGTTGAATTTGAACCATCCCTTAACTATGTGTGTAAATATTATCTAGACATAGCAGATCAAATATTATCCCAACTAGAAGGTATTGTCCCAAAAGAGATTCCAGATCGGGAATTATTCAGTTTACTCTCCGATCTTTATCTAAATCCTATTGGTGGTGGGGGACCAAAAAAAAAACAGGAAAATTTACTGGGATTTACGAGGATTTAGAATCAACAATTTATTCACAATTCATTGTAAATTTGATTCTTTTTTTTTCATTCTTCTTTTTATTCATTATTTATTTTCCTTATTTATCCTCGGCCATTTATTCTTTTCCTCCCTATTATGTTGGCCAAAATTGATGAAACTATAACTTTTGAATGTGAAACAGGTAATTATCATACTTTTTTTCCTATTAGCTGTGTATCTTGGTTGTATCAAAATATTGAAGACAGTTTCTTTTTGGTAGTGGGCACAAAAACATGTGGTTATTTTCTACAAAATGCACTTGGAGTTATGATTTTTGTAGAACCTCGTTATGTGATGGTAGAATTAGAAGAAGGAGATATCTCGGCCCATTTGAACGATTATGAGGAATTGAAAACGCTTTGTGTTCGGATAAGAAAAGATAGAGACCCCACCGTCATCATATGGATAGGCATTTGTACTACGTAAATAATAAAAATGGATTTGGAAAGTATGGCACCCAAATTGGAATATTAAATTGGAGTACCAATTCGAGTGGCAACAACAAATGGACTAGATTATGGTTTTACTCGGGGGGAAGATACCGTGTTAGCTGTAATGGCACATCGTTGTCCAGAACAATAATTCCCCATTGGTGAATCAAAAGAAACTATAAAAAAAACAAATTTATTCCCTTTTCCTCTTCTGAAGGAAAAAAAGTTGGAGTATGCAAATCATTTCCCTTAGTTATTTTTGGGTCTTTAACCTCGAATTTGGTCTCTCAACTTGATACATAATTAAGATGCTAATTCATAAAGGTATCAGGTTGGTTCCCGCTCAGAGATATGTCGATCTTCCATCACTGGGTGATGGAGTTTATGTTTGTGGCGTTAACCCATTTCTAGGTCGTACAACAACAACTTTGATAAGACGAAAAAAATGTGAATTAATCCTAGCTCCTTTTCCTATTGGTTCGAACGGAACGCGTGCTTGGATTGAAAGGATTTGTCCTATATTTGGTATTGAGACCCAGAGTCTGGAGGAAAGAGAGGAACTGATATGGGAGAGTTTAAAGGATTATCTTGATTTGGTACACGGAAAATCTGTCTTTTTCATGGGAGATAATCTTCTAGAAATATCTCTAGCAATATTCTTAATCAGATGCGGTATGATCGTTTATGAAATTGGTATTCCATATACGAATAAATGGTATCAAGCTGTTGAATTAGCACTTTTACAAGATACATGTATAAGAATGTGTATACCAATATCACGAATTGTGGAGAAACCAGACAATTCAAATCAGATACGACGTATGCGCGAGCTACAACCCGACTTATCCATCATTGGAATGGCTCATGCTAACCCGTTAGGGGCGAGAGGAATTGGTACTAAATGGTCAGTTGAATTTACTTTTGTTCAGATTCATGGATTTTCCAATGCGAGAGATGTACTTGAATTGGTTACCCTCCCTCTACGACATAACAGAAATTTAGATAACTTGGATCGAACCACCCTAGTAAAAAATAACAACGAGTTCTATACCAGTACTTCTACTCCTAGATAAGATAACATGGAATATATGTATTGATAGAATATGCATATATCAAGATGTTATGTTATAATATCTATTCTAAATCGATTTCCTAATCGAATTTATGGATGTAGAAAATGATAACTATTCCTATCTGTATCTCCCATATATATATGGGGGATACCAGATCTATTTATTATATTCTTGTTTCTCATTCTTTTATTTCGATCACAAAGGAGTTTCGATATGATAAGAGTACTTGATCTACTATGGGATCCATTATCATCATGGGTAGAAGTATCATGTCCGATCATTTTATTTGGGCTATATTACTGATTTATAACTACATTGTCTTTTGTCCCTCTAAAATATATTCCATGAGATCTTTCGTTTTGGGAGAAACTCTCTATGGTATAATAACTATAAGTGGTTCTATTATGGGACAATTAATAGTCTTTATGTCCATGTACTATTCGCACATCTATGCAGCGTTGTGGAAACCTCATGCAATAACTTTATTAGTGGTACCATACATGTTCTTTCATTTTTATAAAATTCAGAAAAAAAAAACCTTTCAAGTTCTGAATCTTTGCACCCCATAAATTCGATCAACAATCCAAAAATTCTAAGTATATTTATGGGTGGTCTAATTCTTCAATTATTTAATCCCATTCTTTTAGCAAATCCTGTATTAACAAGACTGGTGAACCTATTACAACGATAATATATCATTTATGATAAGTAGTTTTTGTGGTTGGTTGGGTGGTCATATTCTATTCATAATTTTGACAAAATTGGTATCTTTGCGTATTGAATGTAATTCACCTATTGATTATACTATATTAAGACGTTATATCCATCGAACCTTTAGTCTACTTCTTTTTTATTATTGTTTCCTCTATTTAGGTAGAGCCCCATCACCGTTCCTTAGAAGCAATAATGATGACATCGGTGACAAAAATGATTGCTCTGTGGCTAAAGATGATCACTTTGTGGTTGCGACTAGAGATGACCTCTCTGTGGCTAAAGATGGTCACTATGTGGCTGTCTAGAGATGATCGATATGTGGCTAAAGATCCAAAGAAACTGCAAGGACTTCCGAAAGAGGAACAATTATCATGGTTCGAGCAACCATGGCCCATCATGTTCTTTGATCATAATATAGCTTATCGGCCAATACGATATATCAGGAATATCCCATTTACTCAACTAGGTCCTGTGAGGACTGAAGTATCTCAATATTTTTTTGGCACATATTTGAGTGATGGAAAACAAAGAATCTCTTTTACGTTTTTACCTAGTGTATCGGTCCTTGGGGAAAAGCTCGAGAAATATAGAGATCTTTCAGATACTTCTTTCTCATCTAAGGATTCTTATCATAAATGGATCCATACCATGAAAATAAGAAGATATTATTTAGGGAATGAATTTGCGGATCGAGTGAAAGCTTTAAGCAATGGATCTCCTGCTGGAAATGTTATGGAAAGGAGAGTTCAATTCTCCAATTCTCAGGGAGATTCTTTTACTGAAATGTATGATCCATTCCTAAATGGGGAATTCTGTGGAACATTAAACTGATTCGAGTTCCCCAAAATGTTGAACGATTCGATCATTTCGAATCTTTCGGATTTGACAGAGGCATCTATGAAAGACTGTAAAGAGGGATTCCAAAATGATCAATTTGGGTATGGGTACCATATATCTCATCATTGGCAGGAATTGGAACACGAAAGCTTTCGACTACCTTGGGAACCCTTACCTACAGATATTGTTCGTTTGTTCATTCTGATCACTCAATTATTGAAAAGAGCCAAAGTTGAACCTATTTGGAAACAACTTTCTCTATTAACAGAACGAATAATTCCAACTCAAGCAAGGAAGATCTTTGAAAAGTATTTGTCGAATATAGATTTTTCTTTTGGTAACCTGATCTATCCAAAAGATTTGTTGGAAATTCCTTTTGACCAGATTCAAGAGATCTATGCAAAATATGATTATTTGTTTATACATTTCCTACGATCGGAAATAACCCTTCATGTAGCCTATATAGATATCGTACCGAAAATAGCTTCATGTAATGAATGTATCTACACAAACTATTTGGTTAATATTTACAGTCGAATCGGCGGTAGAAACGTTGCACCCACTGGTACCATAAAATGGGAATTTATTCTCGATCATGTTACTACGGAACAAAAGAATACTTCGGAACATATTTTACTTTTCGAGTCTTTGGCGCAACATGAGTGGACAATACTACGAAATTTTCGTGGGAATGTATCTACCGATGATTCAACGCAAAAGAAATATTTTATGACCCTTTACAGGGAAATACTATTGAATGAACCTCTCCAAATTAGAGATATTAAGAAACATGTGCCTCGATTTTCATCTGGTTTGATGATAGGTGAATATGATGATGGTTCCACACCTAAACCCACAACGAATAGGATTCGTCCAAGCAAGGTAAGAAGTACAATTACTTTTGATCTTGGGCAAAGACAAATAGTTATGAAATGTAATTTTGAAGCGTCAGATTATTGTCAGAACTTAATAAGAGGATCCATATGTGCTCAAAGACGTAAAATTATGATATGGAAGAGGATACAACCGAATGCACATTCCCTTTTATTTTTGGTAAGAATGGAAATAGCCGCTTATCTTAAAGATTATTATGACATGTCCAATTATGGTAGAGTGAATGAAAAAACCCAGAAATAAATTAGGGAGAAAACCCAGAGATACAAAGAATCGAAGCCAGTCCCACACAATCCGACACTCATTAAGTCCTTATGTTTAATGTGGTCAGAATTGAACCATTTAAGAGGTTTCCTATTAATGGATCAATCGATTTTTAGAAAACGTATAATATTAGTATCACTTATAATAGCCAAGAATATCGGTCGTATATTACTATCTCAAGTCCCCGAATTTTCCAAAGATTGGGAATACATGAGGAGAGAAGTGCATGTCAAATGCACTCCTGATGGTACCGAATTTTCTGAAATAGAATTCCCAGATAATTGGAAAAAAATGGTATGCAGATAAAGCTTCGACTATTTTCTTTTCGTTTGAAGCCTTGGCATAGATCCAAAATCTGATTCGAGAAACAATTGTGTTGGAGTTATTTAACAACTCTTGGATTGGAAACTGACATACCTTAGGGTGATCCACACCCAAATCTAGGACCTTTTTCCAAAAAATTTCAACCTATCTTCACAAAAATGATCTTCAAAAAATTGAAAAGAGGATGGATCATCTTCAAAAAATTGAAAAGAGGGTTGATGAGAGAAATGATTATCTTCAAAAAATTGAAGAGACAATTGATGGAATTTACAGGAATAAGACGTTTTCCACGAGTTAGATATATAGACAAGAGTAAAATGAATGACCTAATAGAAAATAAATTACCGAGTGAGGCTACCCCTATGAGTAGTACAAATGATTCGCTAGAAGTTAATTTTGGATATGAAACCCAACAATTAATGTTAAAGATCCAGATGATCTAACGACCACAATGAAGGAGCGGATCGAATCAATCGCGATCATAAATAGCCCTCCTATAACTGGAATGTCTCTGCTTGATTAAGAGATTAATACCAGATCGAAGGGGAGTTTTAACATATTGGGATCAACATTAAAAAAACGATTAGTCCAAATTCGGTGAATAGCTTGTCAATTTCGAAATAAAAGTGTCCAATTAATCCGTAAAAGGTTCTATTCTATGAAATTAATGAAACTTTTTATCAAAAGAATGAACCGAGATATTTTACCAAGTGTTATTACTTTCATCGGGTCAAATATCAAATTTTGGATTCGATCCGCTTGGATCCGATCCACAGGGAATATAGCAACAATTTATGGACGAATATTCATTCTATGATAATAATATCTCAAGAATTAGAGGTAAAATTAACAACTATTATTTTATCAACAAAAAAATACAATATTTTGAAATTAATCTTGATCGAAACATGTTCTCAATGTCCCAAGCATATGTATTTCACAAGATATGGCAGATAAGGGCAATGAACAACTCCTATTCAAAGTATTTATTACAATCTTGAGACCAAACATCATATCCCTTGATCAAGAAGAAGATCAAAGAATTATTATATATACAAAGAATATTAGATCACGAGAAACCACAAGATCTGAAGGAGAATGACTGGAAACAATGGTTGAGATGTTTGGACCGATACAATTTATCCCCATAGATATGGTCTAGGATAAACCCACGGGAATGGAGAAATGGAGTCAGTAAGCAATGTACGTGCTATGAAGAACGATTAATTCCCTATGAAAAACAAAAAGATTCTATATGTGCAGTTGTGATGGAACCTTCTTTGGGATTACTTCGGAAAATGAACAAACGTTGCAGATACGATCTCTTATCATATAGTTATCTCAATTCGAAAAAAGATTTGAATATTCTCAATTTGGCAAAAGATTCGGATATTCTCAATTCGGGAAAAGATTTAGATATTATCAATTTGGCAAAAGATTCAGATATTCTCAATTCGTCAAAAGATTCAGATATTCTCAATTCGTCAAAAGATTTGGATATTCTCAATTCGTCAAAAAATTTGGATGCACATGGTTCCAAGAAAATGCTAGATAAGAAAGATTTTGGTTATATTTTTCCTTGCGATGGTCTAGGATGGGTGGTGCCTGCGATATCTCGGCCTGGGATGCTTTTTATTTAGCAGTTTTTTGGATGTTGAATATTATTGGATGGGTTAATTTCTATTGGCATTGGAAGCATATAACGTTATGGCAGGGTAATGTAGCGCAATTTAATGGGTATTCCACTTATTTAATAGGCTGGCTAAGGGATTATCTATGGTTAAATTCTTCACAATTTATTAATGGATACAATCCTTTCGGTATGATCAATTTATCTGTTTGGGCGTGGATGTTCTTATTCGGGCATCTTGTTTGGGCTATTGGATTTATGTTCCTGATTTCCTGGCGGATATTGGTAGGAACTGGTTGAAACTCTTACATGGGCCCATGAATGCACACCTTTGGCTAATTTAGTTCAATGGAGGGATAAGCCAGTAGCTCTTTCCATTGTTCAAGCATGATTAGTTGGATTAGCTCACTTTTATGTAGGTTATATATTCACTTATGCAACTTTTTTAATTGCCTCTACATCAGGTAATTAATTTGGGTAATTATTCTTCATCAATTTCGTCAGTGAATGGGATATTATTGTATCAATGACAATACCCCATAGATAAAAAGTAATCAACGTAATATTTCTGCATCTAAAATATGATCTATATTTTGATTCCTGGTAGGTAATAGTACCGACTGAACTATTATGGCAAGAAAGAGTCTCATCCAAAGAGAGAAGAAGAGACAACCACTGGAACAAAAATATCATTTGATTCGTAAATATTTGGAGGAAGAAGGCAAAGTTTCATCATTGGATGACAAATGGGAAATTCATAGAAAATTGCAATCTTCACCACGTAATAGTGTACCTACACGTCTTCATCGACGTTGTTCTTCGATTGGAAGACCTAGATCCAACTATTGAGACTTTGGATTGACCAGACACGTACTATGTGAGATGGCCCACGCATGTTTATTGCCTGGGATAACAAAATCAAGTTGGTAGGAAAATAAAAAAAAGTTATTGAAGTTTATTGTGATACCGGAAAAGTACCCCTATCCCATATAATTATTTGGTGTACCCATTTTGTTTATGATATCAATCAATGGTGTGAAGTAGAGTAGTTTGGTAGCTCGGAAGGCTCATAACCTTTAGGTCACAGGTTCAAATCCTGTCTCCGCCAGACGAGAACATAAGAAGTATTTTGGTCCGGAAAGGATTACTCTATAAATTATTATTTTATAATTGAATGAAAAGTGAGGGAAAGATACGATCAATACATGAACTATTCATTTTCATATTTCATGTGACAGGTGGGTAGCAGGGATCGAACCCACATCTTCTCCTTGGCAAGGAGAAATTTTACCATTTAACAATACCCGCATTTATTCGCTCTGAATATATATCAGAAAATTGCAACATTATATGGAAAATACATATATGTTCAATCCATTCGTAAGTAGATACCATTTCTTAATGATCCAATTATTTATTTAATTATGGAAAACCCCTCCTCTCTCCTTGGGCCTGAAGGAAAAGGCCCTTCAAAAGAGCTAAAAANGTGGGGGGGTAGGGGGGGGGGTTGTTGAGCCTAAAACATCTAGAACAGATCTAAGATATGAAAGAATTAAGGATACCTACAAAAAGGACTAATCCGATCCATAATGGTACACCAAAAAATACAATATTTTTGCTACTTGACCAGCCATCGGGAGAGACAAGTGCAACAAGTACAGCAATCATCGGTAAAAATGAAATAGCATTTAATGCAAACACAGCCGATTGGAAAACAAATTTTATGTAGTTTTATTTGGTATATTATTTATTAATATATTTATTCTCTTTATAACTTTTTATGTTTTATGTTTTATTATTATTATTTTAAATGTTTTTAATGTATTAAAAATATCAATGTTTTTATTTATTTTTAAATAATTATTATCAAAATTTTGATTTTTTTTAATTGATTTTGTTTTTTGAACATTTTTATAGTGATTAAAAAAATAGATATTTTAATTTATGTGGTGATTTTTTTTATGTGGTTTTATTTGAGATATTATTTATTAATATTTTTATTTTATATTTTTTTCACTTTATGTTGTTTTATTTTAATATTTTATTTTTATTTTTATAACACTTTTATCTTTTATGTTTTATTATTATTCTTTTAAATGTTTTTTTAACGTATGAGAAGGGTTAATGTATTTTTTTTTTATTGATTTTGTTTTTTAAACATTTTTATAGTGATTAAAAAGTAGATATTTTTTTAAGTTGTGATTTTTTTAATGTGGTTTTATTTGATGTATTATTTATTAATATTTTATTTTATTTTTATTTTTATAACTTTTTTTATGTTTTATTATTATTATTAAGGATTAATGTATTTATTTATTTTTAAATTTTATTATCAAAATTTTAGATTTATTTTTTATTGATTTTGTTTTTAAAACATTTTTATAGTGATTAAAAAATTTAGATTTTCTTTTACGTTGTGATTTATTTATTTTAATGTGGTTTTATTTGATATATTATTTATTAATATTTTATTTTATTTTTAATTTTATAATATTTTTATGTTTTATTATTATTATTTTAAATGCTTCTTAATGTATTAAAAAGATTAATGTATTTATTTATTTTTAAATAATTATTATTAAAATTTTAGATTTTTTTATTGTTAGAGTTGATTTGGTATTTAGTTGTTAGGGTTGCGATTTCAATTAAGTTGTAATTTTAGCTACATAAATAAAATGGGGTGCCATGGTGATTTTAAGTGATTTTGAGAGCATAACGTTAAGGTTTTCATTATAGGAATACTGGTTGTTAATGCCGAAGTTTCAAACAATATGTAATTTTAGCCTAGAATTAAAATGAGGTTGATTCTGCGAGAACCATTGTTTTATTTAGAGGTTGATTTATGGTTTCGATTGCAACGAAACTGGCCATGGTTGTTCGAGGTTTCAAAAAGGTTGTAATTTTAGTCTCGAAAAACAAAAGGGTGCTACAAGTAGCACCACTATTCAATTTGATGGTTTTTTTGGGTGTTCTAACACAAAAATATTAGTTTTTTTATGGCTAGAAATCGCATTTAAAGTATAAAGTTCTCACCAAGTTGTATAATGTGTATTATTGTCCATATGTCTATTTCTAGACCAAACAAACATAATTGTAATCATAGTAATGACCATTAAAGGGTCTATCAAATGCCCATTAAAGAGTCTATCAAACACCCACAATAGCATCCACATTTGAGACCATACATTGAAAAAATGTTGTCATTTGTGATCTTAATTACGTCCTCTTTATGACTTTATAAGCATCAAATTATCAAACCATTTGAAAATGTTGATCTACATAAGTGACATAAAATGCATAATACTTATCATGCATTTTTTTTTCAATAAAATAAATCTTAAAGACCTACCCGAAGGGGCCTCACCTAATTGGCGCCTAAACCCTGAAAAATCTACTAACCATCAAAACAACCTGACCCCAACAAACCCAAAAATTGGACCCTTAACCTTTATTATGAAAATAGATTATTAACTAAAATTCAACCAATTGAGCTAACCATTAAAAGTTACCATTAAAAGTTACTGTGCATTATTTAAACATGTAAATTTGTGATCAGAGGAAATTGAAACAATATAGATTATATATGTGATACATTGCAATTATATTGTTTGAAATATGCTAGTCCTAATGACGATGATCCACCCGTGAATGACTTCATCCATGTTAATGTTGTGTAGAAAATTAACATGTCATCTAAGGACTACGATCCTTGTAATATTGCCCATGGATCGATATATCATTTGATGACATATTACTTTTTTCAATGTCATTTAAAATATATTTTAAATGAGATTGAAACAATATTTATCATAGTTTGAAATTTAGTATATAATTAATATAATACATAATATTTAGAGATATTAAAGTGATTGATTAGCTATTAACCAATATTTTGAGTTTATTGGTTGTAATTTAGGTAGTTGGGAAGAATGATTGTTATTTTTCTCACCCAGGTTTAATTCGTATAAGTGATATGTTAGCTCTTGTTAAGTCTCTTTGTAATGAATAAGTGGACTGCGTATCCTGGCTTGTTTGGAAGTATGTAACCCAGCAGATCTATATTTGAGTATAGCAAGGCCTTGACACAAACAATAAGTTCTAGACCCAGTGAAAGTGAAAAAAAAATCAACCAATGCTATATCATATTGGTTTGATATAATACAAAATATTAATTTACATCAATTTTAGAAAGATATCATTCAAGTTCTATCAAAATAATTCATTTTAGAATTCTTCATATTTTTACATTTTTTCTCGTTTTTGTGGCAATTTGGATGGTGACTGTAAAGTGGTATATATTGTTTACAATTAATGAAACCTTTTTAGAAACATTTACAAATGCTATATATAAAAATTAAACAAATACTTATAATAGCAATTATAGTAATATATAATATAGTTATTAATTTGATGAGAATTCTCAAGAGTATTTATTTATGTTTAGATGTCACAATTGATTATTGTTTAAATATTCTTTGTTTTAAAATATGATGTTCCCAAATCACCATTTTTAGGGTACGTGTGTGGATGGGAGAGGAGGGTACACACTGTAAAATAACAAGCTTTTGTAAACATGGCCTTAAAACCTCATAATGTTGTGAAAAATCCTTAAAATCTATCCTTGAATTGAAAGTGTTGCTAACAATAAAACCTTTTTTGGGGGTTTAAAATTACATATGTTTGAAACCATGGCATTAACAATTGGTATCATGACAACCAAATTGTTAATATCAACTCTCAAATAAAAAAATTGGTGCTATCAGTGGCACCCTTTTTCTTTCAGGGTTAAAACTACAACTCATTTGAAGTTATGGCCTTAACAACCAATAACACTATAACCAAAATCTTACAATTAACCCTAAATAATAATAAAAGTGGTGCTACTAGTAGCACCATTTCCTTTTTGAGATTAATAATTACAACTGGTTTGAAATCATAACCTTAATAATTGGTACAATTGTAACAAAAAAATTAAAATCAACCCTCGATTTGCAAAGAAGTGCTACGAGTATCACCCTTTTTTAGCTTTAAAATTGCAACATTTTTTAGCCCATAGATTAATAGTAGTATTGTTTTAAACAAAATCACAAAATAAAAATAAAAACGAGATAAATATGAAAAATAAAAAGGAAAAACAAAATTAGAGATGAAGATGATGGTCTTTAACGTCCATTGAGACCAAATTTGGTCTATTTGACCTTAAGAGAAAATACAAGATATAGATTATTTGATTTATTTTAAAATATTATTCCTATGCTAAAAAAATTAAAGAGAAATGTCCCTAGCTCGCTATAGTTTTGATAAGCTAGAAGGTTAAAAAGTTACCATGTTAAAATACGAGAATACATGAATAACATATCATGAAAAGCAAGCCCAGTGGGTTAGCTCAAGTGATTGAGAGTTGTTTCTTGCAAGCAAGTGGCCTCGGGTCAAGTCCCTAGGTGGCTATGCATAGATTGTAATAGGGCCTCACTCGTTGTCCCCGTCGGGATAAACTCTATAATCAGAGCCCATTGGTTACCCCGTAGAAATACTTGAATTCCCCATGTTCCTCGGATTTCGGTGGCGGGGGGGCATTATGGATGTAGTGAGCAACTGATATCCCGAGCAGTTAACCACATGAAAAAAATCATGAAAAACATAACTAGCCTAGCCTCCTATCCATACAACAACAAATAATCAAATAACAAGAACAAGGAGAAACAAGAAAAAAAGAACATTAGATATGCATGGTAAAACCCCAAATGGGGAAACATCCATAGAAAGATTGTCTTCTTATTATTCATCAATAATTTCCAATCTAACAACAAAAAGCTCCCACACATCATAGACCATCTTCACAACAACACACATTGTATTTATAAAATAAATAAAACTTATAAACTAGACAAACACATATTAAAAAATAAATTAAAAAAAAAAACACTAAAAAAAAAAAATCTCAATCTTTTACCTTACCTTCTTCTGAAAATAAAAGTAGAAAAAAAAACAATAAAACAAATTAAAAACAAAATTCACAATTCTTAACAAAACAAATTAACAAAACAAATTAAAAAAAAATAAAAATAAAAACCCAAATGTTAAAAATGGGGTGGTTCCTAGAGTCTTCACTTCGTGTTCTCTCCCCTACCCATTCCTACTTGTCCCTCTTCGTACTCGTCTTGCCCCTCTCATAAGGAGTTGGCTAATCTCTAGACCATTTGCACCTTTGCAGGCAAGTTTGGACAGAATCCGACAACAATATTTATTGTTGAAAATGAAATTTCCGGTGTTAAAATTGCAATTTTTATTGCAGAAATAGATTCAGGATCCTCGATTACCCTTGGAGCACCTAGTTTATGCAATTCCAATCACCGAAAACTACCTTTTGGTCAATTTCCACCAAATTTTAACCAAAAAACTCATCAAATTTTAAGTACAAATAATCTAAAATTTAGCTTACTCCCTCTCATAATGTCCCTTACCCATACTAAATGAATAATGACTTTAATCCTCCAACTACCCTACCCACCTTTACCCTTCTATCTCCCCGCCCCAATGCCCTCGTCCTTCAACCCCTCTCATAACCACCTTATGAGTGGTAGGTTCGTTTTTCAGTAATGGGTATAGATAACACCCATACCCCCTCCTAAATGAATCCATGTTATGTCTCTCATTGAAGGGATTGGGAGAATAGACGAGGGATACGTGGTGATTCTTATTCCAATTTATCTTCTTTAAAATTTATTTCTTAATAATTTTAATTAAGATATATGTTTTTTTATATTTTATATTTTATTAATTAATTTATAATTAGTTATAATTTATATTTATATTTATAATTTATAATTTGGTTTTAAATATGTTTTTATTATACCTGCCTCAGCAGGTATATTGTAATCGATTGCAAGTCAAACTCTTTTGACTTTGGTATTAGTTGCTCTCTTTTGATGTAGGTTTAAAGAATTAAAATCTGTTTTGCAAAGTATGACTCAGGGATTTGTAAAATATTTTTTTTAATTTTGTTAAAAAACTATTTTTGTAAACAGCTAATTGGTGGATAGAAGATGATGTAAACTTTGGAATTTGGTATCTGGATTTGAGTTGACATGTGGCAACATGACGTCATAATAATAAAATTAAAAAAATAAAAATTATATCGCATTGCCAAGTGGCACCATCGGAGCCAGCTGTTCTGGGCTCGTTCTTTGGGGATTCAGTGAGCGATTAGATGCATCTGACATCACCTCCGAAAATGAGCGAAAGGCTCCGCTATTTTTGGAGAAAGCAGAGACCGAATACGCTGTTAAGTGGTCTGAAAAGCTGCCTT